>CM056387.1:37675355-37765355 GCA_029718625.1 Synaphobranchus kaupii
TTAGTCTGCCTCAAAATTGAATAAGGGAAAATTTATATTGTTGCCATAGAATATGATATATAACCACTGTCTCAGTAAGTATTAGCATTAGTTGTAATTCATATGGCAAATAAGTATATTTTAGGTAGTAAAACTAATTGTATATTTTATTTACAGAGTAAAATGTTGCACATTGTTTCCCTGTTCACCTGGAGGGACAGCTGTTATTATCATGTTAAGCTGAAATTCTCCACCATAGCAGTTTCCCAAAATGAAACATGGTTATGTCTGGAGAGTCATTGGTCTCAGTGACGTATGTTTATTCTTTACTGAAACCGTCATCATGAATAGCAAAGTGTTCAAACACCAGCTTTTGGGCAAATTAATGGTGGTTTTGGACAGTAAAAATATCCAAGATTGTAAATCAGCAAATAGTGGGGTCTCAGATTCTTGACTGACGTAAATTATTAACCAGGAAACATGTGTACATGTGTGGAGTGGCAAAAAATAATTAGGTTTAGATTTGTTATTCTTGTGTCAACATCGTTCATGTATGGTTGAAGTGTTGATTGTGCCTGTGAAGAATCTCCCTTACAATCTGTTTATCTGAGGATTTAATATCCTGTTAAAATCAACACCAAGTATTAATATGAGTTAATTAAGTTACAGTTAATTATATTGACTTCAATAAAAAAATAAATGCCTGGTTAGTTAAGAAGAATGTAAGAAGGATTAAAACACGCCTGCTTTATGGCGGGTTAGGGTTAGGGGTGCTGAGTGGCTCATTTGTTTCATGGCTAGGGTTAGGGTTTGAGCCAATTTTGAGCCAATAAGATTTAGGAATATAACACGTTGCTGCTGTATTTACATTTGTTTACATTACTTTCAAAAATGCCGGACCAATATGCATGTGGCAAGAGGCTACACCGGAAGAAAGACAGCTGGATCAAAAACCGGACTGCCCGGTTCAACAATGGACATCTGGCCACCCTATTTAATAATGTCTTTATCAAATGTTTGTTCTTTCTTTGGTGTGGTGACCTGTGATCCACTAACTTGAGCAGTGCTTAAATTGAGCCTGGACTTTTCAGGAATGAGTAGGCCTACTGGCATTTCTGAATTTTGCTTGCATCCAGCTGTGTTTTGATCATTACACACACTGGTTTTGTGCAGCTGGCTTCACTCAGGGCACGTAAAACATTTTTAAAAAGACAAAGCATTAGCTAGCTAACGATGAAGTAAAGTATGAAGTTTTATGTATTGTTGTGTTTGCGTCTAATTTCAGAGTAGGGCAGCTGTTCAAGTACTGCAATACTCACGTTTTCAAGCCAACAAAGCGTGTCCTGTATGGCCACAGCCGATTCGCCAAAACGTGACAAAACGTGTCTGTGTAGAACCCCGGGCCAACCAACACCATCGCCCTTGTTGACATTTTACAATTCGACCACTGGATGAGCCCCTCTAATCCAGACCGCGCCAGTGCCAACTGTGGCCGGTAGCTCCATAGGGCGCATGTCATTACTCAGGGTATGGGAGGGTTCAGTCGTTTAGGGGTCCATGTTCATTGCTATCTAGCGACCCCCGCTGGTCGATCGGGTGCCTGTGGACTGCATGCTATGAAAGGTCCTCCTCAGACTCAGATCTATGTGAGCGTAGTTCTATTCTGCGGTGTCCACACTCTCCCGAATTGCCAGTGGGTTTTGTGCATGAATGCGGCTTGCGTTACAATTGGTCATTCCAAATTAGGGTGGGAATTGGACATGCTCAGCCCCACATTGGGCGCCAAATTTATAATAAATTAAACAAAAAAAACACCCTCTCTGGGACTTAACCATTGTCAGTCAGATCACCTCCGCCACTTGTGGGCAGCACCTCAAATAACCAAACAAGCCTAACATCTCCGATAAACTGATACTCAAACCAGCCAACCTCCTATATGGATGAAGCCACCTCAGTTTAAAACAGGAACAGCAATAAACCCAGGAGCCCGTTCACACAATGTGGGCATGTTATTCAGCCATGCTAGACTTTTCAGTGCCATTCAAATCACCTAGTGGTCAGCAATAACTGCTCCCACTGTCCAGCACTGGCAGGCATTTCCATCCAGTCACTAAACTGCTTTGTTCCCGCCCCTGATGTGATACTCTTCTTATCCTGGTTCTAACCAGCAGAGTTGGGCATTTTTTATTTTTTATTATTCTTTCCAAAAGAAGCGATTCTGGTTTTTGCTGAGTTCTGAAAAATGTCTTTAAAGCGGAGACTGCTGTCCATGTTGTTGTGTTGTGTTTCCTGCGTGGCCTCCTTATTCTGCCTGCACCCAAACCACAACAACTGCATCTCTCTGGGAGCCAGGTGAGTGTGTTTCTGTGTCTGTGTGTGTGTGTGTGTGTTTGTTTGTTTGTGCGTGTGTTTGTGTGTGTTCGTGTGTGCTTGTGTGTGTGCGGGTTTTTGTGTTTGCGTATGTGTGTGTGTGTGTGTGTTTGTGTTTGTTTGTGCGTGTGTGTTCGTATGTGTGTGTGTGTTTGTGTGTATGGGAGTTTTGAGTGTGTGTGTGTGTGTGTGTGTGTGTGTGTGTGTGTGCGCGTGCGTGCGTGCGTTTCTGTTAGCAATGTTGTTCTGGACAGATTTTCATGAATATGTGAGATCAGTAAGATGGTGTATAGTCTGTAGTTGTATTGACATGTACTGAATGCATCTTAGGGAGTGAGTTTTGTGCTGAAATTTTAAGATCTTACTTTTTCAAATAAAATAAATACAAGCATCCTCTAATTCACATTAACTATTATGGTTTAATGTATTTACAGTGTGTTTGGAAAATCTACAATATTTCCATTGTTGACAAAGTTTCTATAGCCAATATAACTCCATTTATCAAATCATTGAGATTAAAGCCTGCATACAGAAGAGAATATTCATATCCTCCTGAGCCCCAGCAATACATTATTGTCCCTTGTAGGGGACATGGGCCTCTGGTCTTAATCTCAAGAACCATATATTCTATGCTGAAACATACACTACGAGGGGCCTTAAATAAAAATAAAATTAATAATATTTTTGAATATATTTTCACTGCACCATGTTTTTGTCATCCAAGATACTTTCATTATGTCGAAAAATTCAAATACTTAAAGGGCAAGTTCACCCAAAAATGAAATTAAGCTATGTTTCTATGTACCTGCCCTCTATCCATCCAGATCGTTTAACTGAGATTTAACTACTTATATATGCTGCAGCTCATCATGATATCAACCTGATACAACGGACCTCAATGTGGAGCTCAAAGCGCCAAAACTTTACATTAGAAAAAATCAACAGCAAAGTCTCTATGATGACACATGAACATCCACAGACCTTGTTGTGCACTTTCTTTTTTCGAAAACTACTTTCTACCGAAGTACGCCAACTTGGTGTATCCACCCAGTCTCAAAAGCACGCCAGTATTCTGGGGCTCACTGTGTTGACACTATCTTCAATTTAACTATCTTTAATTTATTTTTTGGGTGAACTGCTCCTTGAAGATTTGTTTCTGCCAGGTCTCAGCCAGGAGGATATTGTTGGATTCATTTGTTTTGCTTTATTGGCACTATTAACAACAGTATATTTTGTGTGTCTGTGTGTGTATGGCTGTGTGTACACCTGTATGTATATATGCATGTGTGTGTTTAAATTATTGCAGGAATCTGGTGACAGTTGTTCAGCAGCTGTACCAGCGCATTTTGAGGCTGTTTCGTGCTACCCTGTGAACCCAGCGCCATTTCTCCCACTGTCTCTGGAGCAGTAGTGTCCCACTGTCCCACTCAACAATCTGTCCCACTGTTCCACTCAGAGACCTGTCCCACTGTCCCACTCAACAATCTGTCCCACTCAGTGACCTGTCCCACTCAACAATCTGTCCCACTGTCCCACTCAACAATCTGTCCCACTGTCCCACTCAGAGACCTGTCCCACTGTCCCACTCAACAAGCTGTCCCACTCAGTGACCTGTCCCACTCAACAATCTGTCCCACTGTGACCTGTCCCACTCAACAATCTGTCCCACTGTGACCTGTCCCACTCAACAATCTGTCCCACTGTGACCTGTCCCACTCAACAATCTGTCCCACTGTGACCTGTCCCACTCAACAATCTGTCCCACTGTGACCTGTCCCACTCAACAATCTGTCCCACTCAACAATCTGTCCCACTGTGACCTGTCCCACTCAACAATCTGTCCCACTCAGTGACCTGTCCCACTCAACAATCTGTCCCACCGTGACCTGTCCCACTCAACAATCTGTCCCACCGTGACCTGTCCCACTCAACAATCTGTCCCACTGTGACCTGTCCCACTGTGACCTGTCCCACTCAACAATCTGTCCCACAGTCCCACTCAACAATCTGTCCCAGTCAGAGGATCTGTAGTTTGCAAACGGAGCGCCTCTCATCAAGGGATGTCAAGCTTGTCTTGGATCATTTCTACATTTATTTTGGACCCAGTGTTCACGTTTGCTGTTCACATAACCTGGAAGTGAAACCAATTCACAAACATCCATATTATGTGCTGGGTCTATTTCTTTGCTTTAGCGCGTGGATTAGTGGTTTACAGCAAATGTGCTATTGATGAGACTCATTTAGACACTTACTGTATACTTTAAGGGAATGGCTTGTTGCTCATAAAAAGATTCCAGGAGCTATGGAGATTCCTACAGATGAGCATGGATCTATAGCAACATGAAAAATTATGCACCTCACAGTTTTGGGGAAAACTATAATAGCCTCCTGCAAAAGAGCAGATTAATCCTGCTTCCAATGAAGAATGTCTCATCACAGCCCCCTAAAGGAAGAAAACGTTAATGAGTAATTAGGACCCCCCCCCCCCCCCCCCCCTACAGGCTTGGAATAAGGATATACTTGTCACATTGGACTACATAGGATATCTACTACATCCGTGTAGATCTTCCAATCATCCAGTAATCTTTCAGTTCATGAATCCCACTATATCAGTCTGTGTCATATACGGATCACTGGTTCTGATGTTACACAGATGAGGTCCGGGTGAATGCTTATTCCTCAAAACTACATTGATATTTATTCAAAAGCATAAAGGTATCTTGTAATACCTTAGCTGATATTACACATCCATCCTTTACATAATTGTGGACGCCGTTGAATATTTTACTGATAATGCTATTTTAAAAAAATCTACTTTAAATCTGTAAACATGTAGTGTACTGCTTTTATTTAAAAGGATACAGATTTTCTGTATAATTGGAGTGGAATAAAGTGTTCTTTGCAATAACAAATTGTTGTTCTTGTGACCCCAGAAAGAAGCCACTGATTTATTTTTTTATTTTTTTATTACAGCTGAAGTCAATTTTGTACACATATGCAGTTAAACCCATGAATTAAGTTAAACCCATACAATACAATACAATCAGTGTTAAAACATGGATGAAATTCTGAGAGAAAGACATCATCGGTACAACAGTGAGCAGAAGTGCATACTCCAGGGGCCACGAGTAAAAGAAATGCGTAAAAGAATGCTCAGGGAAAAAGTCCAAAATCTGCTTTCGCAAAGTTTTGCATTTTCTCCCTCTGCCTTTCCATCACGGTGTCGCCATATCACACTGACTCCAAACATTGTGCACGCATGGTGTCCAGCGCGTGCCGAGGTACGCAGATTCTCAGAGCACGTATTATTTTATACATCTGAATTTCAGCGTGGAAACGCACGTACGCAGCTTTCTGATGCCATTTCTCTGCTCAGCACTGTTTATACATGTGGCCCCATGTATGTGCATTAATTAAAGTGTACAGCTAAACGAACAAGAAAACTCAGTTCAGCTGACTACAAATTTCAACCTGGTTTGAGGACAGCCGGTTTCATGAAAGACTGTGGTAGCCCAACACTGGATTCGGTGACTTTATGTTTTCATTTGTTTGTTGAGTGCCTGTACACACCTTTGTCATCTTGGACAACTCAAAAAACACTGCCTTGCAATACATGTTCTTCTGTCTATACTTACATACTGTCTTAAACATGTCTCAGGCTTGGAGCGAACTAAAATGTCCTCACATAAAGATCATTCCAATTAACAAAATAACTGCATCCTCAAACAAGTTGCACTCATATTGTGCTTTTGTATGGCCATTACATAGAAAAGATAAATGTTTCAGTGAGACATACACAATCATGAAAATAAATTTGGGTGTGTAAAACACCAAAGAATGACATCAGGAATTTAAATTTTTTTATGTGGACAGACTAATGTCATGGTCAGTTCAATGTTATATCAAATGACAACTTTTATCCATAAAACAGAAATATGCAATTACACTCCTGCATTGGTCAAATAATTTAAAAGTAGACCTAGACCCACATAGCCTAGGCTATTGCAAAACACCACTTTATTGATAAATGACTAACATAGGCTATCTGTCTGCTGACCTTCGCCAGAGTATCAGAGGAACCCTAATAAACAAGGTAGCCTAATATTTTCTAAAACATTACCAGGTTTGTCAACGTTATGGATGTAGCTTGTTGTACATCCGTTTCAGATGCTTCCATCAGTGTGTGTGTCCTCATGGTAAATAACAGAGTCGCTGTTGGTACGTATTGATCTGTCCTAAAAACAAAATGAGACACGACCGACTTGTATAGCTCTATAAAATGAACATTACAATGTGTGTACGACTGGCGTATCCGTAGTTTCACTGTCAGTGACGGACTGACTGATCATGTAATCTTGTTCACGGTCAAAAAATTTGACTTTGAAAGGGGGCGTGACATCACGCCCACATATAGTGACATAATTTCCTCTGCATCATTTCCGTGTCTGTGCCATTCATGTGATATGGGCAGCTAGTAAGTCGACCAAGTTTTGTACTGTTTCATTTATGAAGTTAGCAAGCTAACTACTCTTCAGGTGGTCGACAACATGAAGAGGAAAATATATTAAAGTTCGATTCTTACCTCAGGCAACGGTATGCATTGTATAGATTAATTTACTTTTGTTATTGAATCATAAACGCTTCTTTGAGAATTATTACCGAGATATGTATAACGTTAGCTGGCTAGCTTTAGTAGCTAACTATCGTAAGCAACCTAGCAACCAGAGTGTTAGTTATGATGGTGTAACTTACTTCCAAAACTCGCTTGCAAGCGAAGTTTCTTAAGATTGTTCAGTTTATTTACAACTGTTTACATGCGTAAAGGAGTGTTTTGCTAGATCTGTAGTTTTTTTAAATTATATTCCGAGTAGGTATGCAACAATTGCTACGACTTTGACTCGTTTCAGTTAGCTAGCTAGCTCTATATTAGCGGACATGCTGGAGGGCTACAGGGCTGTAATTTTTGTGCTGTCCCGATTAGGAAGTGGGCGTTAGTTCAAGCCAATTTTAAACCAATTGATGCTCGGTACAATTTTATTGGCTTAAACTATAGCCAATAGCACCCGGGAAATTCCACAATGGGGTTTGCATGCATTTTTAATGTATGCGTTTCATTCCGGTGCCGAAGTCTGCAATGCTGCAAACCTGGTCGGGAATCTGTAAATTGGAGAACGCAATGTTAGTTTTCGTGCGCTTAAAAGTATTTATTTGTTTGTACTGGGGTGGCGTTTTCCTCTTATTAGCAGGTCTCCATCAGACTGAAGGCGCTAGCACAGAAATGACCAATCTCAACTGGAAACCGTTTATCTATGGAGGGATGGCCTCCATCGTCGCAGAGTTTGGTAAGCACAATAATGCCAGTGCTGTTTAGCAGGCCAGCTATCTCAAAATCTCTGTAATCCAATGTATTGAGCAAACGCTGTCAAAGAACAACACCTGCCACCGAAAAATGGCATTTGAATCCGTTGCACTGTGTGATTGCTGCAGATAAGAGGGGGGTTGCAGCAAATGAATTATTCTAGATTGTTAGCTGCGCTGTTTCGGTGAACGCAGCTGGGCTAATATTAAATAAACCCGCGGTATTTACTGTGTGACAATGCCGAAATAATGCATTTAAGTAAATGCTAAATGTACAATTGTCAGTGTTATTTGTCGTTACCATGCCACAGGGCTTTCCTAATGGCTCGGAGTTAAGTTGCAGCCAATATCACCGTCTCGTGCTATTTATAACCATATGTGATCCGTACCCTGCTGTATTCCTATTCCTTAGTGTTCTAGTTATAACCGTCATTTTCGTACATAATGGCGGTGCATTATGACTCCTGTGCAGTGTTCGTTATTATTGGCATTTATAATAGTAACCATACAACTTACAAGCTTAAGATGGCTATCTATCTAGACTATCTAGACATTCATCTTCGTGTGATCTGCGCAGCATCCTTTTGCCTGAACGATCATTTTAGTATAAAGGTCAGTGGATACGCACAGGTGCAGCCAGGAAGGCGGCCTATCGTATAAACGCTTGTCAGCGATTTTTTTCCGGCCCTTTTTCTTGTTACTGACATGTATACCAAACTACACCTGTTTTGGGGGCCCCATATCTTTCAGTGACCAGCTTGTACTGCTTTCCCTCTCAAGAAAAACTGCTATTTTTGGACAGACTCTGTGTTGCATGGGAAAGCACGTGCACAATTTGTCATCCCGTCTGCGGGACATAAGTAACTTGTTTTGCAATCTGCCAGGTACCTTCCCCATTGACCTGACAAAGACGCGACTGCAAGTGCAGGGCCAGACCCAGTGCATGGAGATTCGGTACCGGGGAATGTTCCATGCGCTGCTGAGGATTGGGCGAGAGGAGGGTGTCCGCGCACTTTATTCCGGGTGAGATACTGTACACAGTCTGTAGCCCTAGTAGCGCTGGATAAAAATCCAGAATTCCCAGTACCTCTCCGCTAGTACTAGTTAAGTCACACTGTACCTGTTTGTCTGCTCTGTTGAAGGATTTCTCCAGCCCTCTTACGACAGGCTTCGTACGGCACCATCAAGATCGGCACTTACAACACACTGAAGAAGCTGTTCGTCAGCCAGCCGGAAGGTGGGTTTGGATGTTGAGGAGGAGATTTTGTTAATTTTATTCTAGAAAGCATTAAAAGTATTTGTTTTATCTTTTGTTGATGTCAAAGGAATCAGGAATGAATTTGAACCACCTGAGCACTGGTCATTTCAAAGGTTTAAATGAATTATAAATAGTTTTTATTCATGTGATCTATATGCAATCAGGATATGTTAATGTATTTATATGCATGGCGTCTTTGGGCCTGAGGGTTGCTAGGGTCTGATTTTCCATGGTTACAGAAATGACCTTTAAAACTGGATATGGGCTTTGCACATATAATTAGTTTTTCCAATGTGATTACACCTGTAAAAAAGGAATGAGCTTTTTTCACCTGAATAGTGATTTGAGTGCTGCCATATTCAGTGATTTTTCCTCATTTAAAATAATGAGTCGTGTGCACGTTGGTTGACGTCACACGCCAAAGTGGCTCTGGGCAATTTGTAATTTTATTAATATAAAAAGTGTCTTTAAAAGAAAGGAAAATCTGTCCTTGTGGCCTGGTGTGAAATGGTTGAGTGTGCCAGGTCCAATGGTGGCCAGCCACCCTTAGGGGCAGTACCCTGGGGGGTGGGGTTTCAGTTGACATGGATGCCTCCAAGTGCTGTATACTGCTGTCATACACTGCGGGTAGTTTAAAATAGATCCTCATTTAAAAAGGTACAGCCTTGCATGCATTTTCATTTGCCTTGGAAGAGGGCACCTGCTAAACAGAGGCTGCATTCGAATAGTCAAAATCGAGCAAGGATCCTTTAGATCGCATGAACCGGAAATAGTTTCTGGGCAGCCATGCTAAGGACCGTTCAAATTTCTTATATTAAGAAGGAAAGGCGCTTCACGATTCCTTTTATTCGTCCTTTCACAAAGGATGCTCTGGACTATCCTTTTCAGAAGGAAGGTAGTATTTGTGGCCCACAATGCAATGCCGCCAATGTTTACATAAGCATCTGAGTTTTCCGGAACCTACCGAATTACTGAATTGAAACAACAAGGCGAACATCTGAGAAATGCCAGAAATCTAAATGTGAATAGCTAGTATTTTTGGTTAGTATTGGCCTGTAATAGAAAGTAAACAATCAGACAATACACCAAATTTATTTATTTATTTATTTATAGGCTAAATTTTGCCGAAATAAAGCGAAGGTGAAGTGAAATACAAACAATGATGCGCCTTTTGTCATACTTTTTCATGAAGTTGTAGTTTGCTAAGTTGATACGACTGGACGTTGCACCATGACGCAAGGTAGAGAAGGAGGTTTGAATTCCACAGTAGATGCTAGATTCCTTGTAAATCTCTCCTTCCAACTTTTCCTTGACCCCCATGACGTTTTCTGGCGAGGTCAAGGAAAAGTTGCAAGGAAAGGAGATTATCTTTTTGACTATTCGAATGCAGCCAGAGACCTAATGTCATGCATGGGAAGAACCATAACATGTTCATCTCATTTGTTCTTTGCCAACCTCTCTCCTGTCCTCTTTGCTACATTACTGCTTCCACGGTCATTGGGTGTGAATCACCTTCCAGGCTGGCAGGCCAGGGCACTGTCGTTGTCCTGTTGGGGCCACGTTTGGCTATTCTCCTGCTGTAGTCCCCTCCGACGCCCTATATGTTTAGGGGGTTTAGGGGGACAACAGAAGAAACATCACAGTACACGCCATATTCAGTCCCATGGGGAGAACAGGGGTTCACCTGATACTGTACCAGCTGTTTATTGAAACATACTAATCAGGCCTTTAGAAGTATTTGGAGCGTGTATTTTTAGAAATATTCACCCCAGTAGTTATTTTGGTAAACATGGTCAGACTTGTGCATGCCCTTTAGTACACTGTCCTCACAAATACATGAAACCTCTGCGAATACTAAGATGAAAAGGAACCAGACCTTTTAAGCCTGGGGTGGGCAATCTTATCCGGAAAGGGCCGGTGTGGATGCAGGTTTTTGATTTAGCCCGGCACTAAGGCACCTTGCCCACCCCTGTTCTAACTAGATTATACGATTGTGGGCTGACGAATGAGTTGTATTAACAAACGTAACAGCCAACAGGAAAGACTACATGCTTGTCAAATGCATGTTTGTTCAGTTTGCTCCAGTGCATATTTTTAAAATGGAGAGGACGTACCTTTTATTGACCTCCCATCTAAACAAACAGCCTAAGAGCCGTCTTAACCATGTTTACATTAGCCTGACGCAAGCTTGCCCCTTTGTTAGTTGCAAGGTTTCAACGCGCCGGATTGGGCGCGACACACAATATGTCTGAGTTATCAGAAGTTGGCAAACAAGACAGTATTGTTTGAACCCCTGCTCTCAAGTAAGACTGAAACTCGGGTGAAATGAGGTTGCGGGGGGTTGCTTTATTTGTTTATAGCGTGTTTTAAAAGAAGAGAACCTGTTGTTGCTTCTTCACTCTGCATGCCTTGTCCGGATGTGCCACTGTGTGTTGAATGCTTATTTTGATACAGGCTTTGGTTTGCCTGGTGGTTGGGGATGCCTGTTCTTCTGCCAATATGAACGGCGCCTGGACCACACTAACTGTTGGTCACATTGATCAAGGACTACTGTAACTATTGTTCTAAACTTGATCCATTTTTTTTCCCTCCTGTGTCGCACCTACTTTCACTGTATATTTACCGGTGGCTAGCAGTAAATTCGTCCTAAAACTGACTATAATCGCTAAAGGTCTCCACTTTGTATCCTAGTGCTGAGCAGGCACGGTATAATCTCACAGCAAATTTTTAGTGACCGTTTTAGCAAATCATAAAGCAGTTTGCACTGTACGTTTCTGGATAATGGCATTGTATTTGGGTTTTTTGTTGTTGTTGTAATTCTCTTAATTGACTGGAAATAACTCCTCAGAGAAATGCATGTTTCAGTGTAATTTTATTTCAATTAAAAAAAAAAAAAAATCATTGATTCTAATGGAAATCTATTCCGGAAGAATTATTGCATTTTATTTGGTATTGCGCCTCTCGTCTTTCTTTAAACTCTATGCTTATGTCTCTCTGGTGCAGTGTACACAGAGTTTAATGCCATACACCCATTTTCTTTCTGCAGATGAGACCATGGTCATCAATGTGTTTTGTGGGGTTTTGGCTGGAGTCTTGTCATCCTCTATAGCCAACCCAACTGATGTCCTAAAGGTAAAATTCCTTCTGGGGTTTTAATAAGCTTATGATATTTTTTGCAGTGTCTGATTTTAAACAAAGATGTCCCTATTTCTATGGTACTAGTCTAGTAATGTGAAATACACCCGGTGTGTCCACTGTACAGTTTGACTTGGTCAAGCTCATTTCCCGCTCAGATGGGTGTACGCCAGTAAGACCGTGACGGGGCTGATAATCGCGGCTTTTTCCCCAGATACGCATGCAGGCCCAGGGAAGCCTTCTCCAAGGCAGCATGATGGCCAACTTCATGAACATCTACCAGCAGGAGGGAACTCGAGGACTGTGGAGGGTGAGTGTGTGTCCGTCAAAATAACAAGGCATAAAGGGCAAGATACCTTGATGAAAGATGCTGGATTACATCATTTATCATTTTAAAAATGCTATAACGGGAGGAGTCAAACTTTGTTCTGAAGAATACATTGAGTTCTTAGGAAGAGACAACAGAGTCTGAATACGAGTAGGTGCATGTATTCAACCTGAAACAAAATATATGCATACATACATACATACTTGCATACATATATTGACTCTCAGCTTATTGCATACATATATTGACTCTTAGTTTTATTGTAATAACTATAGGCAATTGGGCTTGTGGGTGAATGGCAAATGTAAAAAATTGTGCTTTGCTTTATTTTTTATTATTATTTTTTTTCTTCTGTGGTGCCATAGGAAGATTGTACACCATAAAACATAAATGCACTTTAAAAAAATAATAATCGAGTAGTCTCAACTTAAAGATGGAATAAGGTGTTGTAACTCAAAAATAATGAAAAAGAGTTTATCTTGGAAGACTAGTGAATACTTGAGCAGATTAAGTTGCACTACTCGCGACTACTAAATAGTTTAACTGGTTTCCTCAGATCATTTGATTAAAGTGAAATATTTTTCCCCCACAGTGTTTATTCTTGTTTTGCTTACAGCAGTGGAAATGCAAAGTTGCATAATTGGAACAATCTAATTGTCCACAATAACGCCGATATGAACAAAGGTACATGACGGGGATTATTCTGTCTGTTACCTGCAAGTCTCCAGGGGGGTATTTCACGAAGTTGGCTGAGAAAATCCGGGCTTACTAAAATAAGCCTGGCTTCATTTAGCCTGGTTAGACAGCGTGGATAAATTCCGTTTCACAAAGCTAGATTGCAGCTCAAGAGTTGAAGCTAATTCAAGCCTGATGAAAGCCAGGTTTGGGGAATGAAGTTACGTGCGCGTTCATGGACTATTTAAACGGCTCGAGTAAGTGAATGTCAATTTAAACATTCAATCAGAGTAAATTAGCAAAATAACGTACAGTGTCGTTTACAGCTGGGGAACAGGAACTCGTTATGCAGTTTTATGAAGATTACAAGTCTATAATTACAAAAAAGGCAACGCCACAGTAATGAATAAAGCGAGAGACACAGCCTGGGAGTCGATTGCAGAGCGCATAAATGCGTACGTTAGTCCTATTGCGCAATCAGTACTATGTGCTTTGCATCTCCTCAATTTAAAAAAAAAGAAGTATTTTAATAGTACTTAGCGACATAACTTGCATCTACTCAAGCTTGCTTTGTGAAACAGAGTTATCCGAGAACCTATCCAGACTTAGTGAAATAAGCCAGGGTTACAGCTTAAATCGCACTTCGTGAAATACCCCCCTGGTCAGATCGGAAGTTGTGTTTACAAAGGTCTGCTGTCCACAACAGGGTGTGATCCCCACGGCACAAAGGGCAGCTATTGTGGTGGGAGTCGAGCTTCCCGTCTATGACATCACCAAGAAGCACCTGATCCTGTCAGGCATCATGGGAGACACCATATCTACACATTTCATGTAAGTCTTGTGTCAGTGCCATGTTTTAACTTTTTAAAATATATACAGCACAATGATCACAACAGTCTGCTGCTTGCAAAATTCTAAAGGGAACCTTCGTATCTTTGTATCGGTCTTTGTATGGTATCGTTCTGTTTAAGAAATCATTTCTCTCCTTTGTTTGTGCCTTGTATACGTATGTGAGCAGGAACAAATTATGTTGCATCTCGTTTTCAAACTTAGTCCACTCCAAGCTAAAGTTAGCACAAAGCTAATAAGTGAAAACAACCTGTAGCTGTAAAATCCTTTAACTCACTGAACACAGTTTGCCATTCAGTATGTTTGTGGGGGTCTAAAAAGAAATGAAAGTCATTGAAAACCCACACATTCATAAGGTTCTGCACAATAAATGTACACAGCGCGCGCAAAAGGGTAAAGACGGCCTGTCATCTTGTCTCTCAATCCATTCCGGCAGTTCCAGTTTCACGTGTGGCCTGGCGGGGGCGCTGGCCTCGAACCCGGTGGACGTGGTGAGGACGCGCATGATGAACCAGCGGGTACTGGCGGGGAACCCCCTCTACAAGGGCACCCTGGATGGGCTGACGATGACCTGGAGGAACGAGGGCTTCTTCGCCCTCTACAAGGGGTTCTGGCCAAACTGGCTGCGTCTCGGACCCTGGAACATCATTGTATCCTTTATGGCTCTATGGCGACTGCTAGCTCACCCTCACATACTGAGAATTTTAATTTATGCAGCAGAAACACCCCAGACGCTCTGGAGCTTGTGTACAACGAGCCCTGTGTTTGTGTTTGGCAGTAGGAATAAACCTTTGGGCTCTTCTCCACTAATTCATTAAAGGGTATCTAATATTCTATGTGTTTAATACTGAAAGCTAAAAAAAGGTCCTATACAAAATGTAATCTATCAATCAAAGGCTGGTATTGCAGATGTATAGATCACGCTGAATGAACTGGTTCTTTTGACACGTCCATTTTTCATAGTGCCAGAAGAAAAGTGAACGGCAAGACTATAATTTAAACTATACCTTTTCCAGATCAATAAAAAAACAAATCATCTGATTTAAACGATAATTTTATAAGTAATACAAATGCTGCTTTTGATTCTTGAACAAATTGCACTGAATATATTTAAAGGTTTAAAGGCTAGAGGCTAAAAGGCTGCCATGAGCACTTCGTATTTTATTTTATTTCTTTTTTCATTGCAAATGGGGTTTTATTGACAATTTCAAAGAAAGGCTGAATCCCTTTTCATTTTAAATTTAGCTTCTAGTCGAACTGTAGCAAATATGGTTGGATTTAAAATGCAGACAGTTAGAAACATTAATATTCATGCAAATTTAATATTAAGCGTCCCTGTAGCACACCAAACACAGTCATGCAAGGAGATCAGCTAACGGTGAAACATGGGTATTCGTTCTACTTCTCAAAGGAGTGGGTTTCTCAACACCCTTAAGTCCCCAGAATTAGAAATAAAGATTGAGTGTCTTAAGTACAAGCGCAGACCTTAAAAGCTTGCAGCGTCAGGTGTGTCTGGAGAAAGACTCACTGGGGTCAGTACACCAGGAGAGCGAGACGTTAATGATGGCTTGTTGTCGAAAGCTTTGTTATTTCTTGTGGGTGGGGTCTGTATACCAGGAGAGCAAGACATTAATGATGGCTTGTTGTCGAAAGCGTGTTATTACTTGTGGGTGTGGTCTGTATACCGGGGGGGGGGGAATTCCACAAAGCAGGATTACTGAGTTGGCTGGATAACTACACTGAGTAAAATCTGGAACAGCACTTTTTACTTCAGTCCATGTTCCAGATTTGGGAGGGTTTCAGGTTTTACTCAGTGCAGTTGTCCAGCTAACTCTGTAATCCTGCTTTGTGAAATACCCCAGGAGAGCGAGACATTAATGATGGCTTCATTGGCATGTTGTCGGAAGCATGTTATTGCTAGAGGGAGAGCGGGGTTGGCTGCAGCTCTATACTTATGGCAGTGATACAGACAGTCAGTTGGCTGAGCACAGGAGACAGTGATACAGACAGTCACTTGCCTGAGGACAGGACAGTGATACAGACAGTTGGCTGAAGACAGGACAGTGCTACAGACAGTTGGCTGAGGACAGGGCAGTGCTACAGACAGTCAGTTGGCTGATGACAGGACAGTGCTACAGACAGTCAGTTGACTGAGGACAGGACAGTGCTACAGACAGTCAGTTGGCTGAGGACAGGACAGTGATACAGGCAGTTAGCTGAGGACAGTGCTACAGACAGTCAGTTGGCTTAGCACAGGACAGTGATACAGACAGACAGTTAGCTGAGAACAGGACAGTGGTGCAGACGGTCAGTTGGCTGAGGACAGGACAGTGATACAGACAGTTAGCTCAGGACAGTGCTACAGACAGTCAGTTGGCTGAGCACAGGACAGTGATACAGACAGACAGTTAGCTGAGAACAGGACAGTGGTGCAGACGGTCAGTTGGATGAGGACAGGACAGTGATACAGACAGTTGGCTGAGGACAGGACAATGATACAGACAGTCAGTTGGCTGAAGACAGGACAGTGATAGTCAGTTGGCTGAAGACAGGACAGTGATACAGACAGTCAGTTGGCTGATGACAGGACAGTGATACAGACAGTCAGTTGGCTGATGACAGGACAGTGATACGGACAGTCAGTTGGCTGAGGACAGGACAGTGATACAGACAGTCAGTTGGCTGAGGACAGGACAGTGATACAGACAGTCATTTGACTGATGACGGAACAGTGCTACAGACAGTCAGTTGGCTGAGCACAGGACAGTGCTACAGACAGACAGTGCCTCGCCCATCACCTAAAGGTGTTAATTTAATCATAACCTCAGGCTCCTGCCAGCGTAACTTCACTCTGCTTCCAGGATAATGAAATAAGTCTATCACTTCTGACAGTAGAGGACCTTACTCTGGTGAAAAGAATGACTTGGTTGAGATGATATTGATGAGATTTTTCCATATTTTAATTCTTTACAGCGAGCGAAATGACTGCCCTCTCTTGAGGTCTGTGAGGGAGGAGGGAAAGGGTGGCAAGGGAATCGGAAAAACATGAATTCTTCAATTTTGTGTAATCTATAAATTTGCCATGTTGTAAATCCAAATGAAGTGGGGAAAAATATACCACTGACCCACTGGAATTGTTTCGGGGCTTCATATTTATTTATGGTCAGGGTTGCCATGGTTTTAACAAAGGTCATAGAGCTTTATTGTGGTGACGTTAAAAGAAAATGGTTTTCCGACCCAGTCATATTATGTATCTATGATTTAGAGGAAGAATGTAATCTGATGCGTCTGTACTGCATTCTCTGTTAAAAACAAGCGGGCAGCTCGCCGCTGAAGCCATTTTATAGAGCACCCACAGATGGAGCACGGGAGCACGGGAGTACGTCAGCCCTTTGTGATAGGGGATATTTTTAACTTGTATGCAGTGTGGATGTGGCACACAAATGAAAATGAACAGGTGATGGTCGTCTTAAAGGTGCAGTAATACAAAGGATAAACACACAGCCAGGCAAACAGGTATTCAGTGTAACGCACCGACGTGAAGACGTAAATCTATTTCTGCTTTGACAATTAGATGGACCCTGACACAAGTGCGCAGCGTTGGTGCCAGACAAAATGCTGGCTAGCTTTGCAAAGCATATCTCCCCTATTATTGGTGCATACAGAAATAGGCTAAAGAACACCAGTCAGGGTAATCATTGATGAGATGTTCCACTTCAGGAGAGAGAGTGAGAATGTTCTCTTATATTTAGTGAAATTTATTATCAGCAGCATTACTGCTGCAGGCAATCTCTATGTTTCTCTGCTGGACTACACTTAATATTACTGGTCTACTCTCCGTCAGTCTGCTAGACTACACTATTAATACTACAGGTCTACTCTCCGTCAGTCTGCTAGACTACACTATTAATACTACAGGTCTACTCTCCGTCAGTCTGCTAGACTACACTGTATTAATACTACAGGTCTACTCTCCGTCAGTCTGCTAGACTACACTCTATTAATACTACAGGTCTACTCTCCATCAGTCTGCTAGACTACACTGTATTAATACTACAGGTCTACTCTCCGTTTGTCTGCTAGACTACACTCTATTAATACTACAGGTCTACTCTCCGTTAGTTTAATACTACAGGTCTACTCTCCCGTCGGTCTGCTAGACTACACTGTATTAATACTACAGGTCTACTCTCCGTCAGTCTGCTAGACTACACTATTAATACTACAGGTCTACTCTCCATCAGTCTGCTAGACTACACTATTAATACTACAGGTCTACTCTCCGTCAGTCTGCTAGACTACACTATTAATACTACAGGTCTACTCTCCGTTAGTCTGCTAGACTACACTATTAATACTACAGGTCTACTCTCCGTCAGTCTGCTAGACTACACTGTATTAATACTACAGGTCTACTCTCCCTTAGTCTGCTAGACTACACAATTAATACTACAGGTCTACTCTCCGTCAGTCTGCCAGACTGCACTGTATTAATACAGGTCTACTCTCTGTCAGTCTGCTAGACTACACAATTAATACTACAGGTCTACTCTCCGTCAGTCTGCCAGACTGCACTGTATTAATACAGGTCTACTCTCTGTCAGTCTGCTAGACTACACAATTAATACTACAGGTCTACTCTCCGTCAGTCTGCCAGACTGCACTGTATTAATACAGGTCTACTCTCTGTCAGTCTGCTAGACTACACTGTATTTCTATGACCGTATTATTTTTATCGCCACATTACGTTTTTTACCACATTACATTCAGTAATTCTGAAGATGCGAAATCGGACACAATATGAGAGGAGACTATGGCAGAGGGAGATTGTTTAATGTCAGCACAATATCAGAGGAGACTATGGCAGAGGGAGATTGTTTAATGTCAGGCAGTTCTGAGTTCTGAGTTCTTGTCCTTAACGAATGCCTCAGTTCTTCATGACCTATGAGCAGCTGAAGAAGCTCCCTTTATAACCAGCGGGTTGAACAGGACACTTCATCGGAACAGAACACTTCATCGGACCAGAGTGTGTTTGTGTGTGTGCCCGTGCGCACGTGCGCTGGGAAGGTGGGGTACATGGTTTTAAGTCGCCTCGTCTCACTGGACCCCAGCTTCCTGTCCTCACGCTCACACAGTCCCTCCATTTCCTCACTCAGTACATAAGCACGTTTTGTTTCTTTACAATTTATTTATTTGAAATTTTTTATTTAAATGTTTTGGCGCAGCTTATAGGAAAAATACATATTTATTTTATGATCCATCAACACTCCCCTCTTCACTTGAAGCTTGAGTTTGTGCCTACGATGTAATCTTTCATTTAATGTAGGCAGAGCGGCACGGCATTCTCTGCTGATGGCGTTGTAGTTGCTTCTTTGCGTCTTCAGTATTTTCAATGTGCTAAATGGAGGGCTGTTAAATGTAGGATGCCTTACAGAAGTTCAGAGGTCACCTGTCGCTGTTCTGACAGTTGGAGATGGTTAGGCTTTGAGCTGATGTGTGACGGGCTGATGAAACTCAGCTGGCCATGCGTTTTCTCAGGAAAGCCATGTGATACACCTACGTCCTCAAGACCAACACTTTTTTGCTGATATTTGAACCCGAGTTGCAGACTGTAAGCAACTGTACTCCACCAATTTCAAACGATCTCCAAGACAAATAATAGACCTGCTCTGGTAGACTTCCTGAAAAGTGACATTTATAAGTGTCGGCTGTTGTATGATTTTTGTTTTGAGTTTCTTTCATGTTGGGCATTTAGTTTCTAGCCTATCGCTGCTGGTGGAGTGAAGGGAATTTGTTTGTTTTGACTGGTTAAAAGGTTTTGTGTCTGCTGGCTGTAGAATATGCTCTTAACATGAATGCGTCACCCAGCATTGCATTATATGTTTCAGACCGAGTTAATATCCTCTCCTGAACACATTTACTATTTTCTTAAAAAGTTGGACTTTTAAATCACACACGAGAGATGAATTGGTAGCAGTCATAGAGTATTCATGCTCTGCCTACACGTGCTTGATGGCAATACAGCCGTTTGTTCATTAGTCACTGCTTGCTGTGCCAATAATCCAGTCCTCTCATTAGGGTTGTCACAATATCCCATTTTCATATCGTCGATATGCCTTTAAGAAATATTGTGATATTCAGTATTATAGTTCGTATATAATTATAGTGGATTAATGACAACGTAAACAGAAGTAATTACCACGTGTGGCAGCATTGAGTTCTAATTGCAGTAGCCTTAGCGTTGCTTCTGCGTCCGTGTACTTTTGGGCCAATCGTTTCCCGTTTCAGAAACAGAAATTTAAAAAACAAGAAACGAATGGTTATGCTATATTCATTTTAAAAACAAAAATTGAAAAAAGGTGTTTTGGATCCATGTATAAATTAATGCCAACTGCAACATCCCGTACTGTCACTCATCTCACTTTTTTTCTCGTAACAGCTAGACACTTCATAGTTCGCTCCAAAATGAATGTGATGACAAACATGATGACGATGAGCGGCCGTCAATTTATTACGTTTCGAACAATGTCCACAAAACAATGTTGCAATGGAATGTTTGCTGTTATGTCTGCGTATAACAAATTATTTATTGCAATCTCCTGTAGGCTCTCATAGGCATAATTTTATAATGCACTAATAATGACTGTGTAGTTAGCGAAAATGTTTTATGGGAAATGTTTGCAGTCACGAGATAGGATAATACATTGACACCGTGGCTGTTACATCTATTGCACTAGCCCCCTCTGCAAGGATGAACGCAAGCGATCAGACGTTGTAATTTGATCCTACATCCTACCTTACACTAACCTTCCACTGGAAATTGGAAAATTGATGTAATAACTATCCTCTGCTGTTAACATTGCTCATCAGATAATTAATTAGTACCAGTATATTAATAGGCTAATGGCAACAAAATAATAAATACAGAGCAAATAATAACAACCAAATGTATAAAGAAAACCAAGCATACAGAATTTGTTGGGAGGCATCAGAACTAAAGTAGAAAATGGAGCGGGAAAGGATGCAACACTCGGGCAGGCCATGGCACATGCAGTAATGCAAATATATTGAGTTATACAAATTTTGAAATATAAACTCGCGTATTATTTCCGACCAATATTATTATTTAAAAGTATGTATGCATGTTTTGTCCTTAGAATAGCAATAATACATTTTTTTAAAATATATATATTTTTAAATATCGTGGCTACAGACAGCCATCTCTAATATTTTCAAATATCGCCATATCCAATATTATTGGATATCGTGACAACCCTACCTCTCATATGATTCTAGCAGTCGTCTGGTTTCTGATGAATTGTAAACCCAACAACGGCACATTGGTATGTAGGAAATACTGGTGAAATCCTGGGGTCTGTTGAGCCACGGCGTTGTCTTGGATGGGATTGTCAGAGTGTTGTAGCTGCAGTTTGTCAGGCTGTTGTTTATTATGCCTGACTGCGCTTACCGTTAAATGTGTTGTCTGATCAACGTCCTCAGGAGAGGCCTGGGATCTGAATGCCTCCGATTCCCTCACATTCGCCACATTAGTCCCAGCCTCGCGGGTGTGTCCCGGGGATGTGCACTGTATTACTGTGGGTGAAGCGCCTTTAGGTCAATCATTGGAGAGTCCCCCCAAAGGATGAGGGCCAGTGTAGGCCCAGTTGCAGCCCATTGCATTTAGGGAAATGGATTTAAAGGCTTGTGTTTTTGTGTTACTTTTGTTGACTTTTTATTTTTGTTTTGTCTTGTTTTGAGTTGTACTTCATTTAAACCACTCCTGCTTTTTTTTGGCTGATGCGCGCATGCACGCGCACACACGCACACGCACACATGCACACGCAAACACAGGTACGGTTTTAGAAGAACATGGAACGCACATTTAATTGTATGTAGCAATGCTTCAGGGTATTTTTTTTATTCTATTTTTTTTTGGTTAAAGCATTTTCATTATTGAATATGCAGAGAAAGAGAACGGCATGTAATGGAATGGAAAGGCATGTGATAGCTGGTGAGTTTGAGTACTGGTTTGGTGCCAAATTAAGCATGTAAACTATAAGGGTCATAAATCCATGTGAAGAACATACAGGAACTTCACTGTTACATATTTATTATTGTTTTACTTTCATTCTAATGTGGTATGTAAAACAGGCCTTCTGGTGTTTGATGTGTACTGTTACCATTTCAAAAGGACCTGGGACTACTGTTGGTTATGTTTTTAGTAATGATACGTAATACTACAAGCAAGGACGTTCTGTTATTGTGATTTTTGGACAGCCGAAATCATGCTACTGAGTTATTTTTCTTTGAAGGACTTTAACTTTCTTTTAGGTTTGCTATTTTACCCAATGACACAGGATATGTCCACACAGTAATTGGGCAGGCTTTATTTAATACAATTTTAAATAATTTTTATTTAGTCTTGGATGGCTTTGCCATTCAGTTTTGCCTTCTACTTACTGAACTAGCTGTTTTCTAAGGTGCATGTGTATTTCTTGGTGTATCTAATGAAATTCTGAAATGGCAAATATGTAATGACACCAAGGGACACCTTGATCCATGTGTTTTTATTTGTACTGGTGTTTCCTGTAGGTTTTGTGTTTCTTTCACGTACTGGTCCATAAACTCTGCACTACTTTTTATTTTTCACTTTCTGCTGCATAAAAAACAGCTTGTTTCAGAATGTCATAAAAATCAAAACAAGGTGTGCAAATATTTTTTTACAGTGAATTTTTGTATTGAATGTAAGCCCCCACTGTAAGCCAATGATTAACCATCAATAATTAAAGTGAATAAATATTAATTTATTCTATATGATTAATCACAGCCCAGTTCACATAATTCAGAAATTACCTAAATGTTTAAGTGCCACAGAAAAAGAAACCCAAGTGTCATGAATCCCAGACCTGAATCCTCCATGCACTGTTGCCAAACCAAAAAGTAGCTGCATTTAAATGGGAACATCTGATGGTTCTTGTTTGACACCACTACATGGATACACCAGTCTGTTTGAACCGATTTTAATTACTGCACCAGAACCTCAGCCACTGGTTCGCCGCATGCCTACTGATCAAACCGTTAGGCCCTCCCCCATATTCACCGTTCAACCTGTTAAGGGCAGGGCATGCTATTATCAATCTGGCCATAAGAAGGCGCTGTTGCAATTGAAAATGACTAAGGTGTGTGCCTGTATTGCTTGCGATCTTGAACACATAGTAGATCAGTCATGCTTTACTGTCAATCAAATGACAGCTTTAAACATCACAGAAATTATAATATTGTAATTTGAAAATGCTGGACTATTCTTTGTTAATCACTGGAAATCCAATATCTGAG
Source organism: Synaphobranchus kaupii (assembly GCA_029718625.1). Taxonomy (NCBI): domain Eukaryota; kingdom Metazoa; phylum Chordata; class Actinopteri; order Anguilliformes; family Synaphobranchidae; genus Synaphobranchus; species Synaphobranchus kaupii. The sequence continues at coordinate 37,698,644 of CM056387.1, forward strand.
TCATCTGCACTTTCGTCAAGTGTCTGTGAACATTTATGATTTGCTCAAATCTGTTTCTTGTTTAGTCAAAATGTTTCAAGAGGTGGAATCTTGCTTTTTTTTTTCTTTTTTCTTTTTTTAAGTGAAAGTGCACCCTGAAATAAAACAAAATATGATGTTTGCAAGAGTCCTATATTAATTGCATTTGACTGACTCTTCATAAATATGAAGTAGTTCCCTTAATCATGAATCGTTCTGCACAGGAATCATTTGCTTCTTCACAGTAGGGCGATATAATGACGCATTAAGGTAAAGATTTGCCGACAAGCCATTTTTTATGTATTTACCCTGGAATGACTGCGAAAGTAAAGGGTATTTCCTCATGCAATAAATAGCCTAGTCTAGTGCATATTTGGATATCCTGCGCTCCAATAATTGCCGAGTTTCTCCGGGCAATGAAAGCTGTAGGTCTAACTGAAAGATCCATACTTAATTCATGCGTTCAATTCAGGTATTTCGCAAATGACAATATGAACATGTGACCATCGATCGATAAGTCACCTCTGGGAAGCTAAATGAAAGCGAAAGTGTTGGATGTGCGATTGAGAGCCCTTATGTTTATTCGCATGTTTGGTAGCAGGTAGGCCTGCAGGAGCGCAGCCTATGGGAGCAGGGGGCGGAAAGGTTCCGCTGATCTTGCAATTTGCATAGACAGCCCCTTGGACTGGCAACATTATGTTCGTATCATTTTTCATTTAAGGAAGTTGTTCAACTTCGGGAAGCGTACGATCTCCAGACTTGACCAACTATAATTATCCAACTAAATAGTTGATAATTCTCGACACTCCGGTGACTATTTTTTAGAACGTTTTGAGTATATAACATTTTATCGGATAGCTAGCGAGCTAGCTATTTATTTTAAGCACGTCAGAATGTCGCTCCCCCCAGGCGTTACAACCTACAGAACAATGAGCATGAGTTCGGATACCTTGTCTAACGTGTCGCCAACGGTCCAATATGTCACGAATGAGATCCCCAGCTGTTCCCCAAGCTACAGAACTGTGAGTGTCCCGGTGTCTCCAACACAGATGTCCCATGTGCAGTACGCGGTAAATGGAGGCGCAGTGGACGGCAATGTTGTCTACGGGACTATGCGCTACCTGGTACCGGTCGAGAGGAGAGTTATGCCAGAATCCTACATGGTCGTCAACAGAGCCCCCCAAATAATGGCCAGCCCAAACCTATCACCTATGTATATACAGAACTACAGTATGGGCAGTCAGGATGGACTGCAAGTTCAAGCTGAGGTGAGACCATGGCTTTAATTATTATTTGGTTTGTTGGGTGTTAAGAGCATGCACTTGTCTGATCAATGTGATGGCTATGGCTGCTATGTGTGCCCCACGGAAGCGAATCTTAATATCTACCCACGGAACAAGTTGGTGGTGAACAATACAAAATAGTGTAACTTAAAAATACGTCTGAATATATATATTTTTTTTTAAAAATCCAAATGCAAATGGTCAAGTGTCTGAATTTTATCAGAGGTAACTACTAGAAAAATATTTATTTTATTTTCCAACAAGTTTTAATGAATTAATGTGTCATATAGTAACATAATGATTAGAAATGTATTAACTCTTCTCAGCACAATTACAATATTGCAGTACCTAATGTTTTAGAATATTAGCTTATTTTTTTGTTATTATGATTCATATAGGCTACAGCAGTAGATGCATTATAGCTTCCTCACTGGCACTCACATTCACTTATTATATTCACTCATTATTTCATTATATAGCATCGCTGTTTACCTCCACCACATTTCAGTAGTATACACTACCCTACCGATTAAGTCAAATACCGGGTAGGTGGGCCTACTCTTTTCTTTACAGTTTTTTAAAAAAAAATTTTTATTTTCACAAATATACTATGGAAATGGTTTCTTCCAATTTTCATAATTTAAATGTCCATTTTAAAAAAAAATGCCGTTTCAGTTTTTTTCGCATCTAATTGTTGTCATTTTTTTCTTGTCAATAACATTACACTATCTTAAAATGGATGATTCAGCAACGGTTAAAAACGTTCCAGCAGTTTGAGTAATGCATTCATTAACTTTATCAATGTTCAGCACAAAAAAAACAAAAAAACAAACGTGGGACATGAAAACGGGTATTACACCATGGCTCAGAGATGGCATGAAAATATCATATTTCATACACTCACTCATTCCGATTTGCTGAACAACAGCGAGAAACTTACCGTTTGGACGTCAAGCTGCATAAATGAAGTTGTTTAGCCTATTCAAGATGACTTCAAACAGATTGTGTTGATTGTGCACCACAACTCTGCATTTGAGCAATTAAAAATCACATAAAATGGAGGACAGACTGTTGTTGCCAAATTTAAAATGCAGTGCATTTAACAATTACTGTTTAATGGAAATTACATTTTTATACAGGAATACTACACTGTGCGAAGACAAAAAGACAAATCGCAAGAGAGGGCAAGCCTCCTAGAGCCCATAACAAGCGAGTCACCCTGTAGAATCCTATAATAGTCATGGCCTGGGTCATTTTTATATTATGACCCCACTGATCAAATGTGATTATTTATCAATTTCTTAACCTCCAATGGTTTTATGATATGGATTACTGGCCCCAATCCCAAAAACCTACATTACAATACATGGGTAATTTTTCTATACTATAGGAAATTGACTTCAATCACAAAAACCTAGATTACAATATGCAGGTCTTCCATAAGGGGGGTCACTTCATAGCAGTGTGGACAAAGAAAAGAAATGATTGGTAATCCAACAACATTGAAGCAGAGATTGATGAGGAACTATAGTTGGCAATCAAATGTAAGTGGAATTAAGCCAAGGGGACCATAATAATGTATTAGTTGCTAGTAATAGTTGCTATCCAGCTAGCTAGCTAACTAGATATAACTGATGAGGTTTGTCAGGGCTTATCATGTGTAATTATTATTACACGTGTGGAGGTGAGACAGGATTTACTTCTTCGCTGTAAGCATTTGCCTGTCGGAATCAAGTTGGCTCAATGATGATGGTAATGTTAATAGGAAATTATGATATATCATACCTAGCTTTGTATTACAGCCTTTCCATGGAACTACAAGCTTTTGTGTTTGAAACAACTGATACATCCCTGCCAATAGAAAAAAGGTTTTCTTTAATTTGAACTTTTGTTTACTTGGTCATTTGCTACTATTGGTATGTATTTTTGTTCTTCAGAATTCCCAAATTGTGCTGGTCCTGAAACAGCGGTTATGTTATTTTGTTGTACTACTAAAGCAAACCATAATAATGGATTAATCTGTGGCATGGTGCTAGATAAACTGGTTTTCCATTCTAATTTGATCATTTGTGTTTCCCAGCATTCTCTAACACAGAGTGTGAATGGAAATGGACAAGCTTCGTCTGTGATGAGCCAGACCTCCAGTCCCCCAAAGAGCCCTGAGCCAACTCCTCAGGTGATGAGCCAGTACCACACACCTGCACAGCACAAACTCACACACACTGTGTAAGCTTATATAACCACACTGGCAAACCTGTACACGCACGCGCACCATAGAGTTCAATAGGAAAATGAGTCAGGAGAAACAACCCTTAAAGTGATCCATCCATATCTACTGCATATCTGGCAGCAGATTGATGGTTTGAGGCTTGTTTGATACCTCAGACCCTTGATGACTTAGAGCCATTTAGCCAACCATGGGTTTCATACTATTCCAGTGTAATTTACAAATGCAGAGAGGTTATAGTATTGCTTGTAAGAGAGCCTGAAAATAAGATGTGGAGTAGCTACAGAGCCAAAACAACAAAAATTGTGTCACTGTCCAAATACTTGTGGTCTGCACTGTGTATATATATACGTATATATATATATGTATATCTCTGAAATAACTGAAGTAAATGCTGATTTTCGACACACTATTCTAATTTCTTGAAATACTGTTTTGGGAGTTTTCTGGAGCTGTAAGCCAAAATTATGAAAAATGAAACAAATAAAGGCTAGAAATATTTCACTTTGTGTGTAATGAATCTATAATCTATGAAAGTTTCACTTTTTGAATGGAATTATGGAAAAAAAACAACTTTTCCATGATAATCTAATTTTTTGGAAAGGATCTGTATATATAGACAGACAGACACACACACTCACAGTGGCAGAAGTGCTTATGACTGCTATCGCCGTTTTTTCTGCTTCTCTTGCCACCTGGACACATTTTGGAGGGAACAGCACTGAGGAAAACTAGTGGAACAAGTTATATAATCTCCTGAGGAGTGATTCTGTGCCTATCAAATGGGGAACCACACCCTTGTGAGTTGCAATTCTTGATAGAGAGGCTTGAGAAAGAGTCCAAGTGTGAGATCCCACTCAAAATAATGATAATGGCACAAATATAAAGCAGTCAGCCGGCCTGTTTTATCTTTGTTTTTTCTCTGTGCTGTAATACCTGCAGCTATGTTCAGCCACACCTGGGCATTCTTAAACCGTGATGAACGTGGTCTACAGGATGGCAAAGATAGCTCCTTTAAAGAGCTTGAGGCAAAGATGCCATTTATTTTGCTCTGTAGTAAACCATGAAAGAAACACAAGCTGCCATTTCAATTATTCAAATGAATGGAAGGAAATGTGAGTCTTTTCAAAAAAGTAGGCTTGGCTAAAGCAGGCTAGCTGATCTTGTTCATGCATACACAAGAAAACAACTGGGATAGAGCAGATGAACGTGGAGCGTGTGATATGTTTGTTTCCGTTCAAGTTGATTTGCCTGGACTGTGTGGCCCTTGATTAAATGTGTTATTTTTTTCGTTCGGATTAAAGTTTAATGGGCTATGATGGAGATCATTATCATGCTGAAACAACAGACTTCAGAGGGTTTTTTTGTCAGGCCATTCATATGTTGTCTTTGTAGCCTACAGCGTAACATGTTTCAAAGGCTCTTTGGACCACTGAGTCATTATATTATTATCAGTTTTGAGCTTGTGTTGTGGCACATGTGGTCTGTGTGAGCAGATGCATTTGGCACTGCTTTTGTAGTCATTTTCATGTCTGATTAACTATAATACTTTAAAGGCAGACTAGTATCGCAGAGTTTTTGGTCCCTTCAAACAAGTGCATGTGGTTGTTGCATTACTTCCAGGAAGAGTGGGTTGAGGGAATGGGAAACTAGTAAATCTCTCTGTCATTTGACTCCTCCTTTTACCTCCTAGCTTAGTATTTTAATAATACTTTGGTAATTGTCAGTACTGAGGAGGTACTTGCTCTTAATGCAGTGATGTTCCCCACAGACTCCACAGTCCAGGGCTGTGACCGAATATGATCCCTTCACCCCGTTGAGGGCGCATATTTGAGTCAACTTCATCAATATGTTTTTTAGTGGGCGACTTTTTTTCACAAATGGGGGCATTTAAAATCCCAGGATGAAACCCTTATTTTCAGCGTTTCGTTGAGGGGATTCAGGAGCTCGTCCGACAATTTCAGGAAGTAAACCGGAAGTAAAAACTACAACTTGTAGTACAAGAGCGGGACATATTACTCTCTTTTTATTTTTGGTAATTCTATCTTCATTCATAGTCTACACTTTGTAACCATTGTCATATGTAAACTGATTGATATTCTCAGTGAAAAATATATATTATGAACTACTTCCTCACTAGTTTGGAAAGAGTTTTGCAGGATGTCTTGTGCACACTGCTTGCAAAGTGAGGGGAGAGAGCACATAGTAAACAGGGGTCTGAGTGGACAGGGGGCAGGGAACAGGGATCATATTTGGTCATGGCCCAGGTTAATTACTAACCTTGCAAGTGATGACTGTGGCCATTATCCCACTGGGTAATGTGTATCATGCTCAGTGAATGCACGTTTCTATTTGGCATGCTATTTCTCGCCTAATCTCAGAATGGCGCCCCCTCTGGTCGATTGCGCATCAGTGATTAAAGGAAGCTGCGGCTGTAGTTACCGGTGCAGTAGTCTCGCGGAGGCCAGACTTTGTGATGAACACAAAGTCTGGTCCATAGACTTGCTTAACGTGGTAAAGAGCCGCCCACTTTGACAAGATGGCGCATTTGATTGACATGCAAGATAACCAACCACAGACCGTCTATGTTCCGTGACGTATTGAGGCGCTACAGAGGGCGGTCGATTCGGAAACAGCGCTACAAGAACACCAGACCCGCATGAAACAAATGTGATGTACTAAAATGGCACGGCGATCTCCATTAAAACAGTCTATCACACCGAAGAAAGATACAGAACCTGACCTGACCGGACCTTTTTAGACATCTTTGTAAACATTACTGTAAACTAATATTAAAACCAAATGTTCACACTAGCAAGCCTACATGCAGAGCACAGAACTGGTCGTTTTATCCGTTTGCCCTGTAATTAACAATTTAGGCTAACGAGTAACGTTAGCTGGCTAGCTGACTAAAACATTGTAACATTATTCAAGACTGTTTCCATTGTAGTTGAAATAAGAAAATTATATCTTGCCATTGCACTACGGTGTGCACTTCATCAACTGCCATTCCGATGAGGCGTTCCAGATAAACTGCTGTTTGTAGCACGTCTCTCCATTTCTTGGTGCCCACAAGTAATTTGGGTGATCCAAACACTATGTTGAATGGCCCTGCTGCGATTTCTACATCGGTGGCCTCACTCTTCCCAACACATGCCACAGACAACCCTTTGCCTGTCAGGTACTTAACCTGATCTTCCATCATTGATGTAAGGGGGCAGGCGAATAACAAAATAGGTTGAGTTAGGAAGCCTGTATTGTGTTTGCAAAGGGTCGGCCATGCTTGAAATATAAGGCTTTTCACGTATCCTGTCGGCAAACATGCGAGTATATCTCGTTTATTAATTATCTGCCTCAAAACAAACTCTTGAATATCTTTCAGAGATGGAATGTCGTGAACTTCCAAAACTTTATTCAATCCAGCGTTAAGCTCTTGCTCCGAAACACTCATTGTTCTTGATGGATTCGCACCGGAAATACACACACACTCCTGTGATTGACAGTGCTACTAGCCAATGAGTGCCAACTGTGAGTTTTCTCACAGTCCTGTCCAGCTTATGCAAGCCTATGCATCAGACGCTGCGTACAAAGTGCGTCAAAGCGGCTGAGGCTGACGCCCGGAACCCACCAGACGCTCCAAGCGCACAGACGCTTATTGCGTGCGCAGATTTGAGCAGAACTGAACCCACCAGACGCACAAAGGCACAAACGCTTTTATCGCTTTTTCGGAGCGCATTCCGTGAACGACAGAGATGCGCTATACAAACAAACAGTCTACATTCCGGATTTGTGAGCTTCGCTTAATAATGGATAAGTAAATACTGCTATTACATATGTCTTACTGCTTGACAGGTTAATTAAAATGAAAACTTGCATACTGTCAATATATTAGTACATGGGAAAATAGCTACACATGAATCAGACTAACAAACAAGTCTTCATTGGCTGGCAGCAAATGGCCTACTTTTGATTTTTACTTTGTAGCCTATAGCTAATGTAATTATGTCATTATAACGAAATCAGTTGAGTGATCACCTTATCTCGCAATATTAGTATTGTTTCAGTACGAGTTGTAAACTGAGGAAGGCAATTATGGTTTACCTCTTGCTCCGAATGTTCTAAACATTTAATTATAGCAGAATTAGCAGCTATTTTGATTCTGTAGTACCTTAAATCGATACAGTGATATCAGTATAATAAAAACAAAAGTAAGCATAGTCTTAATTCATTGAACAAATATATATAAATTTGTATACTATAATAAAGAAAAAGCATTATAAAAACGGGACTGGTTATATGCAAAATGTATGACTTGATTTAACTTCATTCATCCCACAATGGTGATTGTCTCTGTTCCCTTTTTCATTAGGGCCTATATTAAAATATAATATGTATTAAAATAATTAATAACAATAGCAAAACTATTAGTAGGTTGAAAAACATTAATACGTAGTGATATGATGCAGATATTGAGCATATACAATGTATTTCTATAAGATTGCGCATGCGGACGACCAGAAAATTCCGCCCAGAGCGGAAAAATCAGCTCCACGTACGCGAGCCGTCCGCCCGCCAGCCGTGCGTGCGTGGCCGGTGAGAACCGCGGCAATTCGTTAACATGGGAGCCGAAGTGAAGCGCAACAGTGCGCGTGTGCTTGAGCTTGAGCTTGCGCATCTGGTGGGTTCTGGGCGTGAGACTACCGGTGCAGTAAGTGCACAGGACCTGGAGGCTGGACGCATGCATTTCTGAGGTTGTGTGTGTGCGAGTGTAATGCGTTAACGTTGTTAATGACTGTAATGTTGGTGATGATTGTAATGTTGTTCATTTAGCGTGTGCTGGTTGTGTGCCCTCTGGATTTGATGAAGAACATTGGGCCCTGCCATCTCAGTTGCGCATTCCGAATGGGGGGAGAAAATGAAAACAGAATAGTTGTTAAAAAAACACTGTAAGTGTGAAATGGCTGAGTTGAGTTGTTAAAAAAACACTGTAAGTGTGAAATGGCTGAGTTGAGTTGTTAAAAAAAAACACTAAGTGTGAAAGGGCTGAGTTGCAGCCCTATTCTGTCTTCCACAAAATACATTATTTAGCCAGGGTCAGTGGTGTGAGTTAATGAATTGTTCCAGAGCACCCTAAGCTCATTACATGGCAACTTTTAAACCATTACATAGCGGCAAGGGCGATGTTTCATGTGAAAACAGCTGAGCCCGAGTTTCTGCCTGCTTTGTGATACAGTGCAGGAACAGATGACACTGTTCAAAAACAACAAAATAATTGGAAGATTTGGAAATTGAGGCATCCTCTGAGTTTAAATTCTGTCGGTTTGAAAGGCTGTTGCCGTACGTGCAGAGAAGCAGAGTGTGCAGAGAGGTAAAGGCTCTTTCCCTCGCCCTTTTGGAGGATTTATCTTATGGGCCTCTGCAGTTAAACATGTTCTAATGTGTATCTGACCATTCAGGGCTGAGGTGAAGGAGAGTATTATAAGCCAGGCTGTTCTAAGGGGCTTAGACTATGCTATGGATCTTAGACTATTCTATGGATCTTAGACTGTGCCATGGAGCTTTGACTATTCTATGGATCTTAGACTGTGCCATGGAGCTTAGACTATTCCATGGATCTTAGACTGTGCCATGGAGCTTAGACTATTCCATGGAGCTTAGACTGTGCCATGGAGCTTAGACTGTGCCATGGAGCTTAGACTGTGCCATGGGGCTTAGACTATTTCATGGAGCTTAGATGTTGCCATGGGGCTTAGACTGTGCCATGGAACTTAGACTGTGCCATGGGGCTTAGAATATGCCATGGAGCTTAGACTATGCCATGGGGCTTAGATTGTACCATGGAGTTTAGACTGTGCCATGGAGCTTAGACTATGCCATGGAGTTTAGACTGTGCCATGAAGCTTAGACTGTGCCATGGAGCTTAGACTGTGCCATGAAGCTTAGACTGTGCCATGGAGCTTAGACTGTGCCATGGAGCTTAGACTATGCCATGGAGTTTAGACTGTGATTTACACAAGCGGGGCTGTCATAGCTTTGTTCAATGATAACAAAAGTCCTAACATGGTGTGCTTTGTTTAGTCCTGAATTACTGAACTGGATCTAAATCCAGGTATTGCAAAAAAACAAGATGTTTTAACATTATTTTTTCCTTTTATACCACCCATTATTGAAAGAAATTTGTTTTAGGACAAATCTGCATTCCTGGGAGTGAAAATCATAAGCCATACCTGTACAGATAAGCGTAACAGTTTTTAAAGACCGAGTGAAGTTGGGCACGGTTGGGTGTGGCGACACACCCAGGAATCAAATATCAAACGCTGTGTTCACGAGGTCCTGGCTTACCTCCAGGAAGGTGTCTTCACTCAGTGCTGCGTGCTTTTGGTGCATAGTTGGATTATGGATCTTTTAATGGTTCTTTCTGTCTTTGAGTTGCAAGGTTTATGCATTATAATCAGTCCTGGATCTATGCAGCTGTCAGTCACCTTTGTTTTTATGGACAACGGTCCCTTGTGGCACTTGCTGTGAGAATGAGAATGACAAGGACACTCCTTATTTGGATAGTTGGCCTTGAATGCAAATAGAATGAGCTCACATTGCCCTTGTAGCAAATAGTCACCCACATTGTTTGTTGTTATGATGGTACCTTATTTCAGTTCTCACTTCTGACTTGCATTACCCCCCCCCCCCTTACCTTGTTCCCACGGAAATCAAAATTCCTGCCCTGCTTGGGGGTGTAATGGGCAAGGTGTTGGCTGGATAAAACAGCTTCTACACAAAACTGGGAATGAGCATTCACTGACTCATTGCTCAGATTTCCGCTGCGTCTGATTGACCTGTATGTGGAGGTTGAATTTCTGCACATAGTCCTTATTCCTCCATTTATATTAGTGATACAGTACTAAGAGTGTATACGCAGAATTCTCAAGATTTGCAATTAAATGCTAACAATGTGTTATGGCCGCTCTCTTGATTTTGCGATCCTTTCAAAAGCCGTCTCCTCTACATTAACAACGTAGCGTCTGTTTTGTTGTGACAAGTCCATGCAAGTGCGGTTTTGGGCGGTACACTTCTGTGGGCTGCAGTCCAATTTACTTTTATTATTTTTTTTGTACCGTGTTCTCAGTCTTAACTTGTTTTGAGGAAAGATAAAAACGTTTTTTTCCCCCCGCAAAAGTTTAATTTGCAAGGGGGGGGTCCCTGTTCCCTTTATTGTGAATTTGACCATTGAACTATTTCATCCTTGAACTTTTTGATCTTATCTGAATTGTATTTGTTTTGAAAATTCCCGTGTGGAACTGTCCTCCTGACGTAGTTCCAGCTCGCTGCTCCGTAGCTGAAACCGTGTGAAAGCTGACACCTGGCTCTCGTTTACTCCCGGTCAGCACTGACACACCTCCACTGTTCCACTTGATGGTGATGCCTCCGGCCTAGATGTGCTGACCTCTTTTCCATTTCACTCTGGTGCTGACAAGCATTGATGCTAGAGGGGCCCGACCCTTCCGAGTCAAACAATGCCACAAACTAATAACATATTAGATTTATTTTTGGCAACGAGGAAAATGGGAAGTACATTATCAGAGCTCGTATTCTCATGTAATTTCCGACGTATTTTTGGGACCCGTTTTGTAAGGACAGTGGCATTCAAACGGATCACCATGTTGCAGTAGAGCAATGCATGTAAATGAGAGGGGGGGGAGGGAACTGATGTCATTAAAAATTCTGACACACGGTGCTCAACTGTGACTCTAGAATGAATAACCTGTTCATGTCAAATCAGTATTCAAATTAAAATTTAATTAGATATGAGCTAGCTGAGAATGTTGTTTTGACTCCTAAAATTTCCACATAAAACTGTAGGGTACGTCTCACGCAAAGGTAAGTTAAGGAAAGTGCAAGTATTGCCACTATTTCAGGGTGTGCCCCAGTGATTAGTACAAATAACTTTCTGGCAGGCTTAAATCAGAAATCAGCAGTTGTGTTTGGATAAGATACACAGATGTGTGTTTCACAAACTGTAGGCACAATTCCCTTGTGAAATCATAATGAACCATTTCCCGGTTTGTTATGAGTTCGCAGATACTACGTAGGCTCATCACCAGATCACTCACGCATCCCAGGGTTTTGAATGGGGTGGGATCATGATAAAATGAGACCCCTTTTTCCTAAATAGGTCCATGAGGTCACAGTACAATTGCCTGCAGCCAAAATAAACTGAGTTGCGTTAATGAAAGAGTAGAGCTCTGTGAAAAGAGGCTGCTGGTAGATCAGAACTGCCTTAGCAGCATTCCAGTGAAACTTAAGATCTCGATCTTAAAGTTTGACTGTCACTGTGTCCTCTGAAATGGTATGTTTATAATTAACAGGCTTTCACTTCCAGCAGTGTTACATAAAACAAGAATGCTATTGCTTAATAATGAATAATTAACGTTTGTTATGCCCACCCGGCATACCATATCGACACGCCATATGTGTCATGAACAAAACAGTGTCTTGTGAATGTTACTACAAACATTAAACTGATTAGATGCATACCTTTCAATGCAATTGGCCAAGTGAAGGTGTTTGTCTTTGCTGGAGCCGTTGTACTCATCTGTAGCTGGTGGTAATTAATTGGAATGTGTAGAATCACTGCTCCCATACAGGGCACGTCTCAAGGAACAACCAAAACATCTGAACGGGATGCCGTTTTGTGTAGATTGGGATATGTTTAGATGAACTTACAAAACTGACGGTTAAGGTTTTTTTAAAGTTTTTTTTTAACGTTTTCTCATGAGTCTTAAGGTCAAGTTTTATTTAGCTCCAGTCCGATAATTTGCCATTCCTTCTTTGCTTTGGTTTGGCTTGTTTAATTGAGATCTTGCTATAGAGAGTCTGGGCTGTTGAGGGGTCTCCCAGACTGGGGTGCCCTGTGTCCCCCTGCACCTGCTGGAGCTCTCTCTCTCTCTTTCTCTCCGGCCTGTGAATTAGAGTCTGAATGACATGTTGACTTGTCTTTGGGTGTGGCTGGAGAGAGAGACGCACACAGGCTCTCATTTGCCTCCCTTGCGGAATGCAGTCCTGCTCGTCCGTCCCACTATCAGGGTGCCCAGTCCTGTCATGTTGTTTGAAAACAAGCTGCTGGATCAAAGTGTAAAAGTGTTGCAGTTTTACAGAGGATCGCTCGGTGAAGTCAATCTGAAAACCCCCTGTGATTGGCTGGAGACCCTGATGTTCACGTACCCTTTATTCACCCAATCAATTAATCCTGAAGTGTGCATGTCTTCCATTTCCCAACATATCCTTCATCTATATATTTGTTGATGGTAATACAGTGCCACTCACCCGTATAATACACAGTGTACGGGTTAACTCAGCCTTTTAGAGCTGGTATGGCAGATTGTATGCCTTATAGAGCATTACTCCAGGTCAGTCGTAGCCCTGAACATTTTGTTTAACAAAGAGGGGAACTGGGTGTGGGAACGGCGCTGTAAATCGAGCTGTTGGTGGGCTTAAACTGAGCCGAGCAGAGACACTTGGGCAGTAGATGGACTCACTCTGACAGGATGCAGGGCAAAGTGGGGCCGTTCCAGGTGCACTCCTTTCACCCCGGGCCCAGGTGAGCTGAATAGGAATCGACACGGCAGCCCTGCGCAAGTTTTTGTTAAATTTGTGTGCCTTCAGCAGCTGTCATCCATCTGATTGAACGTTTAAAAACTCACAAGCTCTTCCCTACAGGACTGCCTACAGCAGTGCACCGGAATGTGACCAGCTTTTGCATAGTTCCACTGAGTCTGTTCTAGCAGTTGAACTTGAGATGACTTGGAAAAAATTCACGATGCACTTTATCGCAAACTATCAGAGATAGATGAGTATTAATAGGATGATGATAGGGTGATAATCCAGTTCTTGAAAGGTTTGACAATTGAAATGAGATTGCAAATAATATAATGTAGTAAGGACAAAACATATGTTAATAGTCTGCTCTCGAACTTGAGTATTTGCGTTCTGTTTTGCAAGCAGGATCTGATTTGAATCGGCATGATTCGCACTAATATTGTTAATGTGGCCTCTCCAAAACGAAATGTCTGTCCCTTTAAGTTCATGAACAAATGCACGCAAAGTTAGTTGGCAGAAAAAAGGTTGTTGGTGTCATTTATGTAAATAAATAAAAAATTATACGCATAGATATTTTTTGGTCAGTACCTCTTGTGCAACAGATGAGGCACATTCTATACATATTCTAAACACATTCTATACAAAACAGACTATAGACGTCACTTTCAGCTAATGCCTGTCAATGAAAGACCAGCGTATCTACACTCAGGCCCCAAGGCAGAGTAGCTCATTTGCTTGACCATTTGAGTAGGCTAATGGTGTGTGGGAAAATATCATATTTAGTGCTGTAGCTTATGCAGTGATTCGCATTCCTGTTCTCAGCTAAAATATTCTGTCCACAAAACAAAGGTAGTTTCTTAGAGCATGTTTTGACATGCAGGCAACTGAAGCCACATTCTAATGATAACTGATTATTATTACTTTAGCATTTCCTGAATGTGGCAGAGCGGTTCAGCTGTCACCTTGCTTTGCCCTTTATTTGCATGTACGCATTCACATACTCGCTATTCCAGGGCCTCGCCCTCTGCAAACACCATAAAATGAGACTGACGGACGGGTCTTTTGGAGAAAATTAGTTTTGCTGCACATGCCTTCAAGCGACAACTTGCACAAACCATTATGCTAAAGTGGGGGAAGCTGAAACGTGTCAGTGCACGCAATGCAGGGCGAGCTGGGCTTTAGTTCCACCTGACCATACACCTCCCTGCCACATGGGGGCAGCAGAGTATACTGCAGGGAACCCACACTTCTTAGTAAAATGGGATTTTGCTGATTTTTCAGCAGCACTACCAGGGGTGCGTCCCAATATTCTTCACTCTTCACCTCCTTTCCTCCACTCGCCTCCTCCACTCATCTCCTACCCAGAAGTATGCAAAAACTGCCTGTTTCAAGTACAGGTAGTTGCATATACAGTATACATTGTACCTGACATTGCGGTTTGCGTTGAGACATTCATTAATATGTAATCAGCAACATTAGATTAGCTCAGAAAGGTCGGTTTCTGGGGCACAGAGAAGAGGAGGTGGTAGTGGAGGAAAGGAGGATGCATTTTTTGAGTATTGGGGATGCACCCCAGCTCTGTCCAGTCAGGAGCACATGCATTCTCCTTTTTAGTTGTGAGAAGAACAATGCAGGCTGACAACTCAACTGAAGAGCGTATCCACAACATATAAACACTGGTTTCAGCCAGTCCTACTGAGTATATTATGTTACATTATATAAATTTAGCAGGTATTTGACGGTATTACACAGAGCAGTCTACAATATAGGAGAAAAATAAGTGCATCCAATTGAATAATGTAACGTGATATTAATGTCCCTTACAAAAATATATAGGCCTTCCGGCAAACTGTTGTGGCTAGCCTTTGGCATTGTTGCCGCAAGCTCACATGCAAATTAGCTTTGTGGCAAACTACCCATTTCTATTGTTTGCTGCAAATTCATGGCAAACTATTGGTGAACAGTTTGCCACTAGTGGCAATACATATAATTGTTTGCCAGCAGATTCCAACAGTGGCAAACTTCTGGCAAACTACTAGCCAACTATCGTTCACCAGAAGTCCACCACTACTAGCAAAGTCTGGCAACCCTCTGGCAACATTTTGTGGCAAACAATTTAGTTTTGTGCGGGGTGAGAAACCATGCCAGACCTCATGCCAGACCCAGACATTCCCATAAAGATGCAAAACCTTGTATTTAGTGTGGGTAGTATAGATAAGTACCTTTGTAATGGAGAATAATCCAGATACATTATAATGACTTAATGTGTAATTATGCAGTTCATTTAATATATTGTTGGGCTCCTTGGTTCCACAGAACCATATAATAACTGTGTCAATTAATATTTTAGTTCCACCTTATTATTATTATTATTATTAAGAAATATCAGGGAGATGCTCAGATTAATAACACTTCTTTCTACTCCACATTTTTACCCGTTAGAAACGGGGGATGTCTGGTGTTTTTGCTTATCCTTGTACGCATGTTGTCTGAAGGTTATCCCGGTGTAAAGCCGCAAACGTCTCCTTTTTTGTTTTCTCCTTGTTTATTGTCTGTGTTCCTTGGCCTGAAGGGTGTGTGTGTCTGTTTTGGGTGAAGCTGCGTTTGAAGGCCTGCTTGCTGCTTGTTTCTCATTCAGGTTGAGGTTGAGGTTGAGTGCGCCAACGTTCAGCAGGTGAAGGAAGTACAGGAAACTGTGACGAAGGTGTCCCGAGTGTCGGTGAGGAGTCCAGTTCCGCAAATCGAACCCCAGGCCAAGCTGGACACACGCTTCTTTGGGGAGCTGCTGGCTGACATCCACCGCAAGAACTGTGACATTTACACCTGCATATCTGAGCATGTCTCTAAGATCCGTGGACGGTACGTGGCGGCCTGCTCATTTCGATTGTTGTTCTCATGTTGATTTTTCATGGGATTGTGTTTGAAGTTACCCAGAGCTTAAATCAGCAGCCCTGGCTCTGAAATGGGGGGTGAATTTAGGTGAAGGATTCACACAAAGTAAAGGATTCAACGATAGTTTGACTTGAAAAATGATGGTATAATCACTGAAAATAACCCCGATAGACTGTCGTCGTATTTTATTTGCTTTGGGTGCACCTTGGATTGTTTAAGTGCGTTTGGTAGGGGTGCTACTACTTTCCTACGAGTTGCGCTAGCATTAGCAATGTGTGTATGTCCAAAAGAAGGGACAGCATGGAATTATCTGAAAATGGTTTCCATCAATCAACTACATCATGGGTAAGTCATAATTGAGACATTATGTCCAAAATTCCGAACTATCCCTTTAACGATTGGCAGTACTGTGCAGGAGAGATGTATTATCTTAGGTTATTGTTTAAATGGTTCAAAACAGTTCATTTAAATGTTGTGTGTTTAGTATGTAGTGTAAGTGCATAACTCTGTGGTGATGTCACTCTGCTGTACAATCCGTTGAGAATTCTTGCTCTACCACTTTGTTATTTACGCTTGTCGGGGCGGGTTCCACGGTAGTCAGTGGGTCTTAATATGCTTTAGTGTGAAGAGTGTGTTTGTGTGAAGATTTATTTGGGATTTCCAAGGAGCTTCCAGCTCTCATACAGTCAACCACTGCCAGGCTAGCAAAACACCCAGTTACACCCTTACATGGGTGGGCACTGGAGAAATGTGACTGCAATGACTACATTACTGCATCTTTAAGTATCATTCTTGCAGCAGTGTTTGATGTTATGAGAATGTTTTGCTGCAGATCACCTTTGTCAGATCCTCACTAGCTTACTCTAATGTAAAGCGCTTTATTGAAGCAAAGAAAACTGAAATTGCCATAGTTTAGTGTGGCAGATTTGTTGAATCACGTCTCTGTTGGGAACGCTTAACAAGGAATTATTAAATATGATGAGGCAACTTGTGTCTTGGACATCATCTGATAAAACTCCACCTCTCCCTTTTCTTTAACCCTATCTAACCTTGGCCCACAAAAGGTACTTTTCACGTTGTGCCTCATTTAAGTGTTAATATCTAAAAAAATATTCAATGCACATCCATGGTTTAAAGTTCGAATTGAAGAAGAAGCTGTATTATTCAGAAATTTGCAACAGAATAGTTATGTCACAATCATCACATACAGTATATACATAATGGGCCTAGAAATACATAGCCTAATGTTATTATATATGTAAAAAAAAAAATGTACAAAAGAACGTGTGTTTTTACATCACAACAGCAACGTATTACAGCTGCAAGTGTGATAGTTGCTTGCTGCGGAAATGTCGTCTGTACTGGACTTTGGCGAAATGTAATAACAAACTCTTCAGGGTTAACCAGAAAACTGTTGCAGCTTAATACCAGGTAGATATTTTTTTCATAAAACATTTTTATACCAGTGAATTTAGTGAATTAGGTCTCTAAACCGAAAGTACACCAGGTACTGTACATAGTACAGTAAGCAACGGAAGAGCACAGAATGCTTATATGTACAACATTTAAAAAATATATTATTGTTCCTATATCAGAAGATGATTTTCTCAGTGTGTATAAAGGGTGCATTTTATTGTCTGTAACTATGGAAAGATGAATGTTGTAAACATGGTTTGGGCTATTAGCATCCTGCTGTTTTATTGCCCTGCACTGCAACTTGAGAGAGGTAGGTGTTTTTGCAAGTCATGACCGTTCTGAACAACATTGCGTCAGAATTTTTTCGGTTTTCTTAAAGCTGTAGTTTATAATTTCAGAGAAACTTGACTACTGTAATTTGGTTGGTTTCGACTACCACTAGGGGGCAAAGTTAGGTTAAACATTTTATGTCTGTAGCTTCTGTCTCTGACTCATAAATTCAAGAGAAGTCTTGCTTTTTATATCAGTGTTCAGTGCATGTGAAACGCAGCCTAATTTCTTGGCTATTTGGTTTGACTCTGAAATGCTTTTGCCTTTAATGCATTAAAACTTTTTCCATTTGCCATTTTCAGGAAACAAAGCTTTGACACCACTGACTACAAGGTATGAAGGCTCCACTTCTGATTCTTCAAAAAATATAAATTTTCTGGCCATTTTTTTAAATTTTTTTATTGAGATAACACCGTATTCTAACCTATGCTACGTGGGTGCGTTTCTCAAAATGTGGGTGGTACAGGGCATGATATTCTAATGACCTGTTTCTTGTACCTGCCCCCTGGGTTGCCAGCTTTCTACTAAAAAAATGTGTGTGTGGGTATACATTTTCAACATGTCAGTGACATTGCCTTTAATAAGCGCATTTGCCGTTGTAAAATCCTACCTTTGTGCATCGTAGTTGCTTTTGCGTGATGGGGGAGGCAGTGAACGTATTAATCCGTTACATTGATAAAATGATCATAGCTCCTATTGATGACTTGGATATACCCATCACACAATCAAAACAAATAATCGCTGGACAGTGGTTGCACACAATATTATTAAGTAAACAAATAAATTGTTGGATTTACTGAAAAAAAAAAGATTTAAAAATCTAATCGATTTACCTTATAAAGTAATGTATCCTATGGCGGTTGAACACAATAGCCTATAGCGACGTCTTCATCTTAAATAATTTTGGAGAAGCTGTCCTGACACAAGTAGGCTACAAAATCGTCTCTCTGTCCAAGCGAATATGATCCATACACTGCCTATCAATTAATCCATCTAATATTGGTCTGTTATGATATACCAGACGGTCAATCATAGCCTGCTTTTACATATTTTTCTTTTTATTACAGCTCTTTGATAATTGCAAGTTAGCTATGCAAAGGAAAGTATGACCAATATTATATTCGAATAACTCATGCACTCATTCTAATATCCAATTATGCAAAATGTGCTGTATTTTTTATAATAATCTATTGGCGGTGCTAGACATAATCACCTTTTTTCTGAACAAAGTTTCACGGAAAAAGATTATTCAGTGAAAACTCTGAATATGTGTATTTTGCTGACACGCCTCCTTTTCTTCAAATCTCCACTGCACGCGCATATACAGTATACTGGAGAGACGCTTAAAACAGCAGATAAGTCAAATGTCTGAATCACAAATAGTTTAAGCTACGCGGAAGTTCACAAGTAAATCCCATTTGCGCGTGCTTATCTCAAATCTGAATCTGGCCCTTACTTATTTATTCCATGTTTCCCAGAAGCTCAGGTTAAATGGTCAGCATTTACCTGTCAATTTACCTGTTTATCCATTCTCCTAAGGTGGGAAAAGAGGAAGTTGAGGCTTTGATCCCGAAGGGTGTATCTGAACTGACCAAGCAACAGATCCGCTACCTGCTGCAGGTAGGCATGTGCAAGCCGTGTTCCACAAGGTGTCTGGCATTCATTCTTCAAACGGATACTGCACAGATCTGTTCCAGTTCATTGATGTTTTTCATATGGAAAGTTTGCTACGACGGTCGGCTTGCTGGTCAAAATGAGCTGTCTAGATGATTATCAAATCACCAGCTCTGCTCTGGGTTTCCACTACAGAAGCACTAAAAACACACCACACTCCTCCTCACACTTCCACAAACCCGTATGACTGCTGATAACACCACACTCCTCCTCACTCTTCCTCAGACCCGTATGACTGCTGATAACACCACGCTCCTCCGCACTCTTCCTCAGACCCGTATGACTACTGATAACACCGCGCTCCTCCGCACTCTTCCTCAGACCCGTATGACTGCTGATAACACCACGCTCCTCCGCACTCTTCCTCAGACACGTATGACTACTGATAACACCACACTCTTCCTCACACTTCCACAGACCCGTATGACTGCTGATAACACCATACTCCTCCTCACTCTTCCTCAGACCTGTATGACTGCTGATAATGCCACACTCTTCCTCATCTTTCCACGGAACCGTATGACTACTGATAACACCACACTCCTCCTCACTCGTTCTCAGACCCGTATGACTGCTGATACCACCACATTCATCCTCACTCTTCTTCAGACCCATATGACTACTGATAATGCCACACTCTTCCTCATCTTTCCACAGAACCGTATGACTACTGATAACACCACACTCCTCCTCACTCTTCCTCAGAACTGTATGACTGGTGATAACACCACACTCCTCCTCACTCTTTCTCAGACCCGTATGACTGCTGATAACACCATGAGACTCCTCCTCTCCACCTTCAGCAGCCTGAGGGAAGAGCTGATCCATCTGCAGGAGGACCTGAAGGTAAGAGAATCCATCCTCACACTCACATGCCTGAACAGCAGAGTAAATGCTATTTAATACGTGTTGGAGGTGCACTGGAATTGTAGGTTGCTTGGCAAATGGCGCAAAGGCACTCTCTCTGCAGCCTGCATTTGGTGAAACCAGAATGTGATTATTGTTGTGTGGTGTTATTAGACATAAGACAGTAGGCTAGTAGGCACATCCAACCCAGTTTGGGCTCAGGTGCAGGCCAAAATGAACAACTAAAAGTATAAAATAAAGAATAGCTGCACACTGAAAATATAAGCTTCCAAAATGCGTCAATTTATTCAACGGTTACGCAACGTTTCGACCATCAAGGTCTTCCTCAGACAAAAACGAAGACCTCACGAAGATCTTGTTGCTCGAAACGTTCCGTTAATAAAATGAATGAAAGAAGGAACGAAGACTCAGGCATTCCAGGGGACAACAGCCCTCTCAGTGCAGTTTTCAGAGCCTGTCTCCGCCCTCAGCGCCTGGAGAGTGAGAAGGAGGAGCTGGAGAGGGATCTGAGCTTCAAAGCAGACCAGGCCCAGCAGTATGACCACCTCCTGGAGGCTGTGCGGGAGAACAACAGGCAGCTGCAGGTGGGTAAACCAGCAGGTTCCATCCCTCCCCATCCACCCTCATCCGGCCCCACCCTGCCTCATCCCTCCCCATATGGTCCCCATCCAGTCCCATGAATGGAAATTAATGCTATAAATGCTACAAGTAAATTAAATACATTGTAAATGCTATAAGTAAATGAGTAAACGTGTGTGTATGTGTGTGTGTGTATATGTGCGTGTGTGGGAAGAAAAGCGCAGTTATGTGATCTGCGTTCCCTCAGTAGGCTGCAGTATTGCTGCTCTTTCCTGCAGGTGTCATTGAAAGAGAGCAGCTCAGCGCAGCGTAAAATGGAGACCCAGCTGCTAAGCGCACGCACCTCCGAGTCGTCCCACGACTTCCGCGTCAAGGAGCTGGACGGCCGACTCAAAGCCCTGGAGAAGGAGAACGAGATGCTGCGTCAAAAGGTCCTCCCTCAGCTCCGTTTACCACCCACCCTTATCCCCACTCTCAGCTCCATCACCACCCACCCTTATCCCCACTCTCAGCTCCATCACCACCCACCCTTATCCCCACCCTCAGCTCCACCACCACCCAAGAATTACAGGAACAGGCCATTCTGTCCATCTGATTTTCTACATGCAAACTGCTGCACCTGCATCAAGTGTGGACTTGAATATCCCGAGGGTCTCTGACTGTGTTCCACACATTAACAACTGCGTGTAAAGCGAGGCTTACTCAATTTTTTGTGGGGACTTATCTTTAGTTAGTTCCCCCTTGTTTTTCTGACACTCGACCTGAAACAGCCGTTAGTTTGATAGTTTTATTCGGTTAAACTATGAATTTAGAAACTTCAGTGGAAGGAGGAGTGAGGATTATTATGGGATGTTGGAGGTGGAGTGATACAATGTTGCAGTTGCAGGGCTGGAGTGTGGTGCTCCCAGCACAGCAGAAAACTGCGCCTTTATTCGGTATGACATAGCCTAACTAATAAGGCTAACTAAAGTATTCCTTTGCCACGATATTTTAAGCAAAAGTTTGTCATTGATTTATCTCTCTACAGTTTGGATATTTGGCAATGTGACTTACATTGTTTGAGTTTGGTTTTTGATTCCTTGACAGTTTGAGCTTTGGAAATGCACGGAAGCTATTTGTGTTATGTACATTGCTCAAGGGTACAACGGCATTGCTTTGCCTGGGAAACAACCCACACCCTCAGATTTACAACCACTATACCGCAGTGATGCAGAATCAGTGTAGGGCATCTGTTTATGAAGAGAGAGGTTTTTCGTTACAGTTTAAGTTCCATTTATTTATTTGGCATAACACTTTTGTACTAAGCAAATTCTATGGGCAATATAAGCAGAGGCACCAGGAGAGAGCAGTCAGCAGCACAATGCATTGTAGTATAGTCGTAATGTAACGTTTGCATATTGAACAGCCTCTCACTCCCATGATTCTCTCTCGTCCTTTCCTCAGCTGGCCGGACAGAGCAGCACCATGACCCTCCAGACCAAAACAGAAGAGCTGTCCAGGCAGTATAATCAAATGCTGAGCGCATTGCGCGAGGAGAAGGACAAGGAGCTGCAGATGCTAAAGGTCAGGGGACGAAGGATCTCTTATTATCTCACTGGCTGTTAATCAGCCATTTTTAAAGGTTTTATAGAGGAAATGACAGCATAAAGCTTGTGACACTTTGTACAACACTGGGGTTCCTTTATTTCACCCCCCTCCCCCCAGCCCCCCAACACACACACACACACACACACACACACACACACACACACAAACACACCCATGAGGGATTTAAGAGCATCTGGAAGTGAATACATACAAATATATTTGGTAGAAAAAAACGTGTTCAAAGATTTAACTTTTCTGTTGACATTATAGCTTAAATACTTTTCCAGTGCATTACTCTACAAATGGACTGCAGTGTCTATCCTCCGCTGAGGGAGAGGCCTGTTTAACACGCAAGGCAGCACGTGGGGAAGGGGCAGCACATCTGCTTGTGTTGTGCGTTTCTTCCTGCATACGCACACGTGCCTCTTGTGCGTCTCAGACTCAGCTGCTGAAGACGCAGACGGAGTCCTCCTCGCAGAGCTCGGGGGAACAGAGCCTACAGCTGCGCATCACTGAGCTCATCAGCACGCTGGAGCAGCGGCAGATCATCATCAAACGGCAGGAGGAGGTGCAACAAGCGTCACGGCGGTCACATGATCCATCTCTGCAGATGCCTTTCTGCCAATTCACGGTTTATCTGTCCTGGTCGTCCCTCTTTTGCGGTTCACCTGTCGTGGTCATCCATCTCTGCGGTTTACCTGTCCTGGTCAGCCCTCTCTACGGTCTACCTATCCTGGTCATACTTCTCTACGGTCTACCTGTCCTGGTCATCCATTTTTGCGGTTCACCTGTCCTGGTCGTACTTCTTTACGGTTTACCTGTCCTGGACATCCCTCACTATGGTTTACCTGTCCTACTCATCCAACTTTGCGGTTTACCTGTCTTCTCTACAGATCTGATAACCTCTATCTCTCTCTACAGATCTGATAACCTCTGTCTCTCTCTACAGATCTGATAACCACCATCTCTCTCTACAGATCTGATAACCACCATCTCTCTCTGCAGATCTGATAACCTTCATCTCTCTCTCCTTGCAGATCTGATAACCTTCATCTCTCTCTCTCTGCAGATCTGATAACCTTCATCTCTCTCTCCTTGCAGATCTGAGAAACCTTCATCTCTCTCTCCTTGCAGATCTGATAGCCTTCATTTCTCTGTACTGATCTGATCACTTTCATCTCTCTCTGTACAGATCTGATAGCCTTCATCTCTCTTTGTACAGATCTGAAAACCTTCATCTCTTTCTGTACAGATATGATAACCTTCATCTCTCTCTACAGATGTGATAATCTTCATCCCTCTCTCTACAGATCTGATAACCACCATCTCTCCCTACAGATCTGATAACCTTCATCTCTCTCTCTGCAGATCTGATAACCTTCATCTCTCTCTCCTTGCAGATCTGATAACCTTCATCTCTCTGTACCGATCTGATCACTTTCATCTCTCTCTGTACAGATCTGATAGCCTTCATCTCTCTTTGTACAGATCTGAAAACCTTCATCTCTCTCTGTACAGATCTGATAACCTTCATCCCTCTCTACAGATCTGATAATCTTCATCCCTCTCTCTACAGGAGATAAGGCGGTTTCAGTCGGAGAAGAGTGACAGCTCTAGGAACATCACCAAGACCACCGTCACAAAACGGTAAACCTGAACATAATTCCTCATCGATTGTGACCACAATACCTTTCACCAAACCTTGAAGCAGCCATTACATTTACCCCAGTGTTTTTCAAAAGAGGTCATTTCAGTTTGTGTTCATTAGAACGCTGTGGCCCCCAGGTGAAGCATGTACTCTGTGGGTCATTCCGTGTCAAATCAACCAGTTTTCTGAAAAGTTCCTGTATGACCCTCTCGGATTTTGATGAAACTCCATCATAATAATCCATTGTATGAAAAATGAACACACACAAAATAATTAGCCTCATACGACATGTCGTTTCCGAGATATGGCCTCCTGAAATTTGCTCAAAACCTCCGTCTTTCGCACTCGCGAGTCGTGAAAATGCGCGAATGTGATTTTTTCCGACTTTGGAAGCTTATAACTTGGGATTACTTGTACCCCCTTCCTTTTTCAAGTTATCTGCACCCAAAATAGCCACGTTGTTCAGTCGCACATGTTTTTGGTGATTTTCGAGGTCACCCTGTGCCCATACGAGTGGACATATACCTCCCATATCACAGATGTATTATCTATAGGTGTATGTCTATGGTCACATGCAAGTACAGTCTAATCCATTTATTTGTAAAGGAATGACATCCATCCAAAGTTGGGTCCGGCTGAAAAAAAGTCAAAAACACAACCGTCCGTCTTGTCAATGGATCACCATGTGGACAGTTAAAACTTTTTCTGAAATTTACACCAGTTAAACAGATATATTAGATCTACTCATCAACCAAATTTCAGCTCTGGTACTCAACTCCTTCATGGTTAGATAGCATTTTGAAAAGTACACATATTTTAACATATCGGGAATTCACATAAGTCTTAAGAGTTACGTTACTACTTAAAAGTGTCAAATTATGTATCAGACATCAAACAGAATAGTACATGTACTTTAAACCATACACTGATAATGTCAGATAATGTCACTCCACTTCTCCATGCCAATAGTTTTATGTCCTCTTGTGACAACTCGGTTGCAGCCATCAAACCCCTTTCTCTTCTGAAGGTTGTTTTGTGGCAAGCATCATTTAACACCAAACCAATACTGCAGTCTGACATGGAAGATGTCCCTGCCATTTTGAGGAGTTTATGAATACTGCTTCCAAAATACACTGCCTGGCCAAAAAAAAAAGTCGCAGTTGCACCAGTCATGCATAGTGCCCACTGTACAAGCCTCTGGAGGCAGTGTTATGATCTGGGGTTGCTTCAATTGGTCAGGTCTAGGCTCAGCAACGTTATGCAGCAATAAAATGAAGTCAGTCAGAGTACCTGAATGTACTGAATGACCAGGTTATCCCATCAATGGGCATATTCCAGGATGACAATGCCAAGATTCATCGGGCTCAAATTGTGAGAGTGGTTCAGGGAGCATGAGGAATCATTTTCACACATGAATTGGCCACCAGAGTCCTGACCTTAACCCCATTGAAAGTCTTTGGGATGTGCTGGAGAAGACTTCACGGAGTGGTTCGACTCTCCTGTCGTCAATACAAGATCTTGGCCAAAAATTAATGCAAGTCTGGACGGAAATAAATGTTGTGACATTGCATAAGGTTGTCGAAACAATGCCACGACGAATGCGCGCCATAATCAAAGCTAAAGGCGGTCCAACAAAATATTACAGTGTGCGACTTTTTTTTTGGCCGGGCAGTGTAAGTGTTATTGCATTGTAGGCCTAGGAAACAAAACTATGCATGGTACAGTAACAGCAGCACACTCATGTTTCACAGTTAGTAAATACATATAGTTGGGATGTATTCTGTAATCGACGGTGTCACTGATTGGATCTCAATTCTTGAATGATAGAGCTAGAATGAAATTGACCAAATATTGTTGCCTGGTAATGGGAAATCCCATCATTGCGTAATGGGTTATCCCTGTATTTACCTGACATGGGAAAATCCCACATCTAACCTTAGCTCTAGGCCCTAGGGGGCATCTTAACCTTATTTTACCTATCTCCTGTGATAAATATGCATGTTGTGATCGGACCTTACGCACGTAGATCGGCTGATTTAAAGTTTTGTATCCCCGGAATTGTGCAAAATTTGTATTTTTCAAAATGTGGTCTAACCATAAAGGAGTTGAGTACCAGAGCTGAAATTTGGTTCATGAGTAGATCTAATATATCTGTTTAACTGGTGTAAATTTCAGAAAAGGTTTTAACTGTCCACATGGTGATCCATTGACAAGACGGACGGTTGTGTTTTTGACTTTTTTTCAGCCGGACCCAACTTTGGATGGATGTCATTCCTTTACAAATGAATTGATTAGCCTGTACTTGCTTGCGACCATAGACATACACCTATAGATAATACATCTGTGATATGGGATGTATATGTCCACTCGTATGGGCACAGGGTGACCTCGAAAATCACCAAAAACATGTGCGACTGAACAAAGTGGCTACTTTGGGTGTATATAACTTGAAAAGGGAAGGGGGTACAAGTAATCTGAGGCCAGATTCGTGCAAGACGGAAGAAAGTAAGTAGGATACAAAGTTTCAGCTCTATAGCTGTTACCAATCCCAAGTTATAAGCTTCCAAAGTCGGAAAAAATCACATTCTCGCAAGCGCGAAAGATTGGATTATTATGATGTTGAGTTTGATGATGATGAGTTTCATCAAAATCTGAGAGGGTCATGCAGGGACCACTGGTTGATTTGACACGGAATGACCCCTGTGTGGTTATGCTCTCTCCCCTGTGTAGGTACAGCACCCAGTATCCCATCCTGGGTCTGCTCAGTGACGATTACCAATATAAGAGCCCGGTGAAAGAAGCAAAGACAATCGTCATCGAGAGCTCAGGACCAGCCTAAAATCAGGTGCGGTAGACTAAGGATTCCTTTCAGTTCTGGAGACCTAGTATTTCCCAGTTACCACATGCAGGCTCCTTTCGGTGTCCTCACTGTACATCGTATGTTACTATGTCCCACCTAAAATGGCGATACAGGTAAGGCTGTACAGAACAGACTATGTATTATGAGGAGGCTCTTAAAAATGTTTTGTAGTGTAGTAAACTAACTTGATGAATTCTTTGGTAAACATTTAGTGCCCATAGCAGCTGTGTGCTGTGGGCCTGCAGAGCTGTGTCGTCACCCAGCACAGCTTTATTAAATAGAGGAATAATGTAGGAAGAGGTTTACATTGCTTCACATGGAGAAACAGTGGATGGGGGACAAATTAGTTATATTTTTTGTGCTATCAGCTTTCAAATTGATTTTTTAAAAATTAATGTAGATTTTATTTTCCCCATTTCTAATCTACACTGGACAATATATAAAATGTGTGTTTATCTAACAGCCAGTGGTGCCATGAGTGTGGATTCTGCAGTAGGCCTAATGATGTTCAGAGCTCACTGTTTATTATACAATGTACAGACATTTCACACTGTTCAGCAGCATTGATGTAATGACCTGTTGTGGGCAGCAGAGGGTACTCACATACTGATGATAGTGTTAGGGCAGGAGAGTCCAATCTTTTACATTACATTACATTATAGGCATTTAGCAGACGCTCTTATCCAGAGCGACTTACACAACTTTTTTTTATCATGTTTTACATATTATCCATTTATACAGCTGGATATATACTGAAGCAATTCAGGTTAAGTACCTTGCTCAAGGGTACAATGGCAGTGTCCTACCTGGGAATCGAACCTGCAACCTTTCGGTTACAAGGCCAGTTCCTTAACCATTATACTGCACTGCCGCCCAATCTTATCCAAAAAGGGCCGATGTGGGTTCAGGTTTTTGTTTTAGTTAATTAGTTTAATCGGGTTCCATAGCACTGGGCTAGAACAAAAACCTGCACCCACATCGACCCTTTTAGGATAAGATTGGACACACTTGTGTTCGACTGTAACACAAACGGTGTTCCTAATTGTCTGTGGAAATAATATGATGACACTACCTGTATGTGTCTGTGTGTATACTGGTTATATCTGTTGTTATTATTGTGCAGAAAGTTTTTCCCAAGTCCTTAAAGAAGGTGCTTCTCTCTTAACAGGAGTGAGCAACAGGAAGACTTTGAAGTCGGCCCCTCCTTCTACACCAACCCCCACCCTATTTCACCTCTAACACTCACCCTCTCCCCCTTTGCATGTTGCCCCCTTACCCGTCCTTGCTCCAGGACTTTTTAGGGTCTTGGTGATTCAAGACCCTAAAATCTTTGATATGGAAATGCGTGCGTGCGTGTGTGTGTGCGCGTGCGTGCATGCTCTTGTGTGCGTGAAGTGTGTGAGGAGTTGAGGCAGTGCTTTCAGCAGGAGTACACTGCATTGACTGATCCGATAATTAAAGCGAACAGCCGCGGCAGGTTTGATCCAGGCGGCTGCAGAACCTATTGAAACACCACAACCCTACAAGCCCTCAGGACTCCCGTCGCTATGGTGGCAGCACCTGTGCATGTAAATACTATTCTTCAGCAGAGAACATTGTCCTTTGGCATAAATCAAAATGGTGTGTTCATGTTGCTCTTCTTTTTGCATATTTACATTGGTAATGGTAACATTGTTTCTTAATGTCCTACAGTGAAAGTTTTGTTTTTTATAGCAATATTTTGCATATTGACATGGTGAATTGGCAGACATTTTTTTATAACTAGGTGTTGGTGTGGGGTTAGGCAGCAGGTGTTACGGTGAATTTGGCCAAAGGAGGAGATTATATTTCTGTTGAGGAAATGCATGCTTACAAAGAATAGAAGCTGGATACTATGGGTCTGAGGTGTTAGTGGAGAGGAACTAAAATGGATGCTCCTTTGGACAATAACAACAGATTCTCTGGACTTGATTCCTCTCAAACTCCAGATGTTTCAGGTGACAGGAGTTCCCTTTATAGTTTATGAATATTTTTTTAAAAAAAGGTGTGTCCAGTGAAGGGGCCTCTATTAACACAGAACTGTCATAAATGAACACCCCTTGATGATGATTCAATATGCATTCAAGATTCAAAAGGCATCAAATTGTAATGTGTCCAGTTCAGTAATGGACAGACGTTATTTTCAATGAAGAGAATGCAGAGTTGAAGATACGATGTGTCTATGTAGACCCTGTGTCGGCTAGCTATTTGGATGATCACTTCGGTCCAGGAGTAATAACGGCTAAGCTCAGTTTAGGACAGGATACAGACCATCGTCAACTCTCCATTGTATGTAATGGATTCCCAAAACCCTGGGTGTGAAGCAGCCTGCTGTTATGCCTTTGAGTAGTGGTCTTCAGCTTGGGGCCATTTGCATCCTCAAGTCTAACTTACTGGGCTCTATTTTAATAAACCAAACGCAATGGTGAACGCAAGAGTAATCGCTTGGCGGTATCGCTCTGAGGGCGTGTTGGCGAGAAATTTGGTAATTTCATGACGGCAATCTTGGCGCATCTGATGGCGGTATTGCTAAAAGGCTGGGTTTAAATGTCCAAAGTGTGTCTCTATGGTAGCCAATCAAATAGTTGTTCTCATGCTTTAAAAAAAAGCCAGTTGGAACGCAATCGCTCCATGCAATTTCATAATGAGCAACCCAAACGCACTGGACCGTCAACGACAAGAGCGATTTTCCGCACAGGAATCAGACATACTTGCAACAGAAGTACAGGCTAGGACTAGTAATTTATGGATCACAATCCACACCACCTCGTCTCCCAGAAGTTCGGAAGGCACGGGAGGAGGTGGCGAATGCATTAATTAGCCTACATGAGGTGATGTAGGCATAATTATGATTCAAATGGTAGGCTTATGATTCAACTGTGTCAATGTGTAATTTATATATTATAGGCTATTGGCCTACATGATCGCAAGTTTCTTGTAAGCTGTCCTGTTTTATTCTAGTAGTTTAAATTAAAATTAATTAATAATAATTATAGGCTATTTGTTCATTAAATGGAAGTGTAATGTTGGCATCACCTATAGACACTACATAGAACTACATGACTAACAAGTTGCCAAATTGCCTATTGCGTTAGCAACCTGGAGGGGGTATAAAGGTATAATATGAGGTATGAATGGTGTCGATGGTGTGAACGGTGTAGGAGGAGATAGGTTTTGAAAAATCGGCAGAAGAATAATAACGGTCAGTCTGAGTCTATTGCGTTGCCGCTAAGAGGTGGTTCCAGCGGATCATAACGCAATGGGTTTTCGTTGGTTCAAATTGTCACTGAGCCGAAAGTATTTTAGAACACGCCCCAGACAGCGCCACCCATCCCACTGCAGCGCAAGCGAAAGGATGTTATGTTGAGAATTTGTTGATCCTAGCGGTATTGCTGAGAAACGCCATAGCGCCAGTTTTAAGACGTTGATGCTGTCAACAAGCTTGCGTTTGACTATACCGTCCCCTTGCGCTGGTTTGAAAATAGAGCCCACTGTGTTAAATCATGGGTATTTATTTAACCGGCTGCTTCAGCAATGTATTAAACTTGTCCTTCATTCACAGGAATGAAAGGTAAATATGATCATCATAGTTCATCATATCTTAGCGACTAAATCACATTAAGCGGTGTAGCAAAAATGTGCCTTCTTGGTGATATGACACTTTTGTATTCCTGTTCTCTGCCTCTGTAAGTCTCTCTGGATATGTCTGCTGAACTAATTTAAGATTGTCCGTGAAGTAAAATGGACTCGTTATCGGTTCACCTGGCCTCTGGACTACTCCTATTGCTCCTATAAGTTTTGTGGATTTTATTCTCCTGTTAGCGAGGAATAAAGAGCAAGCTGTGTTGGACGAGGACATTGACTTCCAAAATGATTTTCTTTCAAAATGTCAGGAGCATCTGTGAAAGCCGTGACCTCTGCAGAACAGCTGTAGCCACACTGGACACCGTATACATATGTGATTGTGGCAATGTACTGAGCTGTTATAATTAAAGCTGTAGTAATTTATCTGCATAGCTGGCATTGTTCTCTTTTATAATTAGTTGAGTGATCTGGTTACTCTTGCTTTTTGGGTCTCGTAAAACTTTCCTCTGTGACATTTCTATTTTAAAATAAATAAATAAAAATTTGCCCTTGATATCCTTGATATGGCTTTTATTTGTACGTCAAGGTGACTTAATTTTTTTGTTTAAAACATAACGGACTACCAAAACTCAAGTTTAATTTCCAACATACAGCAGCTGATATTATCCTGCCTGTAGAATCTTGTTGCAGATGGACCTGCTGTTCAGCCTGAGTGTGGGTAATTATATTATATATGATGCAATAAAACGGTCAGGTTGCATCTTCTGCCATGAACCGTAAATCATGATAAAGATCATGCCGTGAGTAACGGGCAAGTACACAGCCGTAGTTCTAATGTACTTCTAAAGCAACAGAGATGTACAGCGGTTCAGCGATTTTGGCCTCTATAAGTTCAGTGACAATGCAAAATGCATGAGCGTAATGATGCAATCGCTGTGAGAACCGTGTGTAACGAATTCCAGCATAAACATTCAGCACCTGCCTGTTTAAATTGTGATGTGCTCGCAGGCTTGGTTACCTGCATCAGAGGTAATCTGTTTATAGTCTATTGTAGGGGTGCAGTATGCTGGCTTACCCACACTGCTCTATGTTGTGTCATGATGGGATTTCTGTATTCTCAGGTCACGTTAATATCAGCAGGTTTCCCAAGGTGAACAACAAGATGTCGGGGAAGAGCTTTGATCAGCTATCATGAGCAGTAAAGCAGACTGCTTAAGTGCAAATACGGTATTTGCATAAACACAGTTATTCAGTATTATAAATACAGAAGATGCTAATTAGTCTTCAGAGAACATTCATTTTCTGTGGTCTACACATGCTAACCGCTTAGTTTGTCAGAGCGCTAGTTGTTACGCTAACCACCCACACAGAATGGCAAGCAGAGAAACATCTTAAAGGAACGCTGAGAGCTGTTTCTCATCTCGTTCCTTAATGGAGTGATGAGGTCTGAACCCATCAGCCCAGTGAGGGACAGGCATGAGTATCTTTATAGGGCCGCAATCCATGCCCTTTCTCCGCACTATGCATTTAATCATTACTGTCAGTACATTCTCAGCTGTACTGCAGGTCATAGACACCACAGCGTTCTTTTGTCTAAAAGTATATTGAAGACACCGTGATTCTGGAGGACCAGAGATGTCTTACTTTGTCCTAATCCAAGGTGAACAGGGGTTGGGGGGGAATAATAGCAGGTTTGCTCTCAATGAAATATCCATACTTCATGACCTCCACGGCCTCATGATTTCATAATAGCTGATGGAAGGGGTATGGAATATGTTTAGGAGGGGCACTGGAGGAGCTTCTTGGAGGGCTTTGTTTATTTAGTGCAGCCTCCTCAGAATAAAATAATCAGGTTCTCTTAAAAGTTCATATTTTTGAACAAAAAAACCACCGGTGCCGTAGCCAAACCAAACACAGGTTGAGCGTACAAACATACAGTATTTTTTATCACGCTTCTGAAAGTTTCAGTTGCAGTTATGTAAAGTTGAAGCAGAAACAATGTGCTGGGCTGACCCTGATGTGCGAAGCAGACGTTAGGGAAGGGTACCTGGGCTCTCTTCCCGAGGAAGCCACAGTCCCAGCAGACCTCCACGGCAGCCATGGGAGAAATGCTGCCTTCAAGCGCTGTCGGGAATTATCGGAAATTCGAGTTTCCTACATGGAAGTTGCACTTGAACGAACCTCCAAGTCGTAATTACAAGTGGGAAAGTCGGAGATAATTTTGCACGAGTTCCCGAGTTGTGACCTTTCACCTATCTATCCTTCAAGTGCTCTTCGGAAGCTTCTATTTTCCAGTCTCCAAGTCGAAATTGCAGAAAATACGATGGGTTGACAGGTGTGGCAAAGCAGCCAGGCAGCGCAGCAGATTATCATATTGATGGTCACGCACGCACATCTAGCAAAATATACTTTAATATATCATTAATTACTCTCCTCATACGTTTCCTTTCCTCTTCTTTCTCATGCAGAAAGTGATGACAGCTCTCCATGTATTTTTTTTATTCATAAAGGATAAAAAAAAACAAAAACATTTACTTTCTAGACCTCCATGTTTACTAGTATTTCCGACTTCGGAGCATGTGAATGCGTCAAATGCGTAATCACGATTTGGCAACTGGGAAATAGGAGCTTCTGAAGAGCACTTGAAGGCAGCCAAAGAGTCATCATCAACAGGCTGTGGATGTCTCGGTTTCCTTTGTTTACATTTTTATAAAAAAATAATGTCTTTGGTGTCTTCACCGGCCTGGCTGCAGTAGTTGTCTCCTGTGCTCCCTTCTCCCTCCTGTTCAAGGCCTGACCTTGCCACACCCACTCCTCTCCCCTGGGAGTGGCCCCCTGTGTTGCCGCATACTACAGCCGCAGCCCCCTCTATAACCTATCTCTCTCGCTCTCTTCCCCTCTCTCCCTCTCCCTCTTCCCTCTCCATCCTCTCGCCCCTGTCCCCTCCCCCTGGATGGCCTGGGATCATGGGAAGGCATTGATTATGGTTGATAATTCAGACCTTTGATGTGGATAATGCAGTCTCTCTCTCTTTCTCTTTCTTTCTCTCTCTCAATTCAATTTGCTTTATTGGCATGACAAGACATTGTATCTGTATTGCCAAAGCATACTGCATTAAAACAGTCAAAGACATGCATCTAACACTGAACAATACAGAACAGCAAAAACTAGAAAAGAATGAACAGTAACCATACATGAAAACAATAACTTTTCTTAGGTTATAGATTTAGAAATAACAATAATGTAAAATAAAGTACAATTAAAAATAATAATAATTATCAACAGCAATGATGATGAAAATGACACATATGATCTTATAAAGTGAATATAATGGGTATAAAAAAAAGAAATTATACACATAAATAAAATTATTTAATTAATAAATAAATGAAAATCGTTTACATTGATCCCTGTCACTCACTGTCCCTAAGACGGCAGGCAGCTATATATTGTGCCGCCAGTTCTCTCCTCTCCTAAGAGGGTGGGGAGTTTTTGGATGTCTGTTCAATTTTTAAATTGAGGGTATCTCTGATTTATTTCCTTGAGATGGCAATGTTTGCACAGTCTTTCTTCCTTGAGAAGCCATGTTTGCCGATGTCTTCCTTTTATGGCCAACCTGTGCTCTCTGAGTCTGTACTTCGTCAAGGTAGTTCTTAGTTTCTTGTCAGTCACCATGGTCACATTTTGCAATGGTGTACTGTCTTTTTAGGGCCAAATAGCATTGCATTTTGCTTTGTGCTTGTGTTTGTGTGTCCCAATAGGTGGTGTAGTTTTGTTTGTGTTGTGCTATAATTTCCTTGAATCTAATTGAATGTATGGTGATGCTGTCCTGAGGCTTTAAGGTGTTAGGGGTGGTTAGTGAACTGATCCTCAGGAACAATTGTGTGAGAAGACTCTTTACTTTGCTCAGCTCTTGGCATTACAGGGCTTTGTAGTGATAAGACTGGGGGTCACTATTTTTTAGGTGTATACAAAATTTGATTGCCCTTTTTTGTATCTTGATTAGTAATGGATATTTGCCTAATTCTGCCCTGCATGCATTGTTTGTAGTTTTTCTCTGTACTTGAGTTGCCAATTTTAATGCCGCCCATATTGCCTGTGTACATTGTTTTAATAATGTCATATATTATACCCCCTACACCACTTTCAATAATTTTGTAGAATAAGCCTTTATGCGAGATTGAATCAAAAGCTTTTCGGAAGTCTATAAAACAAGCAAATATTTTGTTTTTTTCTTGGTTGACATGTTTGTTAATCAGGGTGTGTAGGGTGTAAATATGGTCACATGTGCGGTGTTTTGGTAGGAATCCAATTTGACTTTTACTCAAGACATTGTGCTCATTAAGGAAGTATTGAAGTCTAGAATTAATAATGCTACAAAAAACCTTCCCCAGATTACTGTTCACACAAATGCCTCTGTAGTTGTTGGGGTCAAATTTATCTCCACTTTTAAAGATTGGGGTTATAAGTCCTTGATTCCAGATGTCAGGGACGAAACCTACCCTCAGAACCAAATTGAATAATTTAAGAGTGGACTGACTGACTGACTGTGCAGTAAAAAACCAGAAGGGATATTGGGTGTACAGGCTGTGTGAATGTGCATTGTGTGACTGAGTATTGTGTGCGTGTCACTGTGTATTCTATTTGTGTATGTGTCTGTCAGTGTTGTTAGGATAGGGTCACCTACTCACTCCAAACACACATTTTGTTTCTTTGACTGGCATGCACTGCATCGTTTGTGCAGATGATGGGGGGTCTGTGCAGATGATGGGGTTTCTATGCAGATGATGGGGGGTCTGTGCAGATGATGGGGTGTCTGTGCAGATGATGGGGTGTCTGTGCAGATGATGGGGGGGGGGTGCCTGTGCAGATGATGGGTGGTCTGTGTAGATGATGGGGGGTGTCTGTGCAGATGATGGGAGGTCTGTGTAGATGATGGGGGGGGTGCCTGTGCAGATGATGGGTGGTCTGTGTAGATGATGGGGGGTGTCTGTGCAGATGATGGGGTGTCTGTGCAGATGATGGGGTGTCTGTGCAGATGATGGGGGGTCTGTGCACATGATGGGGTGTCTGTGCAGATGATGGGGTGTCTGTGCAGATGATGGGGGGTCTGTGCAGATGATGGGGTGCCTGTGCAGATGATGGGGGGTCTGTGCAGATGATGGGGTGTCTGTGCAGATGATGGGGGGTCTGTGCAGATGATGGGGTGTCTGTGCAGATGATGGGGTGTCTGTGCAGATGATGGGGGGTCTGTGCAGATGATGGGGTGTCTGTGCAGATGATGGGTGGTCTGTGCAGATGATGGGTGGTCTGTGCAGATGATGGGTGGTCTGTGCAGATGATGGGGGGTCAGAAAAAAAACACTGGGGTCAGAAAAGCCTTATTATACACTGCCCGGCCAAAAAAAAAGTCGCACACTCTAATATTTCGTTGGACCGCCTTTAGCTTTGATTACGGCGCGCATTTGTTGTGGCATTGCTTCGACAACCTTATGCAATGTCACAACATTTATTTCCATCCAGAGTAGCATAAGTTTTTGGTTGAGATCTTGTATTGACGACGGGAGAGTCGAACCACTCCGTAAAGTGTTCTCCAGCACATCCCAAAGACTTTCAATGGGGCTAAGGTCAGGAATCTGATGGCTAATTCATGTGTGAAAATGATTCCTCATGCTCCCTGAACCACTCTTTCACAATTTGAGCCCGATGAATCTTGGCATTGTCATCCTGGCATATGCCCATTGATGGGATAACCTGGTCATTTAGTACATTCAGGTACTTCGCTGACTTCATTTTATTGCTGCATAATGTTGCTGAGCCTAGGCCTGACCAACTGAAGCAACCCCAGATCATAACACTGCCTCCAGAGGCTTGTACAGTGGGCACTATGCATGATGGGTGCAATGGCGACTTTTTTTTTGGCCGGGCAGTGTATTTTATATGGTCTCTTTTGATGCTGGTAAAACATTCCTACAAATCCCTGGGAAATTTAAAGCATACCAAAATAAATAAATACATGAAAGAAGAGTTCTGTATACTGGTGGAAATTGTCTAAAGGGTTAAAGTAAGTTATATATTTGACCCAGGTCTGCTTAGAATACAGTATCTAGGCTTATATGTTTTTGTTGGTATAGAAGTATCCACTCTTACATCCTTTATATAACTATTACATGTATTTTAATTTATTCTATATTTGCTGCCTAACCCAGGGCTGTATTATTATTATTATTATTAGTATTATTATTATTCTATCCAATTCCCACCCCAATCTGGAATATCCAACTGTCCAAATATCCAACCACACCGGTGTTCCAGGCAAAAGATCAGATGCACAATGACCACATTATTTCTACAGATTTGGAACCCTTTTTATCAAATGGGGAGGAAAAAAGCATGCAGGATGATCAAATTATTATTATCAATATTATTATTATTATTGTTTTTATAAATATGGCGCCCAACGCGGGGCTGAGCATATCCAATTCCCACCCCAATTTGGAATGGCCAACCTCCTGCAACCGCAGCCGCGTACATTGTGAGATCCCTACTGTGGACACGGTTCTCCTCCGAAACACGTGGTGTCGCCAACTGCTTTTCTTCCACATTCGCTAAGCTCGCATATAGCAGTGTCAGAGGAAGGACCTTTCATCCTTTCATATGCGGGACCTTTGACTACAATCTACGGGCGCCCGATCGACAAGCAGGGGTCGCTAGATAGCAATGCACACGGAACCCTAATTGACTGAACCCTCCCGTTCCCTGGGTGACGCAATCGCCAATTGCGCGTCGCCCTATGGAGCTACCAGCCACAGTCGGCACTGGCACATTGCGGATTGCGTCTGAGGCTGTGAGGCTCATCCACGCACCACAGTTTGGTTCCTTAACCGAATGAGCCATCCAGCAGCCCTAAATTTTAAGCAAGTTTAAAGGTTGTGCCCAAAATCAGTGCAACCGTCTTAACA
Source organism: Synaphobranchus kaupii (assembly GCA_029718625.1). Taxonomy (NCBI): domain Eukaryota; kingdom Metazoa; phylum Chordata; class Actinopteri; order Anguilliformes; family Synaphobranchidae; genus Synaphobranchus; species Synaphobranchus kaupii. Next base: position 37,736,183 of record CM056387.1, read on the forward strand.
ATCCCTGTGTTTAGTGCAGAAAATAAAATGCATGCACACCGCTAAAAATGTAACACAGTGGTGGCTTATCCAACAGCAGCCACTGAACTTTTAATGGCTGAGCTACTGCTGTTCAGACCAAGTGTGTGGAAATGTTTTACACTGTCACATTCGATACAGAAGGCCAGGGTTCGCGGTTGTCTGCATGAATACCATTATGCAGGATTCCTGATTATCTAGAATTACCCTCAACACGAAGATACAACGGACAGGTCATCGGGCAGTTCATAGTGAGAGATGGCCTGTGTGTGTGTGTGTGTTTGGGTGGGGAGTTGTGGTTTCATAGCTGTCTAAACCCATCACCTGAAGTGCAGTAACAAACATCTGACAGCAGGGGGATCCCCATGCCCATTAGTCTGCTTCAACATGATGTGAAAATTATAGGAGAGCATTTGTCTGCATGAATGAGGTCATAATTCTCTATGGCTACAATAACAATATAGCACCCATTATGAAGTAATTCATTCATAACATATTCCTACATATAGTATGAGATAACTACTTATAATTATGTTCTAAGCAGTTATCATTTGAAAAAAAAGGTGAAGCAAATCTTATAAGGATGATATGTGACCTCTGCTGTGGAGCTGATTCATCACGCACTACTTCCCATTGTGCTGCATTATGCATAAAGGTTATCTGGAGAAGCTGCAAGTGCATTTGGTGTGCCCTGGATTTAAAGGGAATGGGATAGATTGTAAACAATCTGTCATTTACATGGTGTCATGTGGAATTTTTCCTCTGGAATGAGGGCCTGGTCTCTTCCTGTTGGCTAGCTTGTACCCAGCCTTGTGAAGGACACAGCCATCCATGCAACACCCCACCCCCCCCCCCCCCCCCCAGCCCACCCCCAACCGCGAACCTACTGCATCCTGTTTCCCTCATACTAGCAGCTCTCACTGGAGCTCAGCGTCGCTCCCTGTATCTGTTCTTATTGCTTTCGGAACACACACCTCTGAGGCCCCGTTCCCTATTGAACACATAGCTCCTACAGTTGAAGTCGGAAGTTTACATACACTTAGGTTGAAGTCATTAAAACTCATTTTTAACCACTCCACAGATTTCATGCTAGCAAACTATAGTGTTCACAAGCCAGTTAGGACATCTACTTTGTGCACGACACAAGTAATTTTTCCAACGATTGTTTACAGACAGATTATTTCACTTTTAATTCACTACGTTGACTGTGCATTTAAACAGCTTGGAAAATTTCAGAAAATGATGTCATGGCTTTAGAAACTTCTGATAGGCTAATTGACATTATTTGAGTCAATTGGAGGTGTACCTGTGTATGTATTTTAAGGCCTACCTTCAAACTCAATGCCTCTTTGCTTGACATCATGGGAAAATCAAAAGAAATCAGCCAAGACCTCAGAAAGAATATTGTGGACCTCCACAAGTCTGGTTCATCCTTGGGAGCAATTTCCAAACACCTGAATGTACCACTTTCGTCTGTACAAACAATAGTACGCAGTATAAAAACCATGGGACCACGCAGCCGTCATACCGCTCAGGAAGGAGACGCGCTCTGTCTCCTAGAGATTTGGTACGAAAAGTGCTAATCAATCCCAGAACAACAGCAAAGGACCTTGTGAAGATGCTGGAGGGAACAGGTACAAACGTATCTATATCCACGGTAAAACGAGTCCTATATCGACATAACCTGAAAGGCTGCTGAGCAAGGAAGAAGCCACTACTCCAAAACCGCCATAAAAAAGCCAGACTACAGTTTGCAACTGCACATGGGGACAAACTTTTCGGAGAAATGTCCTCTGATCTGATGAAACCAAAATTTAACTGTTTGGCCATAATGACCATCGTTATATTTGGAGGAAAAAGGGTGAGGCCTGCAAGCCGAAGAACACCATCCCAACCTTGAAGCACGGGGGTGGCAGCATAATGTTGTGGGGGTGCTTTGCTGCAGGAGGGACTGGTGCACTTCATAAAATAGATGGCATCATGAGGAAGGAAAATTAGGGGGATATATTGAAGCAACATCACAAGACATCAGCCAGGAAGTTAAAGCTTGGTTGCAAATGGCTCTTCCAAATGGACAATGACCCAAAGCATGCTTCCAAAGTTGTGGCAAAATGGCTTAAGGACAACAAAGTCAAGGTATTGGAGTGGCCATCTCAATGTCCTGACGTCAATCCAATCGAATATTTGTGGGCAGAACTGAAAAAGCGTGTCTGAGCAAGGAGGCTTACAAACCTGACTCAGTTACACCAGTTCTGTCAGGAGGAATGGGCCAAAATTCCTGCAACTTATTGTGAGAAGCTTGTGGAAGGCTACCCGAAACGTTTGACCCAAGTTAAACAATTTAAAGGCAATGCAACCAAATACTAACAGAGTGTATGTAAACTTCTGACCCACTGGGAATGTGATGAAAGAAATAAAAGCTGAAATAAATCATTCTCTCTACTATTATTCTGACATTTCACATTCTTAAAATAAAGTTGTGATCCTAACTGACCTAAGACAGGGAATGTTTACTAGGATTAAATGTCAGGAATTGTGACAAACTGAATTTAAATGGATTTGGCTAAGGTGTATGTAAACTTTCGACTTTAACTGCATGTCCTGTTCCTTATTGAACACAAAGCTACTATATCCTGTTCCCTATTGAACACACAGCTCCTATGCCCTGTCCCCTATAGCAGGGGTTCTCAATCCTGGTCCTGGGGGACCCCTGTGTATGCTGGCTTTCGTTGCAACCGCAGTTGCAATCCCAGAATTTTAACAAGCTGTTAATTTTTCTTAATTAGGTGCTTGTCATGTTTGGAGGAATTATTCACCCTCTTAAGCCACATTATATCAGAAATAGCTATGGATGCCATGTAGAATAAACACCCCATGTTCACATTGTGCTATATTATTTAAAAAAGATAAGAAAATTATTTAACAGATCCATTTAAAGACTGATTTGAATCAATAGGCTCCTAATTGGTGAAAGTGTGGACACATGGCCACTAAAATTAACCATTTCGTAGATAATGAAGAATTCAAACACAAAGCAAATGATAACGAGCCAAACCTGCATTGTCTTAAGCTTAAAGAAAAAATTGAGTTAAACCCGTGTTCAACAACCTAATTAGGAGCCTATTGATTCACTTCACTCTTTCATTTGAGTGAAAATACATTATTTTGTAACCTTTTCTTATGTAATTGTTGCAATATAGCACAATAAGCACAATGTGAACATGGGGAGTTTGTTCTACATGGCATGCATAGCTATTTCTGACATAATGTGTCTTAAGTGGGCGAATAAATCCTCCAAACATGAAAAGCACCTAATTAAGAAAAATTAACAGCTTGTTAAAATTCTGGGATTGCAACTGCGGTTGCAACGAAAACCAGCATACACAGGGGTCCCCCAGGACCAGGATTGAGAACCCCTGCCCTATAGAACGCACAGTTCCTGTGCCCTGTTCCCTATTGAACACACAGGTATTTTTCTCTGTGTCCCATAACATTCCTCTGCTATTATCTACCTATTTAACACTGGGTCTGATTTACTAAGACCTTTGGCATGTGCAAAACCTTTTAGCACATGCAAAACCAGTAACATTAGTCATGCTATTTGTTTTGCACTAATCATTGGTTGTCTTATTAGTTTTGTGCGTGCTGAACGGTTTTGCACATGTTAAGGTCTTAGTAAACCAGACCATATGACTATTCCAACCACTCCACCAGTCTCTTCCCTTTATCAGACCAATCACCAGTCATTCTTCCTGCTCTCAAGGTTCCTGGGAAGATTGGGAGGAACCAGCAAAGAGTGATGTTCTGTGGAAAACACCAGGCAAAGTGAGGAATGCAGTTCCCTGGAAATTTTAGCACAAGCTCAGGAGAGCAGAGCAACCGCACAGTTTCATAATTCTACTCAGCATTCTAATCATCTCAAAGATACAAAGTCTATTAATGGATAAAATGTCAATTCTATTACTCTGGTTAGTCAGGATGGCATCAGTGGATATTGAAACAACTGGATACATGTCAGGTTGCTAGACAATTATGCCAAGACCTTTGTTTGAATTTATTTTTTTAAAACGGTAACATTAGGTGGTAAAATATGTCTCTGCCTTCTTCAGTGGTGATCTGCATCAGTTATCTCTTATAGAGCCTTCTCCTATGAATGAGAGGGGGGAGAAATGTGGATGGAAGGGCATTGCCATATAACAATACAATTAGTACAACAAAATAAGGGAGCAATCGGGACTCCCTAACTACACTCCTGCTGCATCCTCTCGCCCCCAAATCACAACCCTCTGCTCGTATTACTCCCAGGCACCATGTGACCCATTACCCCAACGATCACGTGATTATCTGACTCTGTGCCACCCATTACCCCCCTTGTGGCATTAAATCACCCAGCCATACCATCTCTCTCTTTCTCCTGCTTTCCCCTCTAACCCTACATCCGCCCTTCATTCCTGTCGTTTCCTGACCTTGCCACGCCCACCCCTCTCCTCTGGGAGTGCCCCCTATGTTGCTGTGCACTAAATCAGCTCCAAGAACTAGAGCAGCAGCCCCCCCCCCCCCCTCTCTTTATTATTTTTTTAATTCAAGTTGCTTAATTGGCAGAAAAAAATACATATGTAAATATTGCCAAAGCATACCTAAGTCAATGAAAATACAGATGTACAGTAAAACAATGATGATAATTAAATTTTTTTTAAAAACACAACAACACAATAGCAATAACAATGTTAATGATGCATCTACACAAGTATGAACAACGAAGCTTTTGTGTATCTCTCTCTCTCTCTCCCTCCCTCTCCTCTCGCCCCAGCCCCCTCCCCCTGGATGGCCTGGGGTCATGGGAAGGCATTGATTATGGTTGATAATTCAGGCCTTTGATGTGGATAATGCAGTCTCTCTCTCTCTTTCTCATTCTCACTCTCCCTCGCTCTCTCTCTCTCTCGCTTCCTGCACTGACTGTGTAGTCAAAGCCCCAGGGACCAGAGAGGATATTGGGTTTACAGGCTGGGTGTGTGTGTATGTGTGTTTGTGTGCATGTGTGTTTCTGTGTATGCATGTCTGTGTGTGTGTGTGTGCGCGTGCTTGATTGTGCGTGTGTGTGCATTTATGCAGGGGATTTTTTCCCCATTACCTGATATACAATCTTTAAAACTGGTTCGCATTCCTGTGTAGAGTAATACAAGTGCATTGGAAGCCCATTGAATGAGTAGCTACTGCTACCAGACAATGCGTAGACTCTGGGAGAGAGACCTAATTTCTCACCAAGTCAGGCCTAGATTCACACTTTAATCTTAATTCAGCCCGGTGTGATTTTAAATCAGTCTTAATTCAGTTCGCAGTGATGCTTTACAGCTGAACCTCTTATTGCTTTGAATGTATTAAAGGGCACATGAAGCACTCGGTAAAGTGGCTCTGGTTCGTCAGCTTTTTATTTAAAATCTCAAACCGACCCGTATTTGCTGGAAAAATAAGTTAAAATGAGCTTTTTTTCCACTAGGGCGCAGCCATCTTGGACCAACTGCGGTCATGACGTCACTAGGTTGGTTGGTCTCGGCTGTTCAATGTATTACTATGGGAAAATAGCTGACTTTCAGTGAGCTCAACGATGTACTGTCAGGAAAAAATAAAACAAAAAACGCAGACGGCCTTTTTGTATTGTCCCGAGATGCTCAAATGAGTTGGTCCAAGATGGCTGCGAACCAGAGCCACTTTACCGAATGCTTCATGTCCCCTATGAATTCACTTGACTAAGGGGTCAGAGTAAAGCATGTTATTCACAGCAGTTATCTCTTTGGGTTTGTGTAGAAAACAGGGGTCTACACAGTTGAGGCAGCAGCACGATTGCACCCACTCCAGTAACACCACCTTACCAACTCCAGTAACGCCACCTTACCCACTCCAGTAACACCACCTTACCTACTCCAGTAACACCACCTTACCTACTCCAGCAACACCACCTTACCTACTCCAGTAACACCACCTTACCTACTCCAGTAACGCCACCTTACCTATCCCAGTAACGCCACCTCACCCACTCCAGTAACACCACCTTACCTACTCCAGTAACACCACCTTACCTACTCCAGTAACACCACTTTACCTACTCCAGCAACACCACCTCACCCACTCCAGTAACACCACCTTACCTACTCCAGCAACACTACCTCACCCACTCCAGTCACACCACCTCACCTACTCCAGCAACACTACCTCACCCACTCCAGTAACACCACCTTACCTACTCCAGTAACACCACCTTACCTATCCCAGTAACACCACCTCACCCACTCCAGTAACACCACCTTACCTACTCCAGTAACACCACCTTACCTATCCCAGTAACACCACCTTACCTACTCCAGTAACACCACCTTACCTACTCCAGCAACACCACCTCACCCACCCCAGTAACACCACCTTACCTACTCCAGCAACACTACCTCACCCACTCCAGTCACACCACCTCACCTACTCCAGTAACACCACCTTACCTACTCCAGTAACACCACCTTACCTATCCCAGTAACACCACCTCACCCACTCCAGTAACACCACCTTACCTACTCCAGTAACACCACCTTACCTATCCCAGTAACACCACCTTACCTACTCCAGTAACACCACCTTACCTACTCCAGCAACACCACCTCACCCACCCCAGTAACACCACCTTACCTACTCCAGCAACACTACCTCACCCACTCCAGTCACACCACCTCACCTACTCCAGCAACACCACCTTACCCACTCCAGTAACACCACCTTACCTACTCCAGCAACACTACCCCACCCACTCCAGTAACACCACCTTACCTACTCCAGCAACACTACCTCACCCACTCCAGTCACACCACCTCACCTACTCCAGCAACACCACCTTACCCACTCCAGTAACACCACCTTACCTACTCCAGCAACACTACCCCACCCACTCCAGTAACACCACCTTACCTACTCCAGCAACACTATCTCACCCACCCCAGTAACACCACCTTACCTACTCCAGTAACACTACCTCACCCACTCCAGTAACACCACCACACCCACTCCAGCTCGTTTGTCTTCATTTAGTGGTTTTAATTTATTTTATTTTTCTTTTAACACAAAACCAGTTGGATCCATGTCCTTCTCCATGCTGTAGGTGGTGAAATGATGTCACTGCAGTCTTCTTTGCTTGTTTAATGCTTGATATTCTCCTGCACATGTTCTTTGGTAAAAGCACGTCCTGTATATCCTCCACTGTCAGTCTCAGAAGTTTAATACTACATTCACTTTTCCTGAAGGTTAACGCAGCCCCACAAGCTGAGCATTCTCAAATTTCCTCACCTCGGGACCAACCAATCAGAAATGTTCTTCCACTCAGGTAATGGTGCCATTAACAGACCACACCCTCTTCGTCACTGGGAGCTCTATTTCGGCCATCACTGGAGTAGCCCCACCCTCTGAGCCTCACTCAACGTAAGCAACAGATATCAGAACAAAAATAAAGAAACAAACCAAAATGGGTGTGTGTGTGTGCGTGTGTTTGCATATATCTGCCCGTACAATATTGTGAAATTGAGTCTTTATGTTGCTATCATCATCATGTGTTACTGCTGTGTGTGTGACATGACTGGACGCCGTCTGGCAGGAGGAAAGAGAGCCGTATGAAGCGTGTGCTGTTTTGTGCTGCTGTAGCTCAGCGTTTCCCCGCCCCCACCATGTCCCGCACACCCGGGTCTGTGGAAGTGGTGTAGAAGTGCTGGTTTCATATTTCCACAGTCCTCACTGCATCTCAATAATTAATATTCATAATCGGATATCATGACAACAACGCTTCCGCAGCCTTCCCTGAACAATGTTTGAGAGGGAAGGACAAAGTGAGGCGAGGGGGAGATGTTCTCATCTGTGCTCTCTTACTTCTGCCCCCCCCAAGCAGCAAGCCCATGGTTTCTGACCTGGGCCCCTCATGCTGTGGCCCTTATCGACCCCGACCCTTATAACCAGACTGCCCGCTGTGGGCCTGTCAGCCTCTCCTTAGCCTCCCAACATGAACACCCTGCCAACACAGCAGCTGAGCAGTGGCCACTATCTGCCCAAATACCTCTGGCCCTCATTTTCATCCGAACCCTCCACTTAACTGTCTGTCATTCCGTTTCCTGGATAACTGGAACACCACCCCCGCCCCCCCCCCCCACCCTTGCATTTGCCACTTTGAGCTCTTTCCTAGGAGTGGCTTTTCTGTGCACCCCTCCCATTTCTCTTTGTGGAGGTACTGATCCCCCTCCCCCCCCCCCCCCCCCAGTCCCCACCTCTCTGACTCCCTGTTCTTCTCCTCGGCTGTGCTTTAGTGCTCTCCCCCACCCCACCCCACCCCACCCCACCCTACCCCCATCTCCGTAAGCGCCCCTGTCCCGGCTCAAGCTCACAGTGCTGCTGATGCACTCTTCCACATTAATAAAAATTTTATACACAGTCAGGAAATGCATTTCCAGTTTAACCGGCTGGAGGCTCCCAGGCAGACAGGAAATGAGCATTTGGCCGGCAGCCAGCCCTGCTATTTCGAGGGGCGGCCGGAGCCAATCAACAAGCTCTGGTCAGTTAATGGAACACGGATACTTCGCTGAAATATCCAGAGCAATTACGAGGGTGGTGGGAGGGGGGGGGGGGGGCATTGCTCAACAGGCCTAGGAGCAGCGAAAAAGGGAGGGGGGATGGGGGTGGTGTTGGGGGGAGGTGAGGGGGAGATGAGGGTTGGCATTAATTCTGATCAGACACAGATGGCTGTGTTTGTGTGGCTCAGTGGTCCAGAGGGTTGTATGCTTTGAGGAATAAGATGATCGGTTATCAGTACTGTTCAGCTGTAGAGAGTAGCTGCAGTGATCAGCTGTAGCATTCAGCTGTAGTGTTCAGCTGTAACGATCAGCTGTAGTGTTCAGCTGTAGAGATCAGCTGCAGTGTTCAGCTGTAGAGATCAGCTACAGTGTTTAGCTGTAGTGTCCAGCTGTAGAGACCAGCTGTAGTGTTCAGCTGTAGAAATCAGCTACAGTGTTTAGCTGTAGTGTTCAGCTGTAGAGATCAGCTACAGTGTTCAGCTGTAGCATTCAGCTTTAGTGTTCAGCTGTAGAGATCAGCTGTAGTGTTCAGCTGTAAAGATCAGCTACAGTGTTCAGCTGTAGAAATCAGCTAGTGTTTAGCTGTAGTGTTCAGCTGTAGAGATCAGCTACGGTGTTCAGCTGTAGCATTCAGCTTTAGTGTTCAGCTGTAGAGATCAGCTGTAGTGTTCAGCTGTAGAGATCAGCTACAGTGTTCAGCTGTATAGATCAGCTGTAAAGATCAGCTGTAGAAATTAGCTGCAGTGTTCAGCTGTAGAGATCAGCTACTGCATTCAGCTGTAGTGTTCAGCTGTAGAGACCAGCTGTAGTGTTCAGCTGTAGAGATCAGCTGCAGTGTTCATCTGTAGTGTTCAGCTGTAGAGACCAGATGTAGTGTTCAGCTACAGTGTTCAGCTGTAAAGATCAGCTGTAGAGACTAGCTGTAGTGTTCAGTTGTAGTGCTAATAAATCTGAACTGCTTGCAATGTGAAATCTGATCACTGCATCAAACTGCCAGAACGAAACACCCCCCTCCCCTTACCCCTGACCCCGTGCCCTACCCACCCCCCACCTCCCCTTACCCCATCTTTGCCCCTTCCTCATGCACATACGCACACGCACACGCACACACACACACACACACAGGGACTACAGCGCCGGCAGTCATGAATGACTTTGTCAGCTGTGTGCCGGGCATTATCCAGGCCATTTAACATTGATCCTGACATGGACATGGACAGCCATCAGCTCTCAGCTCTCCCTGGTATTACAGCTGGGATGACCAATCACTATAGCCTGGGAGAGGCACCATGCGCTATAGCCAGCTGCATTCGGCTAATGCCCCAGCACACACACACAAACACACACACATTACTGTTCTCCTTTCTCATGACCCAACTCTACTCTCCAGAAGAATCCATAGCGTAGAGGCATGTGATGTGGGCAGAGGGGTGGGGGGTGGGGTGTGAAGTTGTGAGATTTGTATGGGGAGGTTGGCGGGTGGAGGGGGACTATAGGCTGGAGGTGTTAGATGTGGGCGGGGTCTGGAGCTGGACCTGGTAGAGCAGCGCATCCATGAAGAGGAAACACGCCCCTCCTCCCCAACACCCCCCTGCCCCCTGCAGCACTTCAATTTTCCTGTATCACTGCTGTTTGTTTCCCTGGGGGGGTGGGCAAGTGCTTGGTTGCCATGGGACCTTTCTCCCCAGACCAGTCTCTGAGAAGGGGCAGAGCCCTGTCTCTGGAGGGGAGGGTCCCGTTAGAGAGGGGCACTCTAACAAGCAGAACCTTCCACCTGCCCTGCCTCCAGACATCGACCGTAGAATCCCAGGAAAAGAGGGAGAGACGAGAGAGATCTGCAGACAAGGCCAGCTACATCCCCCAGACACAAGCGCTGCTATGCAGGACGTAGCCCTACCTGTTCCCGTGCCAACAGAGCAGGTCGGGAGGGTTCACTCAGTCTCACAGTCAAAGCGCCTCCACCCCCAACCCCTTCCCCCCAACCACCCAACACCCCCCCCCCCCCAAGCCCCGGTTCCTCCTCTGGAACCGCCCACCGTATCAATGAGCCGCAGCTCGGGGCAATTACTCCAACGAGAGGCACCATTCCAATAACTCCTGTCCTCTGATTAAACCCCAGATGCTGAATTATTCACTGCGCTGAGATCATCTTGCCTTTGACAGATGCGTGGCTGACCTTAACTGAGACCAGATGAAAGGGGAAGGAAATGTTTGCAGACTCAGTATTTAAAATGGCCCAACGCTCCGGACAAAATAAATATCCGATTCATTCAGTCCAAATCCTCAGCGCGCGCATGCAGGTCACACAGTGTCCTGTCACTCAGTCGGAAAATAAAATGCAGTTAATGTCGCAGTGAGCCCTAGTTTCGGTTGGAGCCCACAGTAACACCATTAAGCATATGGTTAATTTGGCGGCACACTCAGGGGTCAACACAATTTCCTTATTTCCTCTCACCTCCCCTGGGGACTCTTAAAAGTCCCTGTCCTCACTGTCTCAGACGGTTTTAATGCCAACTCTCACTCTTTCTCTCTCTCACTCGCTCACTCTATCTTTCCCTCTTTCTGTTTCCCCTCGTCATTCTCCTGGGCTTTACTGACTTCTAACTTGACATCCTTCTCTCTCTCTCTCTCTCTCTCTCTCTCTCTCTCTCTCTCTCTGGGAGTCGGATGAAACCGAACCCGAGGGAAAGCAAATGGGATATTTAGTTTCGGCTTGATGACGCCATTTAGCCATTAACTATCTCTAGTGAATGTGTACCCCCAGAACACTCCCCAGCCTCTGTCTACCATTCATGTCCTACCAATACCCCCCCCCCCCCACCCTGACTGTTTCCCACCCCCCTCCCTCTGTCACACACACACACACGCGCGCGCACGCACACATACACAGACGCACGCACACGCACGGACATAGCCCACTCTCTCCCCTAGATTTTAAACAGACCACGGAGAATGGGAAGATAAACACACAGGCAGGACTGACTGACTAGTGTGAGAGAGAGAGAGAGAGCTAGAGAGAGCGATACAGAAGAGTGAGAGAGAGAGAGAGAGAGAAAGAAGGGGGGGGGGGGGCAGAGCATCCAGTGCTGACTCTTTCTGCTTTTAGTGAGAGGGGAGAAACTACAGATCACAACTACCGTCTCTTATCATCAGTTGCAAGAAGTGCTTCACGCTGTTGTTTGACTTTTTTTTTTTTTCCTTGCTTTCTGCTGATTTATGAGGAGGGACCTGGCTGTGATATCCGGATATATTTACTCAACACTTTTCCTCTCCCGGGCATTACTGAATTACTGAATGTCTGAATCTTTCTGTTTGTTAGTCTGCTGTGATTTAAGCTGGGGCCGAGCTGGGATGCTCTGGGTGGAACGCTAGCTGTACTGCTTGGATTGCCTGCACGCTCGGGACGTTTTTAAAGCCCTCTTGCACAGCCGACGTTTTGGCTGCATGCGTGCGGGGCGCTTTTAAAGCCCTCTCAAACGGCCGACGGTTTGGCTGCACGTGCGGGACACTTTTAAAGCCCTCTCAAACGGCTGATGGTTTGGCTGCACGCACACGGGACGCTTTTTAAACTGTCTCACAAGGCTGAAGGTTTGGCTACACGCACGCGGGACGCTTTTTAAACTGTCTCACAAGGCTGAAGGTTTGGCTGCACGCGCGCCGGACGCTTTTTAAACTGTCTCACAAGGCTGAAGGTTTGGCTGCACGCACACCGGACGCTTTTTAAACTGTCTCACAAGGCTGAAGGTTTGGCTGCACGCACGCCGGACGCTTTTTAAACTGTCTCACAAGGCTGAAGGTTTGGCTACACGCACGCCGGACGCTTTTTAAACTGTCTCACAAGGCTGAAGGCTTGGCTTGCACACGCGGGACGCATTTTAGGTGAACTGAAGCTGAGAGACATCTCTACTCCATCAGCATGGGTCTCTCCACGTTTAGAGGTAAGCGCAAAGCACAAAGAAAATGAAAGTTCGCCCAGGAAATGCATCCGCCTGTCCGTTCCCTGGTTTCACGTGCAGTTTGCCTGTAACTGTGCTTAGTTTATCTCAACAACCGCAAAGGGACAAGGACCGTGACCACAGACGGACCATGAGTCTTGTAACTCGTCAGCGTTGTAATGTAACTCTAATAATACACTGTGATCTTACAAAAAAGATCATTCAATGAAACAATAACAAAATGCCTTCCTTTACCAGAAATGGTATTGCATATATTATGCATAATTCTGTGTTGTTGTTTTTTTTTAAAATAGTCTGTTGAAATTTCATGTAGTTGGTCTTCAATAGGTTAGGCTTAAGCAGACTAAGCTCTTTAAGCAGATGAGTTTTGTAGCGGACATCAGTTCTGTGGCTAATCTTCACTTTAACCCAACGGCTTTGAGTGCCTTGCTGCCATTGGTCTGTAGGACGTGGGAGCCAGCAGCCCACTCCGTCCTTTCTGTCTGTAAGCTTCTATCTTTCTCTCTTAGCCAACCTTCCCTGTTACACTTTAGTCCCTTTCCCTATCTTTTTTTTTTTTTTTACTCTGTCTGCATTCAGTTATTTCCCACTCCCCGCATCCCTCCCCGTCTTTCTCCTGGACTCTCTCTCTCTCTCTCTTTCTCTCTCTGTCCGCAGTGTCTATTTCAGTCCATCCTGGGGGTCGGATTCGGCACATCCGGAATCTCATACAGTTTATTGTCATTCAATCCCACGGCGCTCCCAGCGGTGCCCGGAGTCCCACTCTGGGTCCCGCTGCCTGACGGCTTCTGTCCTGTGAGGGAAGAGCTGTGTTTGGGTTATCCGTAGCCCACCCCCATGCTCCACCCCAGCGCTAGAGCCAGGATTACTGGCAACATCTTGCAGATAAAGGCCAGCTCCTCTAGCGCCAGGACTTTGGAAAGCGCTGCTCACACACAGAAGACTCGTTTGTGAGAGAGAAAAAAGAAAAAAGGGGGCCACCCAGCCCCCAGAGAGAGCGAGAGAGAGAGAGAAGAGAGAGCAAGAGGGGAGATAGAGAGAAAGTGAGAGAGGCAGACATTAAAAAAGAGAATGAGAGAGACAAAGATCGAGAGACGGGCTGAGAGAGTGAAAGCAGAAATGGATATCTCTAATGACAGTTGACCTGCAGGAAGCCGGGGAGTGGTGGTGGACTTATCAGCAATAACTTCAGAGACAGGGTTGTGAGGGGGTCACTGACGGGGGAGCTTTAAAATAGTTTCACATTATGATGTCATCCCATCCAGGCCAAGCCCTGAGGACCCAGTCATACACCACGGCACTCGCCCCAAAACATAACCAGATCAAATGTTCATGCATATGTGCTTGTATCTGGACAGAAGTTGCATTCTAAACATTTCATGTTCTTCCCTTATATGTTCTACCCCATCTTCTGCAGTGACGGTTCTAGGATGTTTTAAATGGGGTGGCAGAGCGGTGGTAAAGGATTTCTCAGGGGGAGGGGGGTCAAACATCTACCGTCATTCAAGTTTTATTTATCCGATGCCCCTTAGCCCCGTACACCACCCATTCACCCACCCACAATTACTTTTGAAATATACTGTAATACACTATTATTACACATGTAACTATCCTATACCCCTTAGCCTAGCCCCCCACACCACCACCCCACTCATTCACACACCCACAATTAGTTTGGAATTATAATATTTACACTATCCTACATCCCTCAGTTCCACACACCACATACTCAATAAAGCAACAAGGAACATTTTCCTAACACACAAGAACCACAATTAGGCCATAATTTCACCCAAAAATGTTTTTTTTTGACTGGCCCTACAACTGTAGTTGCTGCAATTTTAAAACTGTATTAAAACTGTATTTTCTCCGAAAGGGAGAAAGATTGAACCTGGATTGTTTCTTCCCAGAAGTCTGATTTCAGTCCTAACTCAATTTTGACCAAATGTGTAGTTACTGTAGTTTGCCTTTGTAGGGCCTATAATATGCAATGTACTGTATCTCACATTAATTCCAGCAATAGTGTGAGCCTAATTATAAGCAAAGTAGCAATCTGCTACTGCTTGATTTGCTCATCAAACGAAACGATCAAATCAATAAAGGTAAACATTTGACTGTGCATCTATGGTGCTGTCTATCACTTCCTTCATTTTGTTTAAGAACATAAAGATTTAGTAGCCATCAGTATTTTAGTGATTAACAGATTAGCGTCAACAAAACCCTGATTTCGCTAGCCTACCTATTCAAACAAGTGAAATCGTTGTGACCATTCGCTTGATAGATTGCCTGATGAAGCTGGAATGGTTAAATCAAATGAAAACTCAGCCCGACTGCACCACTCTGGCTACATCAAGCAATCTATCAAGCGAATTGTCACGAGATTTCACTTATTTGAATAGGTAGCCTACCTTATTAGAGGGTGGACATTATGATAACAATGAACTTGCTTGCAACGGCCAACTTTTCCCAATTCTCTACACTTTGTCTTTGACATGTTACCTTTTTGATGCTTGTAATTTATAGATGTAGTAGTGCCCTTTGTGGAATGTAAAGTACATTGACTTGCAAATTAAACGTGTGGTGCAGTCATGTAACTAGCCGGTTTACTTGAGATAACATCCTAACTAGCTAGCCAATGTGATTCAAATTCTATTTATCCACCAAATCAAAATCTGGCATTTGGCGAGTGGAGTGGCGGGTGCTATTTTTGGACCTTGTGTGTTGAACTCTGGCACATAGACCAGGAATACTCACCAGATGCAGAGCTAGCTAGCTCAATGCAGCTGCGCCTGTACTTTGGTACTACTAACTGCCGACCATAGCAGAATGACAGGTAGCGGGTCCTGATACACGTGTCAATGGCGGGCTGTTCCAACGGACCGGGAGGGAAGGGGCGGCGGCCCCAATGTTTAATTAAATTAAACATCAGAGAAATATCATCAACATTAGACACCAATATAGCCTATATATATTTTTTTTTTTTCATCACCCATACTGGAGGGGCAACAACGGGGCAAACCATTTTCATGGGGGGGGGCAACTGCCACCCCTTGCCACAGTGTAGAACCGCCACTGATCTTCTGTGATATGTGATATTTTTGCTGTTATTGTTGTTGTTAGGGCTCCAGGTCTTGGTTTTAAATGTCTGGGAGCCAGCGGCATGTGGCGGTGTTGTGAGTAATATGTGCTCCTGGTGCTGATCCTGCCCCAGATTAGGTTACTCTGCCAGGGACGAGTGCCCTGGGGCGGGACTCTCAGGCACGGCACAGTCAGCATTAATACTCCCTCAGTGCAGAGCATGTCTTCAGGTTACCCTACGGCAAGGGGGGAGCGGGGGGGGAGGGGGCTGCCTCGACCACCCCTCATCCCGCCCCTCTCCACCCCTCAGCCTGCCCCTCTCCACCCCTTAGCCCGCCCCTCTCCACCCCTCAGCCCGCCCCTCTCTACCCCTTAGCCCGCCCCTCTCCACCCCTCAGCCCGCCCCTCTCCACCCCTCAGCCTGCCCCTCTCCACCCCTAAGCCCGCCCCTCTCCACCCCTCAGCCCGCCCCTCTCCACCCCTCAGCCTGCCCCTGTCCACCCCTTAGCCCGCCCCTCTCCACCCCTCAGCCCGCCCCTCTCCACCCCTCAGCCTGCCCCTGTCCACCCCTTAGCCCGCCCCTCTCCAGCCCTCAGCCCGCCCCTCTCCACCCCTCAGCCCGCCCCTCTCCACCCCTCATCCCACCCCTCAGCCCACCCCTCATCCCACCCCTCTCCACCCCTCAGCCCGCCCCTCTCCACCCCTCAGCCCGCCCCTCTCCAGCCCTCAGCCCGCCCCTCTCCACCCCTCATCCCGCCCATCTCCAGCCCTCAGCCATAGTATTACCAGCGTTAGCTGTATTACCCGCGTTATCTGAGTTAGCTGTAATACCTGCGTTATCTGCGTTAGCTGTATTACCCGCGTTATCTGAGTTAGCTGTATTACCTGCGTTATCTGCGTTAGCAGTGTTACCTGCACTACGCCGTGTTCACAACTCATCCGTTGTTTTTACGTACCATAAATCCTCAATGCAATCCCCGCCCCCAGAGCAATGCAGCGCCATAACAGATCTGACGGAAACAGCTAACATAGAGAAAATACCGTCTGAACTCCTTGCCGAATAAGTTAGCTGGAGTTCAAGGAAAAGTCGATGATACTCTCCCCGCATCTCAGCAGTGGGTGAACCCAATAGCCTATCTTGCAGAGTTTCTTCTAGAGCTAACCTTAGTAGCAGAACTTTGTGAGTCGTGGCTCTCAAGTTAAATTAAAGAAATAGCCTAGGCTACAAAATTTGTATAATTTTTATAAAACAAACCTTTCAAAATGAAAACGGGTGTCATTTAATATTGTCTGTAAACATAATTTTATTAGTTTGCTGGAAAATAAGAGTGTTTACAAGTTCAAAAATCAAAGAAACAAGTAGTGAAATTCCTTTTTTTCTACTTCCGCCAATTCCGATGATTCGTTTAGAAAAGCAGAGTTTGAAAAAATCCAAAGGATCCATCATCCGTTGGCCACAAGGGGGCGCACATACATAACTGTCCTTTAATCATCCTCCATTGGAATGAATGACTTCCAGTGTCCGTCAATCCGATAATGCGTTGAGTTGTGAACACAGCGTTAACGGTGTTACCCGTGTTATATATGTTAGCAGTGTTACCTGTATTACCAGTGTTAGCTGTGTTACCTGCCTTATAGGCGTTAGCGGTGTTACCAGCGTTAGCGGTGTTACCTGTATTAACAGCGGTAGCGGTGTTGCCCGCGTTATCTGCATTAGCGGTGTTACCTGTATTAACAGCGTTAGTGGTGTTGCCCGCGTTATCTGTGTTAGCCGTGTTACCTGTATTACCAGCGTTAGCTGTGTTACCCACATTATCTCTGTTAGCGGTGTTACCTGTATTACCAGCGTTAGCTGTGTTACCCGTGTTATCATGTTAGCGGTGTTACCTGCGTTAGCCATGTTACCTGTATTACCAGCATTAGCTGTGATACTTGCTTTATCTGTGTTAGCGGTGTTACCTGTATTACCAGCGTTAGCTGTGTTACCTCGCCTCACACAAAGAGCATTCATCCTAGCGCTGAAGTGCTCTGGCACTCGTGGGATGTGCAGTGTGATGTCAGAGTCCCTGCTGTGGCACTGGAGTGTTGGGTATCGATCTTTTTGCACCCAGGCTGTGTGTGTGTGTGTGTGTGTGTGTGTGTGTGTGTGTGTGTGTGTGTGTGTGTGTGTGTGTGTGTGTGTGTGTGAGAGTGTTGTGGTGGTGTTGATGGGTTGGGAGTGGGGGGAGTGGTGGGAACGGGGATGAGGGACTGCCGTGGAGCTGCCCTCTACATTTCACTTTAAAAGCCTGTCAGTGCACTTAATGGATCAGAGTGGATCTCTCATGGATTAGGGGGTATTAATGGATCAGACTGGATCTCTCATGGATTAGGGGGTATTAATGGATCAGAGTGGATCTCTCATGGATTAGGGGGTATTAATAGATCAGAGTGGATCTCTCATGGATTAGGGGGTATTAATGGATCAGACTGGATCTCTCATGGATTAGGGGGTATTAATGGATCAGAGTGGATCTCTCATGGATTAGGGGGTATTAATGGAACAGAGTGGATCTCTCATGGATTAGGGGGTATTGATGGATCAGAGTGGATCTCTCATGGATTAGGGGGTATTAATGGAACAGAGTGGATCTCTCATGGATTAGGGGGTATTGATGGATCAGAGTGGATCTCTCATGGATTAGGGGGTATTAATGGATCAGAGTGGATCTCTCATGGATTAGGGGGTATTAATGGAACAGAGTGGATCTCTCATGGATTAGGGGGTATTGATGGATCAGAGTGGATCTCTCATGGATTAGGGGGTATTAATGGATCAGAGTGGATCTCTCATGGATTAGGGGGTATTAATGGAACAGAGTGGATCTCTCATGGATTAGGGGGTATTGATGGATCAGAGTGGATCTCTCATGGATTAGGGGGTATTAATGGAACAGAGTGGATCTGTCATGGATTAGGGGGTATTGATGGATCAGAGTGGATCTCTCATGGATTAGGGGGTATTGATGGATCAGAGTGGATCTCTCATGGATTAGGGGGTATTAATGGATCAGAGTGGATCTCTCATGGATTAGGGGGTATTAATGGAACAGAGTGGATCTGTCATGGATTAGGGGGTATTGATGGATCAGAGTGGATCTCTCATGGATTAGGGGGTATTGATGGATCAGAGTGGATCTCTCATGGATTAGGGGGTATTAATGGAACAGAGTGGATCTGTCATGGATTAGGGGGTATTAATGGATCAGAGTGGATCTCACATGGATTAGGGGGTATTAATGGATCAGAGTGGATCTCTCATGGATTAGGGGGTATTAATGGATCAGAGTGGATCTCTCATGGATTAGGGGGTATTAATGGATCAGAGTGGATCTCACATGGATTAGGGGGTATTCATGAATCAGAGTGGATCTCTCACGGATTAGGGGGTATTAATGGATCAGAGTGGATCTCTCATGGATTAGGGGGTATTTATGGATCAGAGTGGATCTCTCACGGATTAGGGGGTATTAATGGATCAGAGTGGATCTCTCATGGATTAGGGGGTATTAATGGATCAGAGTGGATCTCTCATGGATTAGGGGGTATTAATGGATCAGAGTGGATCTCACATGGATTAGGGGGTATTCATGAATCAGAGTGGATCTCTCGCTAAACCAGTCCTGAGTACTAAAGCAGTGCTCAGGACTAAACCAGGGTAGAGGACTAAACTAGTGCTAAGGACTGAAACAGTACTGAGTACTAAACCAGTGCTATGGACTAAAACAGTGCTGAGGACTAAACTAGTACTCAGTACCAAACTAGTGCTGAGGACTAAAACAGTGCTAAGGACTAAAAAGGAATAAACCAGCAATAAGGACTAAACCAGTTCTGAGCACTGAACCAGTGTTGTGTACTAAATTAGTTCTGAGTACTAAACCAGTGCTAAGGACTAAACCAGTACTGAGTACAAAACCAGTGCTAATGACAAACCAGTGCTGAGTACAAAACCAGTGCTAATGACAAACCAGTGCTGAGTACAAAACTAGTGCTAATGACTAAGTCAGTCCTGAGTACTAAACCATACTAAACCAGTCCTGAGTACTAAGCCAAACTAAACCAGTCCTGAGTACAGTCACACAGAGTTTGCCCCTTAATACCTTCACCTCGAGATGTCATTTAGACTCCCCGCATTGAGGTTTATATTCATGTTCCAGATGATCACTTGATGACTTCATGGAAAATAAGCAGCACCCCCCCCCTCCCCTCCCCCAGCCTAACAATTAGATGGGCTGATAGGACTCTGGCACAGGAGCGGCAGGATGTGATGAGATTACTCTCCAGGACTTCCTCTGTCCTGTTTTTTCCTCCTGCGCTTAATGTGTAAATGTATCTAATGCTTCCTGCGCAGGTCTCCTTATCTGGCCTGCACGCTATCTTACCTCTGAGAGCGCCAGGCCCACATCTCACTGACCCAGACAGACGGCCCGCTGCTCTAATCACTCTTCCTTTCTATAGATTTCCCTTCAGTTATGTTGGCCGCTGCCCCTCGCGTGGCTCATCCCTCTATCCGCGGCGCTCAAACGCTGCTCCCTCTGTCCGAATTACACTCCCGGCATGATGGGCTTTAATGTTCCCCTCTAACATTCCAAGGGCCTATATTTTAATGTTTTGAATGACGGAAATGAGAGAAAGGCTGAAAGGCTAGGTGAAAGCTTATATTCAGCTTTTGTTTGGGACCTGGTCTAATTATGTAGCTTGGAACGGAATGCCCGTGCTCTCCCCGTTCCCTCCCTCTCTTAACTTTCGACTTCCACATTTTTATGCTTTCAAGGGATATGTTGCACCATAGGAAACCTAATTTGCTTGTTGGGGAAGGGTGTTGGCTTTCTCGCGGCTCACTGGAAATGTCCTAGCCAGGGTAGAGTTCACTCAAAACAACAGCATTGGTGGCACTTTTAATTGCCACTGTGAAATACTTTGCATAGATCTGTTTATTCTCTGTCATCACATCCCAGTAAATTCCATTCAATGAGGCCATCAATACGCTTCTTTGTACGGGTATATTTCCCAGGTACAGAATAAATATCTTCCTTCCTGTCAGTGGGAGCGTTCATATCTCTGCTCAATAAATCTGGATAAACTGAATGCGCTAAAATCGATGTGGTATTACGTCTGTCCTTAAACCCGAGTCTGGACACTAAAAGCTGGCCTTTAGTGCTATATTGAGTCAGTTGTCTGTATCTTTCTAGTTCCTGCTCTGACATAACTTAGGGTATTGAATATTTTCACGGGGTGACTGTGGGGGACGCTCTGGGATGTGTTTGGGAAAGTGAAAGTGACAGTCTGTGTGTTTTTTTGATATTTCAGGTTTCTCTGATGTGCCCTGAAGTGTTTGCGCCCCTTGCCCCAGCCCATCTGGTGCCCCCCGCCGCAGGATGGATCTGGTGCCCCCCCGCGGGGCGGAGCCGGTCGGGCTGGACCTCCAGCAAGTGCCGGTCCTGTCCATCGACCAAATCCGGGCCATCAGGGCCAGCAATGACTACGTGGAGCGGCCGGCGGGCCCGGAGCCCGCTGCTCAGCCCGGCCTTTTCTTCGTCCCGGACGAGCGTCGCCGCGGCCAGATCCCGCGCAGCCAGAGCCTCCACCAACACGCCCACCTGGCGCACCTGAGCCACTCCAGCACCGTCAGCTCCATGTCGCGCAGCAGCACCGCCTCCGACCAGAGACTGCTGGCCAGCCTGACGCCGTCGCGCTCCAGCCTCGCGGCGGTGCGCAGCCAGCCCAAGGCCGAGCTCAAGCCCGACGCGCTGGGCAAGCGGCTGGCCGAGGCGGGTCAGGCGGGCCGCCACCTGCTCATCTGCGAGCGCTGCGGCCGCTGCAAGTGCCAGGAGTGCGGCGCCCCGCGCAGCCTGCCGTCCTGCTGGCTGTGCCGGCAGCGGTGCCTGTGCTCGGCCGAGGCCGCCGTGGAGAACGGCACCTGCCTGTGCTGCGTCAAGGGCCTTTTCTACCACTGCCAGGCCGACGACGAGGACGACTGCGCCGACCGGCCCTGCTCCTGCCGCCCGGCCCACCTCTGCTCCCGCTGGGCCGCCATGGCGCTGCTGTCGCTCTGCCTGCCCTGCCTGTGCTGCTACCCCGCCCCGCCAAGCTGTGCCTGAACGCGTGCCAGCGCAGCTACGACCGAGCCACGCGGCCCGGCTGCAGGTGCAGCAACACCAACACCGTCTGCCGCAAGATCTCCGCCTCCAACCCCGCCCCCTTCCCCAAGTCTCTGGAGAAGCCGGTATGACGGAAAGAGCCCCCGCCCATGCACCCCGCCCCCCACCCTGAAGCAGAATTTCCCTTTCCACATTTCCAGAGGAGGGACCAAAAGCTTTTCGATGTCCGGACTGATGCTGTCACCGCCAAACTCCCAACGCAGCTAAACTGCCACCCATGACCCGGTCGCCCCTCATATCTGTGCCATTAGCGTCTACTTATCTCACTTTATTTATTTATTTCACCTCTTTCTGCAAGGCAAGCAGACTGGATCATGTTCCACAGAAAGGTGATGAGGAAATAGAATAAGGCCCCCATGTGACCAGTCAACAGGGTTTGTGGGTATTTATTTCTGTCAGGCAGGTGTGCTAGAGCCTTGAGGGTGGGGGGGGTGTGGGGGTGATGCGGTGTAGGGAGGCCATGAATCCCCATGGATCCCTGTAGAACAGAGAAATGGGGGCCTAGTAAAGACATCTTTCCTGGAGGTGGACAGCAGACACAGTTGGGAGATACAAATTGATACGCACGGGTTGGAGAAAACCGAAAGGGCCCTCAACGGAGCTGCAAAGCAATGCAGCGAGAGCGCCGCGAGAGAGGCGTCAGCGAGCTGAGGACTCCTGAACCGGGATTGGCCGGGCCCCAAGGCTTCCTTGAAAAGGACCAATGAGAATGCGCAGCCTCGCCCATGTGGCCCAGTCCTGTGCGCGCGCGCCATCAGGAGGAGCTTCCTTTTATTTATAGAGGAGCTGTCCGCTCAGGTTTCTGCTCTCGCCAGCCGGACGCCGCTCACATCCTCGCCCCTCGCCCCCCTCGCTTGCCCCTCGCTCGCTCGCCCGCCCGCCCACTCGCTCGCACGCTCACTCACACAGCGCGCTGTCCCGGGACGGCTCTCTCAAGGGGCTCTGCGGACAGAGAGAGAGAGAGAGAGAGAGAAAGAAGGGACAATCTATGGCAACCGACTGGGACCACAAAGACCTCAGCTGAATTTACATGCATTCCCGGGGGAGGGGGGTTTGGGTGAGGAGCAGAGGGTTCCCCTGTACCTGTACACCTGTAGACTTACGTACGCATTTCCCCACCTCAGGGGAATGTAGGCTTTCTGTGTGACATTTCAGATGAACTTAATGGACTAGACTGTCCCCCTGATGAGTGTCTGGGGGGGTTGGAGGGTTGGGGGGGTTGGAGGGTTGGAGGGTTGGGGGGGTTGGAGGGTTGGGTGGGTTGGGGAGGTTGGGGGGGTGGGTTCCAGTGGCACAATCTTTTTGTCCGATGCACTGATGAATATGAACATGCCGTGTCAGCTGTGCAGATATGAATTCATATGCACAGCCATCCTGTTTGTTAGAATTACTTTGGTATATTTTTGTATGTAAACACAATTATTATTGCATTGTTATTTTTATTCTATTTCTTTTCTTAGTATTCCAACTGATATTGAGATTTACCTAAAGTCAGGAGCCTGAAATATGTTCGCCCCACAGAAATACAGCTTTTTGTCTTGTGGGAGAAGTCTTACGGGGAGAAACTGCAACACCGGGCCCTCCCAAAAGTCGCTTAGTGGTGAAATTCGCCATCACACCGATCGTGGTCATGAACATGAACATCGTTATCATCATCATCGTCGTCATGATCCTGACTGCTGCTCAGAAATGCAGGCTCTTGTTTGACAGCTCCTGTCTGAATGTGAACATGCGGGGAAAAAAGAAAACTCTGGCGCTACTTCGCTAATCAAACAAGGTGCACGGAATAACAAACATGAGCACGAAGGGAAACATTCCAGCTGCAGGGGGAAGCCAGGGGGAAGATAAAATATTATTGAGGTTATCATTTATTATTGCTAAAAACCAAGGAGGGTTGGTTTTTTACCGTTGGTTTGTAACGATAATGAAAAGTTATTTTATCTCCCACCCTACTTCAAGTGCGGCTGGATTATTTCTTATAATTTTTTTGTGAATGTGAACGTGTGACAGCTTCTATCAGAATTCTTCCACATTACAGAAACCACAGCGTCGATGCCCCCCCCCCCCCCTCCCTGCCCCCGCCCCCACCCACCCACCCCTCCAATGTAAGAATTCTGTGAGACAACTTTGCTCCACAATGCAAACCTTAGAGCCCTCTCCTCCACCCTCCACCCCCCCCCCCCCCCCCCCCCTCACCCCCATCACCCCCCGTTTGATCACCATAGAGACAGAAGGGGCTCAGTGTATTGGTACACGCATTTTACAGGAATGTTTTTCTGGTGCTGTTTGCGGGCTGTAGATTAACCACTATCAGTTTCCCTCTTGTACTAGTATGTATTGCTTTGGTACAATTGGCATCTTGTACGTTGTAAAAGAATTTAAGGAGTATATAAATATATATATAAATATATAAAAGTCTATATAAATAAATATATAAATATAAATTTTACACTTATTTTTTCCGTTGCTGACGTTGTTCATGAGTCACAGATATTTATTTAAATTGTTATGATGAAAGAGAAGAATTATTTATTTATTGGTGAAGAAATTGTGATCATTAACTTTCTTTCTTTTTTTTTTTCTTTTTCTGTGGAGAGATGTGACAGCCATGGACCTTCCTGGCTGCAGATTCCAATAAAGGGTGCTTTCAGTGAGAACGCCTCTTTGGCTGATCTGTGGGAGAATGTGGGGTGTGGATGAGGTGTGGATGGGGTTTAATCTGTGGGAGAATGCGGGGTGTGGATGAGGTGTGGGTGGGGTTTAATCTGTGGGAGAATGCGGGGTGTGGATGGGGTTTAATCTGTGGGAGAATGCGGGGTGTGGATGAGGTGTGGATGAGGTTTAATCTGTGGGAGAATGTGGGGTGTGGATGAGGTGTGGATGGGGTTTAATCTGTGGGAGAATGTGGGGTGTGGATGAGGTGTGGATGGGGTTTAATCTGTGGGAGAATGTGGGGTGTGGATGAGGTGTGGATGGGGTTTAATCTGTGGGGGAATGCGGGGTGTGGATGAGGTGTGGATGGGGTTTAATCTGTGGGAGAATGCGGGGTGTGGATGAGGTGTGGATGGGGTTTAATTTGTGGGAGAATGCGGGTGTGGATGAGGTGTGGATGGGGTTTAATCTGTGGGTTTGTATTGAGGCCCAGCGTGCAGGGCTGTGTTGAGGCGAGGTGCTCAGGGCTGTGTTGAGGCCCAGCATGCAGGGCTGTGTTGAGGCGAGGTGCTCAGGGCTGTGTTGAGGCGCAACGCTCAGGTTTGTATTGAGTCCCAGCGTGCAGGGCTGTGTTGAGGCCCAGCATGCAGGGCTGTGTTGAGGCGAGGTGCTCAGGGCTGTGTTGAGGCGCAACGCTCAGGTTTGTATTGAGTCCCAGCGTGCAGGGCTGTGTTGAGGCCCAGCATGCAGGGCTGTGTTGAGGCGAGGTGCTCAGGGCTGTGTTGAGGCGCAACGCTCAGGTTTGTATTGAGTCCCAGCGTGCAGGGCTGTGTTGAGGCCCAGCATGCAGGGCTGTGTTGAGGCGAGGTGCTCAGGGCTGTGTTGAGGCGAGGTGCTCAGGGCTGTGTTGAGACGTGGCGCTCAGGTTTGTATTGAGGCCCAGCGTGCAGGGCTGTGTTGAGGCGTGGTGCTCAGGGCTGTGTTGAGGCGTGGCGTTCAGGTTTGTATTGAGGCTCAGCGTGCAGGGCTGTGTTGGGGCGTGGTGCTCAGGGCTGTGTTGGGGCGTGGTGCTCAGGGCTGTGTTGGGGCGTGGTGCTCAGGGCTGTGTTGGGGCGTGGTGCTCAGGGCTGTGTTGGGGCGTGGCGCTCAGGGCTGTGTTGGGGCGTGGTGCTCAGGGCTGTGTTGGGGCGTGGTGCTCAGGGCTGTGTTGGGGCGTGGTGCTCAGGGCTGTGTTGGGGCGTGGTGCTCAGGGCTGTGTTGGGGCGTGGTGCTCAGGGCTGTGTTGGGGCGTGGTGCTCAGGGCTGTGTTGGGGCGTGGTGCTCAGGGCTGTGTTGGGGCGTGGTGCTCAGGGCTGTGTTGGGGCGTGGTGCTCAGGGCTGTGTTGGGGCGTGGTGCTCAGGGCTGTGTTGGGGCGTGGTGCTCAGGGCTGTGTTGGGGCGTGGTGCTCAGGGCTGTGTTGGGGCGTGGTGCTCAGGTTTGTGTGGCGCAGCATGCAGGGCGTGTCCTGGGACACATGGGCTTTGTCTGTGGATGATTACACCGCTCCCACAATGCCGACTGTTTGCTCTATAAATAAATAATCAAGACCAGGTCGGCCTAATGGCTTCTGAGAGGAAGGAATGTGTGTGTGTGCGGGTTTGTGTGTGTGCGTGTGCGTGTGTGCATTAATGCAGAGGTCTGAGGCTCTGGGAACCCCATTCTCCCGCCCACTGAGCCAGTCAGAGACGCAAACGCGTGAAGAGCCAGTGATGGCATTACTCTCCCCTCTCCTCCCCTTCCAGAGAGAGCTGTGCCATGTCTGGGAGATCAATAATGCAGGCCCGTTCCACATAACCACCTCCTGCACACCATCCACATAACCACCTCCTGCACACCATCCACATAACCACCTCCTGCACACCATCCACATAACCACCTCCTGCACACCATCCACATAACCACCTCCTGCACACCATCCACATAACCACCTCCTGCACACCATCCACATAACCACCTCCTGCACACCATCCACATAACCACCTCCTGCACACCATTCACATAACCACCTCCTGCACACCATCCACATAACCACCTCCTGCACACCATTCACATAACCACCTCCTGCACACCATCCACATAACCACCTCCTGCACACCATTCACATAACCACCTCCTGCACACCATCCACATAACCACCTCCTGCACACCATTCACATAACCACCTCCTGCACACCATTCACATAACCACCTCCTGCACACCATTCACATAACCACCTCCTGCACACCATTCACATAACCACCTCCTGCACACCATTCACATAACCACCTCCTGCACACCATTCACATAACCACCTCCTGCACACCATTCACATAACCACCTCCTGCACACCATTCACATAACCACCTCCTGCACACCATTCACATAACCACCTCCTGCACACCATCCACATAACCACCTCCTGCACACCATTCACATAACCACCTCCTGCACACCATTCACATAACCACCTCCTGCACACCATTCACATAACCACCTCCTGCACACCATTCACATAACCACCTCCTGCACACCATTCATATAACCACCTCCTGCACACCATCCACATAACCACCTCCTGCACACCATTCACATAACCACCTCCTGCACACCATCCACATAACCACCTCCTGCACACCATTCACATAACCACCTCCTGCACACCATCCACATAACCACCTCCTGCACACCATTCACATAACCACCTCCTGCACACCATTCACATAACCACCTCCTGCACACCATTCACATAACCACCTCCTGCACACCATTCACATAACCACCTCCTGCACACCATTCATATAACCACCTCCTGCACACCATTCACATGACCACCTCCTGCACACCATTCACATAACCACATCCTGCACACCATTCACATAACCACCCCATCCCCATGTTTATATCTGTATGTAAAATTAGCGGTGCATCAACTTCACAGACTAAGAGCAACGTCTACACAATCTCTGTTCACATTCATCAATACTGGCAAAAATATCCTACATCGATTTTCATTTGTAAGCATCAGAGGTGCTTTTCTCCATGAGGTTTTTTTCTATTCAGAAGCTGGAGGATAAACTCTTGGGTCCCGCACTTTCGATTCCCAACCTTTTACCCCGCAGGACAAAGGAGGGGGAGAATAGAGGTCAGATGTCACGCTCCTTCCCCTCCCAGCCCCTCTGCCCTCGTTACCTCCTGCATCTACGTGGTCCTTGTCCTTTCTCTCAGGCAGTGTCCAGGGCAGCCTTGTGTCAGAGCCCAAGACCCCTCTGTACTCTAGGAACAAAGCAACTTGTCAGTCAAAGCCCATACGCCTGTCAATCATTCCACAGGCCATTCAACAGAATGCCCCCTCACAGTGTAACTTGCTCAGAGCAGGGTGACAAATCACGCCAGCTCAACTCTGGGATGGCCATTCCCTGCCCACCGTTGTTTACAAGTTTTAAACTATAAATATAAAGCTGTCATGAACGTTTTACCATTGAAAGCTGATGTCACATGCTTCCCAAAGCCTGAGTATTCATCAAGAGAGAGTTGAGTAATGATAGGTAATTTCTGGGCTACATTACTGACCTCACAGCTTCAGGGAATTACGTCTGTGAGATATACTGTGCTCTGGTGTGCCACGCTAATGCCGCTCTGAAAGCTGCGCTTCTTTATAATGAGAATCGGGGTTGTAACCCGTGAGCCAGCGAAAGCCCCGTGCCTGCCTGTGTGACACCACTCGCTGGTGTAGGGGACGTTAGCCTTCCATGGCGCGCTCCGCTACAGGGGTTAAAATGGCAGGCGTCAGCACAGGGCATGCATACGGGCTGCTGTGGAAGCTGGAAAGAGAGATGGGAGAGCTTCTCTCAGGAAAACACTAAAGAAACTACAGTGTGGCACAGAGTAGGCCTGACTCTGTTCGAGAAGGCCTAGCTCTATTAGATAGGCCCGGCTCTGTTCGAGAAGGCCTAGCTCTATTAGAGAGGCCTGGCTCTGTTCCAGAAGGCCTAGCTCTATTAGAGAGGCCTGGCTGTGTTAGACAAGGCCTGGCTCTATTAGTTAGGGCCTCGCTCTGTTAGAGAAGGCCTGGCTCTGTTAGTCAGGGCCTCACTCTGTTAGAGAAGGCCTGGCTCTGTTAGTCAGGGCCTCACTCTGTTCGAGAAGGCCTAGCTCTATTAGAGAGGCCTGGCTCTGTTCGAGAAGGCCTAGCTCTATTAGAGAGGCCTGGCTGTGTTAGACAAGGCCTGGCTCTATTAGTCAGGGCCTCACTCTGTTAGAGAAGGCCTGGCTCTGTTAGTCAGGGCCTCGCTCTGTTAGAGAAGGCCTGGCTCTGTTAGAGAGGCCTGGCTGTGTTAGACAAGGCCTGGCTCTATTAGTCAGGGCCTCACTCTGTTAGAGAAGGCCTGGCTCTGTTAGTCAGGGCCTCGCTCTGTTAGAGAAGGCCTGGCTCTATTAGAAAGGCCTGGCTGTGTTAGACAAGGACTGGCTGTGTTGCACAAGGCCTACCTCTATTAGAGAGGCCTGGCTCTATTAGAGTAGGCCCAGCTCTGTTAGAGAAGGCCTGGCTCTATTAGAAAGGCCTGGCTGTGTTAGACAAGGACTGGCTGTGTTGCACAAGGCCTACCTCTATTAGAGAGGCCTGGCTCTATTAGAGTAGGCCCAGCTCTGTTCGA
>CM056387.1:37770355-37860405 GCA_029718625.1 Synaphobranchus kaupii
TGACTTCTAATGAGGTTGAATTATAGTCGCAGAACACACTGACTCCTAATGAGAGTGAGTTATTCTCACAATACACACTGACTCCTATAATGAGGCTGAGTTATACTCACAGTACACACTGACTTCTAATGAGGTTGAATTATAGTCGCAGAACACACTGACTCCTAATGAGGCTGCGTTATACTCACAGAACACACTGACTCGTAATGAGGCTGTTATACTCGCAGAACACCCTGACTCCTAATGAGGCTGTAATACTCACTACACTGAATCCTAATGAGAGTGAGTTATACTTGCAGTACACACTGACGGTTTCTTTACAGTTATCTTTGGGAGCTGAACCTTCAGCTGATTTAATGGGAACTTAAGCAGAGCAAGAGATGATTTCACAATCTGATTACAAAGTGACTGAATTTAGCTCAGGGTCCTCAATCTTATCCAGAAAGAGTTGGTGCAGGTGCAGGTGCAGGTGCAGGCTTTTGTTCCAACCAGGTAGTAACACACCTGATTCTCGTAATCAACCACTAGAGTCTTTGCTAAGGATCTTGATTAGTTGGACCCCTGATTTAGCTGAACCCTTCTGTGTGGATCTCCGGCTCACAGCCCTCTTAGAGTGTCTAGTCCTAGTCTCTGTTCCCAGCCCCCCCCCATCCCCCATCCCCCTATCCCCCAGAGCCACTCCAGGAAGAGAGTCAGCATCCGAAAGGAGAAGGAGGAACTCGGAAAGAACATGCTTGATGTCAGCGACGGCGTATTTTGGGAAAAGTGCGGACAAAGGCCGGGTAAATTTAGAATGGACCGGGAAGCAGCATGAGAGGAGGTTAGAGTTGTGACTGAGGCCTCCTGACTTTCCCACAGTCCCGTCCGGAAACAGGCCCTGACAGAGCCCTCCTCTGTACCGTCCCACGGGGGAGGGAATCAACCGGTTGCCCCCTCCCCTCTTTCCCTTCCCCATCCCGTGATGCAGGGGCCTGTTGCACCCCTGTTCCCGCATACCCCACAGAGCACAGAGCCCCCCGAGACTCAGCCAGTCTGAAAATAGACAGAAATTCTGAAAATGTGTTTGCAACGAGGAGACTTCATATGACTGCTTCGTTTCATCCAGATTAACGGAAACAATCTGATATCCACCCCTGGGATCCCACTGGGTTCACCTGTGACCCAAGTAAATAATCACTGAGGCTGAAATTATTCATTTTTTGTGTTCACGAAACATGTGGGTGCATGTGGGTGTTGTACGTGTGTGTTCAATTATATTGAGATTACAATGACTTTTACCAAGGCAGTGGATTTATTGTTGCAGGTGGCCAGATCAGTTAATTACACTTATTAGACTACTTTCACAAACGTATTTAAAGACTCACAGGCTGATAAACTACAGCATCTATCTTAATACACAGAAATTAATACTGAATTAACATATTACTTGTGCTTGAGATCAATTCTGTGTGCAAGCAGCCTATGTCTCCATCTTGTGGCGAGAAAAAGAAATGGTCAACTTACTCACACACACACGCACCTTGTGACAAATCTTGTGAAAATTGCAGAAACATGAGACCTATCTTCTGTATTGTCACTAGTACTACTATAATATATATACATATATACAGTATATACAATTGAAGTAGGAAGTTTACATACACTTAGGTTGAAGTTATTAAAACTCATTTTTAACCACAGATTTCATGTTAGCAAACTATAGTGTTGACAAGTCAGTTAGGACATCTGCCTTGTGCATGACACAAGTAATTTTTCCAACAATTGTTTACAGACAGATTATTTCACTTTTAATTCACTATATCACAATTCCAGTGGGCCAGAAGTTTACATACACTAAGTTGACTGTGAACAGCTTTAAACAGCTTGGAAAATTCCAGAAAATGATGTCATGGCTTTAGAAACTTCTGATAGGCTAATTGACATTATTTGAGTCATTTGGAGGTGTACCTGTGGATGTATTTTAAGGCCTACCTTCAAAACTCAGTGCCTCTTTGCTTGACATCATTGGAAAATCAAAAGAAATCAACCAAGACCTCATAAAGAAAATTGTGGACCTCCACAAGTCTGGTTCATCCTTGGGAGCAATTTCCAAACACCTGAAGGTACCACGTTCGTCTGTACAAACAATAGTACGCAAGTATAAACACCATGGGACCACGCAGCTGTCATACCGCTCAGGAAAGCGACGCATTCTGTCTCCTAGAGATGAACGTGCTTTGGTGCGATAAAGTGCAAATCAATCAATCCCAGAACAACAGCAAAGGACCTTGTGAAGATGCTGGAGGGAACAGGTACAAAAGCATCTATATCCACAGTAAAATTAATCCTATATCGACATAACCTGAAAGGCTGCTCAGCCAGGAAGAAGCCACTACTCCAAAACCGCCATAAAAAAGCCAGACTACAGTTTGCAACTGCACATGGGGACAAAGATCTTACTTTTTGGAGAAATGTCCTCTGGTCTGATGAAACAAAAATTTAACTGTTTGGCCATAATAACCATTGTTATGTTTGGATGAAAAAGGGTGAGGCTTGTAAGCCGAAGAACACCATCCCAACAGTGAAGCAAGGGGGTGGCAGCATCATGTTGTAGGGGTGCTTTGCTGCAGGAGGGACTGGTGCACTTCATAAAATAGATGGCATCATGAGGAAGGAAAATTATGCGGATATATTGAAGCAACATCTCAAGACATCAGCCAGGAAGTTAAAGCTTGGTTGCAAATGGCTCTTCCAAATGGACAATGACCCAAAGCATACTTCCAAAGTTGTGGCAAAATGGCTTAAGGTCAACAAAGTCCTGACCTCAATCCAATCAAAAATTTGTGGGCAGAACTGAAAAAGCGTGTGCGAGCAAGGAGGCCTACAAACCTGACTCAGTTACACCAGTTCTGTCAGGAGGAATGGGCCAAAATTCCAGCAACTTATTGTGAGAAACTTGTGGAAGGCTACCCGAAATGTTTGACCCAAGCTAAACAATTTAAAGGCAATGCTACCAAATGCTAACAGAGTGTATGTAAACTTCTGACCCACTGGGAATATGATGAAAGAAATAAAAGCTGAAATAAATCATTCTCTCTACTATTATTTTGATATTTCACATTCTTAAAATAAAGTTGTGATCCTAACTGACCTAAGACAAGGAATGTTTACTAGGATTAAATGTCAGGAATTGTGAAAAAACCGAGTTTAAATGGATTTGGCTAAGGTGTATGTAAAATTTTGATTTCAAAAGACTACACAGTTCACACTGCAGGCCTTAGTGGTCAATTCCGATTTATTGGTCAGATCCGATTTTTTTGTTTGGGTGTCCACATTAATTTTTAATGTGGCCCATATCAGATACCAGTGTGAACTTATCCCTCTCCTGACATGACCCGCGTGCGCAAATTCACAATAACAAAACACATCACACCTGTCAAACATTATTCTACACTGCGGAAATAAACAACAACAAAACGAGTCACCAAAGTTTGGCTTCTGCGTTGATTGTCAAGTCGATGTGCAGTGGAAGCCGGCTGCGAATTCCTCAGCTAATGATGATAAAGGGAGATCGGCGAATAAAGAGCTAGCTTTTTGCCTACAGGCAGCCATGGCTGCTTTTACTACTACTAGTGTGCAGAGGGACTCGTGGATGAGAGAGCGGAGTCTGAGCCAGGAGTGCTGGGACCGTAACGGATGGATAGTTTCGCTGAAACACAGGCAAGGCATGACATGAACCTTGCCTGCTCACAGCGATGCTGAGGACGGACGAGTTCGGCCGTTTTGCGAGTGAGGCAAGTCGGTAGGCTAGGCTATAATTATTTATAAAATGGATAGGCCTAGTAGGCTATTCCGGAATGCAGGTTGATCAGTAGGTTACAGCGTTCCAGCCGTGCTAAAATGCACGGTATAAAACAGCTCGGTGTGACACGATTTGGGCCACTTTTACCTACAATGAAAGTAGCCTATAGTGGCTTTTTGGGCCTCATTTCGATCCTAGGCTAGCCTACTGTAGATATGGAGTATAGCTAAGCTCTTCAGTAAATTGCTTTCACCCTATGGAACTACACGCTCCCATTGGAACGGAAACATGGTTTGCTGTGCTTATGCTTATGCTTACAGCAAACCAAAACGAACCACTAAAACACAGGCAGAGGTCTGTTGGCATCTCATCTCAGGGATGTTTTTGGCCATTACTCATGTATTTAACAGAAAAGTGCTTCTTCAGCACAGACACTGGAAAACAATTCAACTCTGTTGCTGTAGTCATCAACGAAACAACATGGCCAATGAAAGTATTTGGATACATTTTGAGTCACCGTGGTTTTCATCAAGTTGATAAGTATAATATTAACACATTCAGTAACATTAATATTACAATTAAAATAAAACTGCACGGTATGATCATTTAATTGAAACTAACGACTGCACAATATTTACAGGGTAATGATTTTTCTCCAATCTTAAAATATTTTAGCCAACTGTATACAACAGCTGTATACTACACTGCTGGATCTTCTCTGATGTGGGAGAATAGTAGAAACTGAACACCGTTCTCCTTTCTGGTCATAAATAGGCTACTGGTGCAAAGCAGGGTGGGATGTTGGGTGGAGGGGGCAGGGTGAGCACTCAGTGTTGGAGCTAGTCGAATGGAAGCTCGATGGAATAAGTGCTAAGATACAACTCTATTTTTCTTTGTACCACTATTCAGCAAAGATATGAATTATGCAACAACATTCAAGCTTACGGCATGGTCAGTAAGGCTCCTATGCAATCAGCATGCTTTTAGTCATTTGAGTTGTAATAATTAGAATGGCCACAAGAGGACAGTATTGCAGCATTTTTATTTATTTATTTATTTGATTCAATTTTTTGGTCGGCTCACATCTGCTTGGGCCTGCAAAAATAGATTTTATTTGATGTACTTTATAGAAAGGGTATGTTGTAAAAGTGCAATTCATTAGATGGCTCAGGTCTATAATAATGCAAACCTTCATAACTGCAAACCAGTGCTTGGATAAATATGTGTGTTGTGTGTGTGTGTGTGTGTGTGTGTGTGTGTGTGTGTGTGTGTGTGTGTGTGTGTGTGTGTGTGTGTGTGTGCGTGCGTTTGTGTACGTGTGTGTGTGCGTGTGTGTTTGTGTGTGTGTGTGTGTGTGTGTGCCTGCCTGTTTGCATGCTCAGGCAGTGAGTTATGGCTCCAAAGAAGCTTGGATAATACATCATCTGTCAAAGATGTGTGTAAGGTCGACCCTCAGTTTTGACACACTGGTGAAAGACACTGACAGCAGGCTATAAGGCTGAGGTATGAATGTGATAAGACAGCATACAGTATCGTTTTGAGTTTATGCCTTGCTTTATGCCTTGCTATTAAAACATGTCCTTTGTACTTTGTGACTGACAGCCTTCATTCCCTCACTGTTTCGTTGCCAACTTCCCGTCGCTGAAATGACTTGTGAAAGCAGCTTAGACAAGCTGCGTGTTCCGCCAGAGGGTTTCCTGAGCCTCACGTTCTGGGGTCAGAGCCGTGGGCAGCTTACTGCCATCCGTACAGCGCAGGAGATCAACTAATGGCAGGCTGTGGTGGAGAAAATTCACAGGGTGGGTAATGAGTGAGCGACAGCATTTGGGGGGGGGGGGGGGGGGGTCAATACGGGACTCAATGGAGGGACAGACAGCAGGGATAGGGGCACTTCTCTGGTCTGTGTGTTCTAGTCTCTCAGGTGTGTGGTTCTGTGTGTTTTAGTCTCTGAGGTGTATGGTTCTGTGTGTTTTAGTCTCAGGTTTGTGGTTCTGTGTGTTTTAGTCTCTCAGGTGTATGGTTCTGTGTGTTTTAGTGTCTCAGGTGTATGGTTCTGTGTGTTTTAGTCTCTCAGGTGTTTGGTTCTGTGTGTTTTAGTCTCTCAGGTGTGTGGTTCTGTGTGTTTCAGTCTCTCAGGTGTGTGGTTCTGTGTGTTTCAGTCTCTCAGGTGTGTGGTTCTGTGTGTTTTAGTCTCTCAGGTGTGTGGTTCTGTGTGTTTTAGTCTCTCAGGTGTGTGGTTCTGTGTGTTGTAGTCTCACAGGTGTTTGGTTCTGTGTGTTTTAGTCTCAGGTGTGTGGCTCTGTGTGTTTTAGTCTCTCAGGTGTGTGGTTCTGTGTGTTTTAATCTCTCAGGTGTGTGGTTCTGTGTGTTTTAGTCTCAGGTGTGTGGTTCTGTGTGTTTTAGTCTGTCAGGTGTGGGGTTCTGTGTGTTTTAGTCTCAGGTGTGTGGTTCTGTGTATTTTAGTCTCTCAGATGTGTGGTTCTGTGTGTTTTAGTCTCCCAGGTGTGTTCTGTGTGTTTTAGTCTCTCAGGTGTGTGGTTCTGTGTGTTTTAGTCTCTCAGGTGTGTTCTGTGTGTTTTAGTCTCTCAGGTGTGTGGTTCTGTGTGTTTTAGTCTCTCAGGTGTTTGCTTTTGTGTGTTTTAGTCGCAGGTGTGTGGTTCTGTGTGTTTTAGTCTCTCAGGTGTGTGGTTCTGTGTGTTTTAGTCTCTCAGGTGTGTGGTTCTGTGTGTTTTAGTCTCTCAGGTGTGTGGTTCTGTGTGTTTTAGTCTCTCAGGTGTTTGGTTCTGTGTGTTTTAGTCTCTCAGGTGTGTGGTTCTGTGTGTTTTAGTCTCTCAGATGTGTGGTTCTGTGTGTTTTAGTCTCTCAGGTGTGTGGTTCTGTGTGTTTTAGTCTCTCAGGTGTTTGGTTCTGTGTGTTTTAGTCTCAGGTGTGTGGTTCTGTGTGTTTTAGTCTCTCAGGTGTGTGGTTCTGTGTGTTTTAGTCTCTCAGGTGTTTGGTTCTGTGTGTTTTAGTCTCTCAGGTGTGTGTTTCAGTCTCTCAGGTGTGCGGTTCTGTGTGTTTTAGTCTCACATGTGTGTTCTGTGTGTTTTAGTCTCTCAGGTGTTTGGTTCTGTGTGTTTTAATCTCTCAGGTGTGTGGTTCTGTGTGTTTTAGTCTCTCAGGTGTGTGGTTCTGTGTGTTTTAGTCTCAGGTGTGCGGTTCTGTGTGTTTTGGTCTCTCAGGTCTGCAGGAGGGTTTTATTCTCTGGTGACTACCTGTGTGAGGACGGTGCATACGTCACTGCTGAATTTACAGGACTGAGTGAGCACAAAGGATTCTGGGGAAGGATTCATACATCTATACGAGTTAGCATAACTGGCAAGTGCGCCCCCACCCCCACCCCCACCCCTTTCCCACCCTCATAACCAACCCTCGGATCTATTGTTGTTCACGCATTATATCTACTGCACAAAACTTAACGGATCTTTACTCCTGGGTGTTACTATAAGGGACACACAGCCCACACAGCCAGGCACACACAGCCCACACAGCCATGCACACACGGCCAGGCACACACAGCTGGGCACACGGCCCACACAGCCAGGCACACACAGCTGGGCACACGGCCCACACAGCCAGGCACACACCAACGGCTGTGCAGCACCACGTCTGGAAGCTGTGAGGACTGAAGGAAACAGGCTGCTTTAAGTTCTTCATGAAAAATCAATGGGAGGCTCCTGAACTTGGCCCTGAGCACCAGGGCAACCAGAGAGAGGTGGGCTGAGGGTCTCCTCTGTTTCAGCACTAGCTCACACTTTCAAGATTCTCACCAGTAGCCTACTTCACAAAGACACAGTATTCACTTTGTTTAACCACTCATTTGCTCTTTGATTTTGCCGGGCAATATTCATATTTAATTTAGCTTGCCAGATCCAAAAGATTAGTTTAGTTTGAACAGCCGAATAGTGTTCATTAATTTTGAACTTGAATTTAGTATAATGATGTCCCCACCTCCCACACTTTTGGTTACTAAATTTGTCATTTTAAAGCTGTCAGTTGAGAGCCCATAGAAATGTTTAAGATACACGTGGCTAACAAGTGGTTG
Organism: Synaphobranchus kaupii; assembly: GCA_029718625.1. NCBI lineage: Eukaryota > Metazoa > Chordata > Actinopteri > Anguilliformes > Synaphobranchidae > Synaphobranchus > Synaphobranchus kaupii. The sequence continues at coordinate 37,778,221 of CM056387.1, forward strand.
AGCAGGCATGTGCACAGAGACAAAGTTTAGTTCTTTCACCTCACGATTTTGCAGTTCATTTGAATGGCTCCTCCATTGCCCTGTTTTTTTCTTCTTCTCTAAAATCCAAGATTTTAAACCATGATGCATATAATACAGCTTTTCACCCATTATTATTTATGAATATTAGACAGCTTTGAGTTTGAAAGTTTAGTTGTGCAAAATGTTAACCTCCAAATTGCTGACTTTCATGCTCTCTGTATCCTCCAATGAAACTTTACACAGGTTGGATCTTGGAGGCTTCCTGCTTTATAAAGCTCAACTGACATTTCTAGTGCAGATGGAATTCTGGGACTTGTAGTTCCTCCTAATTTTGATTTACCAAATGTATCATTGGATGTTAGAACTGTAAAGCAAGAAGTAGTGAAGAGGGCCGACTTCAGCAGCACAGCACAAGTTACCATGTAACTGTTTATCTTCTCTGTTAAACCACAGATTGGACTACTGAGGGTACATGCAGTACATTTAAAAGGTTTTCTTTCTGATTTTATTTAATTGCATATTTGAATATTTATTTGCTTTATTTATATGCTTAGATTGTGTTCTTTACGGGCATCTGCCAAATATACAGTAGCTTTGTCTTTATTAACACCTTTGTTTTAATGTCACTGGACAATGGTATTAGTAGGGTAACAGAATATTTTGTCAGAAAAATTTAAATATGTCAAATATTCAACATTACCAAAACTCATATTGTTCAAATAAAATGTTATTTATTACATTTATTTTTGTATGTTCTGTGGTCTTGAAGTGAACAAAAGCTTCTGCAATTTCAGAAGACACTTCATAAACCTCATAATCAAGAAAACACAAGTTACACACAGGAGTCATTATTATTATAGTCATTATAAAAGAAAGTCAACAGCAACACTACTTATATGCATTGTTTCAATTCAGAAAATTATATCATAGCTCTGAAATGTAGTCTCTCCAAATGCCCATTGATCTGTCTCTTTGACAAAGGCATCAAATAATTTGTAAGTAAAAGTGAACATTTAACTTTTCCCTTTTTTGTAAGTAGGGCTCTGCTGGACAAAGATCTTCACTGGACACCAGAACAATCGTTCCCTTTTATTTTACTTTAGTGGGGACTGCCATCTCCCCCCAACACCAACTACAGAGCTTGCACCACGGGACATGGGATCCGCAGTGAATCTGAGAGAGAGATTAATATGAAAACCACAGAGACAGAGGAAACGGGTGAGTGAATGTGATAAAGAGGTGCCTGAAACATAATATCAGAAGGATTTATTTATTTTGTGAGGAGGGGAAGAGTGAGGGGTTAGGTTTTTTTTTCAGGGGTGGTGGTGGTGGTGGTGGGGGGGGGGGGTGTTAGTATAGAGGTATAAAGGGAGTTCAAGACCAATAAATTTAGAAAGCACAAAAGTCAGAGTTAAACAAGCTTCTTCTTTTTTTTATTAATCCTCAAAATGAATAGATTTTTGGGCGAAATAGTTGATTTTCTTTTTTCCTCGTCTTTTCTTCCTTTTTTTTTCAACAGATGATTGAAATCCCAACTGGCCTCATTATAGCAATTCTCCAACCTCTGAGGGAGGGCTTAAGGTCTTAAAGTAACGATTCAGACATGATTTGTATTAAGCCAACAATCTCCCTCGCTGGAAAATCAAATTACTGGAAGCCGAAGGAAAAAAGGAAGAGATATCGCAAAATATAATTGTTTCTGACTCTGTAAATCACAGCAAAGATCATAAGTAAAGAAATGAGGGGGCACAAGAAAAGCTTATTTCCATTATTATTTTTCATTCATAGTTGAAGGGCATGCAGCCGAGCAGTCGCACACGCTAAGTGCACTTGGATATACAGACACAGAGCCATGCTTAGAGTGTGTTCTTTATCCCATTCCACAATGCTTTTACAATAGTTTGAAAGAAAAACCCCAATTGCAACTCTTTGTTCACTATGAAATGACATATCTTATGTACACCCAGTGGCAAATTCTTTGTGGAATCTAAACATGGAATTCAGTGTTCTCTTTCCCCTATATTTAATTTTGAATATGTGCTTGTTTATCCTTCAGATGAATATAAGGGGAGGTGGCATGTAGACATATAAATTAACTCTTCAATTTAAAAATAATATTCATTTTAATTTTCATTTGTGAAAGGAGTGGAATTGATGTGACAGGAATGAATGTGTTTTTGTTTTTGGCTCATAAAAAAAGGGTTACTGTACATGATTAAGCACAGGTCGTTTCCATAACGCTAAGAACTTCTGGTTTACAACTGCAAATCTGCCTTTGGTTCATTTCTCTCCTTTCGGTGAGGAAGATTGGCATCGCATGCGCTTGTTTGGACTGAGCGCTAAACGGACATGACAGGCATCATCTGATCGCTTCTCGGCGGCGAGGCTCACATTTGATCAGAAAAAGGTGCTCACAGCTCATCGCTGGTCTCGTTTCCCCTGCTCGCTGCGCGGTTCAGCCCCCGGCTGAAGGATTCTGAGGCAAATTGCTCTAATCTGCTCCGAGTGGAGAACATTAAGAACAAAAACAAATCGTCAAAGAGAGCAGCCCCCACCCCCCTCCACTTTATGACCCTGATTGAACAAAGCTTCATGCCTGCCCACCTCGACACACTAAGCCCCCCCCCCACTGCCCTCAACCCCTCTCCCCAAGCCAGCCCTGAGGCTGGACAGCGGGTAGGGAAGGGAAGGGGGTGCGCGTACGTCCCACGTCACTCGCCTCCGCTCCCTCTCCCGTCCTCCCCTCTTGGTTTGTTTTGCTGAATAAGGAGCTTTGATCCGGCCTGTGGAGGATGCGGGCCCCCAGCACGCCACGCAGGCTGAGTGCAGACCCTCGCTGTGATCGATAGCGCTGAGCCCGGAGAGAGACAGAGAGGGAGGAATCCCCTGCTAAATGAGCCAGGGTAAAAATCTATTACCCCGCCAAGGTAAAAAAAATTTACTCCGGAGGAAAGAGAAGATCATATGAGGCAGGGTAAAAAAAAAAACAGAATTAAATAAACATAGATTACTGGAGAATAAGGGCCTGTTTGGGTAAAAGGAGCTAGCATGATTTCTGACTGGAGAAAGGAGCTGGAATGGTTGGTGCTGGTTTGTGCTCTGCAGTTGAGTCGAAAGGTTAGGTGATGTTTGAGGACGTGCTGAGCTGGGAAGTCACGAGAATGGCGGACGGCAGATTTGTCAGTTTGACAGATGGAGAGAAGTCAGGCCACTGAGCACAGCATGGAGAAGACCTCGGAGCGACTCTGAGCCCTGCAAAACCTCTGAGGCTAACAGCAAATCCCAGCCCCATAGCAACTCTGAGGCTAACACAAACTCTCAACCACACAGCAACTCTGAGGCTAACAGCAAATCCCAGCCCCATAGCAACTCTGAGGCTAACACAAATCTGAGGCTAACACAAACTCTCAACCACACAGCAACTCTGAGGCTAACACAAACTCTCAACCACACAGCAACTCTGAGGCTAACACAAACTCTCAACCACACAGCAACTCTGAGGCTAACACAAACTCTCAACCACACAGCAAACTCTGAGGCTAACACAAACTCTCAACCACACAGGCAACTCTGAGGCTAACACAAACTCTCAACCACACAGCAACTCTGAGCCGCGCAGCAACTCCCAGCCTCACAGCAACTCTGAATCTAACAGGAACTCTGAGCCACACAGCAACTCTGAATCTAACAGGAACTCTGAGCCACACAGCAACTCTGAATCTAACAGCAACTGTGAGCTCACAGCAACTCTGAGCCACACAGCAACTCTGAATCTAACAGGACTCTGAGCCACACAGCAACTCTGAGCAATACACACATTTCTAACAGCAGGTTGTGGGAGGCGGAGGCGGAGGGGAGGTGGGGGGGGGGGGGGGGGTGGTGACTGGCTCATTGCCTTTAGGGGTACACTTATTCGGGGGGCCTAGAGCGAAGGAAGGGGATTGGGACTCCTGTGGGGGGAGGGGGATTACAACTTCATCGGCAGCTAATGAAGGGTGCTCAGTAGCGCTCAGTAGCGCAGCCCCTCAGATCAATGGACAGAGGCCAGTGAGGCCTTGTTTTCAGCAGATTAGCGAGGGGAAAGTGGCCTCCTCTCTCTGGAAGCCCGGGCTAAGCTGACCAGCGTTATCAAGGATAAATGCCGGAGAAAGGGCCCATGGGAAGCAGCGGATTTGGGGCGGATCCCAGAGAAAATTTGGGATTGCGAGCGTTCCAGTCCAGTAAAAAGGAGCTGCTGTTGTCTTCACAGGGCTTTGCAACTGCCACATTCCCATTTCAACACAGGCCAGCATTATTTATCCCAAAAAAGCAGATCAATAACTAAACCGTCGGTTGGGTGCAAATCTGGATAGCTGAAACGGCAGAGGGTGTGTGTGTGTGTGTGCGTATCTGTGCACGCGTTTGTATGTGTACCCGTGTGCATGTTCGCGTGCATTGTGGAGACGTCCCTTTTTCCTGACCTATTTTATCTCTCAGTGTCAATCCCTCATAATCTCAGGGCAGAACTCCATGATAAGTCATTAATCCCGAGGAGCTTCCATGTGGCCAGCCTGGCGCTTGGGCAAACACCATCTTGATATGCTAAACAGCTCCAACACTGAGAGCCACGAACAGAATGCCGGGAGCTGGAACCAGCAGCATGGGGTTAAATTCTTTCAGATCATGTACACATAATAGGATCCATTAATATTCATGGTTTCAGGTACAGCGAAGGTTAAATTTTACTTACTTTTCAAATCTCATTATTAATACATGACGCCAATAAGAATATTCAAAGCTGCCGGGTGACTAAAGGTTGATGAGATCTCTACCTTTCCACTGACATTTAAACACATTACCATTTCGGCGCCTACCCTCTCAATCGCGGGAAGAGAATAAATTGCTGGCTAATCACGGCTCACCCCGGGACTGTTGGAGGCTTCAGGCTGAATTGTGATATTTTTTTCGCGGGCGCCCATTATCTCTACGGCTGCCTTCATTTGCTCCCGTAAAAGCTCACATATTTGAAGCTTGAGGATTGACGGCACGGAGGGGCACCTGCGCTTGGCGGGAAACAGACGGCTAAGAGACCGAAGCAGGGAGTAAGTTTTGTTATCGTGCGGCCCGTAGATAGATAAGAATCAGACACGCTGCGTTTTTGTTTGTGAGCGCGCGCGGGAATCACCCGCTGGGTTAAGTTGTCACGGAGGCGACGTGAGTCGCGTTAAACGCGCACGGCCTACATGAGATATCGCGTCAGGAATGGCGGCCTTCATTCCTGGAGAACGTGGCTCCCGTCGGAGGGAAGGCCACCTGGAGACTGCCTAGAGAGGGAGGGGTGTCAAGGCAAGGGGGTGGGGAGGGGTAATTCATGCCATTTGTCACCTGGAATTTCCGTCTGTGGATCTCCGGACTTCGGAAGCAGAGCTGTCGACTGCCCCTCAGGCTCTGCTGCGCTGACTTCCACAGCCGGGCGGAACGGTTTTGAACACGCGCACTAACGCCTCGCCCTGCGCTGCGCCTCCCCCGCGCCCCTCAGACACGCTCGAGGAGTTTCACACATTCTGACAGAGGCGCGGGGCGCGGAGAAGGAGTCGGCTAAATTGCACATCATGTTCGTTTCAGAGAATTGAGAAGAATGTAAGGTGCCTTTTCATTCATATTGCTAAAGTAAGCACCCCGCGTCAGAAGTTTGTTGGGACCTGGGTAGTGGGTGTGTGTGTGTGTGTGTGTGTGTGTGTGTGTGTGTGAGGGGGGGGGGGGGTGCATTTATTTAGATTTTTCCCCAAGCTGAGCCTTTCACTTTAGGTTAATTTTGAGCTGATCAAAGTGAAGCTCTAATATTATCAAAAGTCCTGAGTGAAGTTTAGGAGGATATATCCCATTGCACCCTGCCTTGAACACCCCCCCCCCCCCCCCCCCTCCCCCTCTCCTGTTTTAGTCCCCCTATGGCAATTTGTCACTAAATAATATCTGCAAACTGACAGGCCAGTCTTTAAGCCTTAAAATAACTGGCAAATTCATTTTTCATCTTTCTTTTCTGTAAGTGATAGTGGTGGTCCTCCCAGACCCCCGTCCCCTATGGATGCCTCGCTCAGCTCCAGCCCTGGTTTCATCCTAAACGCTGGTAAATGGCTCCCCGCACAAATAATGCATAAACAGCTGTTTTGCCCAAGTAAGTTATCCTCTTAAAAGATTTAGAACCCTCTCCCGCAGTCCTCACTCTCTCACCATTAATTCATCAATTTCTTATGATAGCAACAGTTCTGTTGGTGCAGGCGTTTAAGTACAATTAAGGATCGGTTCCCCTGGACTTCCTGCAATACCGCCGCCCACAGTCCCTCTCCTCTCCGTGTTTGCTTTTGGCCGTCCACCCCTCCGTTCCCCGTGCCTCGGCTCCCACGCGCCCCCGAATCAGGGGCCCGGTGTGGAGGTTTTCAAATCGCTCGCCTTTATTAACTTTTTAGCGCTCTAAATATTTCATTTAAGATAATCACTCATCAAAAGAAAGGAAACAGACATCAATCAAAAAATACTTTTGATGACTACGCTCCCTAGGCCTGGGACAGTTTTCGTGGCTTCTGTAAACAACGTGGCAAGCGCCTGCGTCGGGGGCCCGTCCTGTGAGGGGCCGGGCTGTACCGGGCCTTGCTGGGGCTTCAGTGGCCCCATACATGGGCCGAGATCCTCTCAGATGTTTTACCCTCGCACCCGTCTCCAAACCTCCAGCCTGGGACAAGAGAGCTCATTTATACATGTCAGAAAATCTGTGATCTAACCTCACGGGGGGGGGGGGGGGGGGGGGGGGGTTGGGGGCTGACAGCAATGCTGGACTTATGAATTATTATTTAAAAATAGATAGAAAGCAGAAGGTCAGCGTTTTGATTTTGAAGCTCGGCCACTTAATTGAAATTAGTTCAGACATGGCTGACTGATATTTTTGCGCAAGAAGAGAGATTCTGGCAGCGGGAGGCCGGGGGACGGACAGGGCTCAGAACCGTGAACGCCGTTAGAATGAGAAACATCTAAAATCTGAGTTCTGTCCAGTCAGCACCTTGTGCTTCTCCTCACAGATCTGATACTCTTACTCAAACCAGGGACCTCTCTGAGACTCACAGATCTGATACTCTGACTCAAAGCAGGCCCTCTCTGATACTCATAAATCTGATACTCTGACTCAAAGCAGGGCCTCTCTGAGACTCACAAATCTGATACTCTGACTCAAACCAGGGCCTCTCTGAGACTCATAGATCTGATACTCTGACTCAAAGCAGGGTCTCTCTGAGACTCACAAATCTGATACTCTGACTCAAACCAGGGCCTCTCTGAGACTCACAGATCAGATACTCACTAAACCAGGGCCTCTCTGAGACTCACAGATCAGATACTCACTCAAAGCAAGGCCTCTCTGGCTTTTTGGTAAACAGATTCAGGGCAGGGACTGTGCTGTCGGATCTTCACACTGTTACTGAACACTTGACCAGGAACACAGCTGCCACTGGGAAGGAATGCTCCCATCCCAAAAAATGTTATGCTGCCCCCTCTTAAACCTGGTCTTCTATTTTAATTGATTATTAAATTTGTTGCACTGTGATCATTAAAATAATTTTTTTTGATGAAAGGGATCTTACAGCCAAGCACTATTTTTGGGGTATATTGAGTGAGGGGTGGAGTGTCCTTGTATCCCGTTTATGGGATCTCCATATTGAGGACCAGGGATTCAGTTATAAATAAATCTGCAAGAATTACACTTTTTCCTCCAAGACATAATTTCTCCCAAACAAAAATGAAACTGACTTTCTCTCATGTTTTTACCTCACTTGTTTTTTGGACGGTTCAGGCCTGGTTTTATCCCAATTTTTCCTCTCTTTCTCTGTAAAGCGTCTTTGTGATAGTTCTCTGTGGAAAAAAGCGCTATACAAATAGAAATTAAATCATGTGTCAACAACTCATTATCTCAATTACCAACCCAATCTCCATACCATTTATTACATGAAAATAATTACCCTCAGATTTCCAAACTCGTTCTAATTAATTTGCTAAGCTTACTGCAGTTTTTTATTTATTTATTTTACCCATGATTATGATTTTTAATTTAAATTAGTAGTTGTTACTTGCTCATTAGCTGTAGCTTATTAACTACAGGGGCTCAATATATTCTCACTGCTGCCAAATCAACGGCAAAGTCGTGTAAGTAATTTGTCGAACATTTCCTGTAATGGGCCGCATAGAGGAAAGGGGACGTTAACGGATGCTCCTTCTTTGTTGTTGTATGTTTTTTTCCTTCCCTTTTTTGAAAAGCAGACACTCACCAAAAGAAATGAAAAGAGAAAGGAGGAGGGGGGGGGGGCGGGGGGGGGTGACATGCATGATTCATGAGGTCCACGCAGAAGAAGAGGAGACAGCAGGCGAAAGAGAGGAAAAGAGCAGCTTCAAAGCGCAGCGCTGTTGATTTTCCTGGCCCATTCAGTGAGCCGGGAGGTCGGGCAGGGGGGGCCCCAGGGAGCTGCTGTGCGGTGCTGTGCCCCCCCCCCCCACCCCCCCCCCGCCCCCCCCCACCCCTCCCACCACACAAACACTCCCACCCCCCCAGCCAGGGTCAGCTGCTGGCTCTCTAATGAAGCCCCCGGCCCCACCTTGGCAGACTGAGTGGCATGTGTTTGTGGCGGCCGTGCCCCCGTCCCCCCTGCGTCCCGCTACAGCCAATAAGCGCTAGCACGTCGAACCCTCCACCCTACTCCATCGCCAACCCCAACCAACACCCCCCCCCCCCGGCCCAATCAAACGCCTTTGATTTCTGCATTCCAAAAGAGCCCCGCTGCCACCCAGGAGCCCCCCACCCGCCAAACAGCCTCCTCCTCTGTCAGGGGAATGCAAATCAGTATGGCTTCATTATTTAATTTCATTACAATGATCAGTAGTAGTATTAGCCTCAGCAGTCTCAGTAGTAGCAGTAATATTAGCAGTAGTAGCAATAATAGTTGTGGTAGTTGCAGTAATAGTAGCAGTAGTAGCAATAATAGTTGTGGTAGTAGCAGTAGTAGCAATAATAGTTGTGGTAGTAGCAGTAGTAGCAATAATAGTTGTGGTAGTAGCAGTAGTAGCAATACTAGTTGTGGTAGTAGTAGTAGCAGTAGTAGTAGCAGTTGTAGCAATAATAGTTGTAGTAGCAGTAGTAGCAATAATAGTTTGTGATAGTAGCAGTAGTAGCAATAATAGTTGTGGTAGTAGCAGTAGTAGCAATAATAGTTGTGGTAGTAGTAGTAGCAGTAGTAGTAGCAGTAGTAGCAATAATAGTTGTGGTAGTAGCAGTAGTAGCAATAATAGTTGTGGTAGTAGCAGTAGTAGCAATAATAGTTGTGGTAGCAGTGAGTAGCAATAATAGCTGTGGTAGTAGCAGTAGTAGCAATAATAGTTGTGGTAGTAGTAGTAGCAGTAGTAGCAATAATAGTTGTGGTAGTAGCAGTAGTAGTAGCAGTAGTAGCAATAATAGTTGTGGTAGTAGCAGTAGTAGTATCAGTAGTAGCAATAATAGTTGTGGTAGTAGTAGTAGCAGTAGTAGCAATAATAGTTGTGGTAGTAGCAGTAGTAGTATCAATAATAGTTTGTGGTAGTAGCAGTAGTAGTAGCAATAATAGTTGTGGTAGTAGCAGTAGTAGTATCAGTAGTAGCAATAATAGTTGTGGTAGTAGGCAGTAATGGTAAAGTAGCAATAATACAAACCCCAATTCCAAAAAAGTTGGGACAGTATGTAAAATGCACATAAAATCAGAAAGCAGTGATTTGTAAATTCTCTTTAATATATATTTAATTGAAAACAGTACAAAAAAAAAGATATTTAATGTTGTACCTTATCAACTTTATTGATTTTTGTAAATATACACTATTTCCTAATTTGATGCCTGCAACACGTTCCAAAAAAGTTGGGAAAGGGGCAAAAAAAAACAGACTGGGAAGTTAAAAAAACACCTGTTGGGAACATTCCACAGGTAAACAGGTGATGCTATCATGACTGGGAATAAAAGGACATCAAAAGACTCTTTATTATGTTGTTGTCAGGTACTCTTACAAGTGATACTATAACCTCTCTGCATTTCAATGGATCTCTATGGGAATTGGGGGTTGGGACTAGATTAAGCTGTAAATTACACGGGAATAGTATGGAACACATCATTGGCTAAATGGCTGTAAGTCATCAAGGGTCTGCGGTATGAAACGAGCCTCAAACTATTACTCTGCTGCCAGATATGCAGTAGATATGGATGGATCACTTGAAGGGATCACTTGTTTCCTGACTTATTTTTCCATAGAGTTCAATAGGAAAATGCAAGACTCTCATCTCTGAAGTCAGAACAGACAGAACTCTGCAGCTTTCATTCATTTAATTCCTTATTTTTCTGTATTACACAGACACAGAATAGCTAGATACTTCTTTAAAAACCTAAAAGGCCTTGTGATTTTTTCTTTTTTTAGAAATATTCTTGTGCAGGATTTTTTCACCCCCCAAAGCACTTCTGGGAAGCCTTGGGCGGCACAGCAGCTAATTAAATTAGCAGCTAAATTAAAACTTGATTATTCCCAGGACGGCTAGTGGAAATATATTTACACAGTAGCATTTATCTTTAAAACAAGCTGTGTTTCTCGCTCTTTCAACCGCGCCATCCCGCTTCTCCCGGGCGGTGTCTTGGGGGAAGTGTCAGGAGGACTGGCGGTATCTCGGGCTAATTGCATTAATCTAAACTCTTTCAAGTCCTTCTGATGCAGCTAATTGCGTCTCCAGCTCCTCTCCTCCACAGCGGTGCTAATGGGGGACAGTCAGGACACCAGGTTTTCCTGTGTCTGTCAACACGTTTGTCTGCGGGGGTGTCATGCTGAACGTTTTAATAAAGCTGTGCGGGTGCATGCACCACCTTACACTTAAAGAAAGTAGGGGTCCTGTGTAACGATGAACAAGCTATTTGCTTTGTGTAAAGTGACCGGGCGATGTCACTGTGATCTGAGAAGCTTCTAAAATGGAGCCTGTGTTGACTTTTATTGGTGGCATTTTATCATCTTTAAAATGGTTCCCCACCATCATATATAAACTCCTCAAAAAAAGTTCGGAAACGTTATTTCGGTCGATTATTCCTCCCCTTTAATAATACAATTGGTATTGTATTTTATATCGTTGGAAAGCCTGATTAGTCACCTTTACAACGAGGTACAACTTGTAAGGATCATGCATTCGTGGAATGGGCAACACAGCTAACCGTGTGGGTAGCGGCCCAAAAAAATGTGCCAAAATCCCCTGCAATATTCTTCTGTTGGTATTCACTCTCGTTTTGAGCTTCAGTGCTGGCAGGTGTATGCCAGTCACAGGTGTGTGACTGGCACCTGATTGGCACCTAATTGACAGCACTTGTGTGCATGGGTCCTGCAACTTTGTTGAGTTTGTGTGTGCTCCAAGCATAAACATGCCACGTGCAATAGGGCAAGTGGAAGCTGGTGTTCCGGTACGCAGGAGTGGCAGCATTATTTGGTGTCAGCCCTGGTACCATTTCCAAACTTAAGACCAAGTTCCGTGAGGACTGGTGAAGTCAAAGACAGACCACGAAGTGGCCGTCCCAGGAAGACAACACCCCAAGAAGACCGGTTCCTCACACCCTTGCTTCACTGAGGAACCGTAGGCTTTCTTCCAGAGATTTACAGGCAAGATTTGCACAATGTACCACAGACAGATCTCTGATCAGACGGTGAGGAACAGACTGCATATGGCCGGGTCTTCGTGCTTATAAGGCTGCCAGGAAGCCTGCAATGACTGCCCTTCACCGTCAGGCCCGTTTGCGCTGGTGTCGACAGCACCGACAGTGGAACCTAAGAATGTGGGGCAACGTCATGTTCAGTGATGAATCAAGGTTCTGTCTGCGGAAGCTGGATGGCAGGATCAAAGTATGGAGACGGCGTGGAGAACGCTATGCAGATTGCTGCACAGATCGCGTGACACCTTTCAATGGGGGCAGTGTCATGGTGTGGGGCGGTATCTCTCTCACAGGCAAAACAGAACTTGTCATCATTGAAGGCAATCTCAATGCAGTGAGATATCGGAATGAGATTCTGGAGCCAGTGGCGATCTCATATCTCCAGAATCTGGGACCTAACTCCATCCTCCAGGATGACAACGCTCGCCCCCACAGAGCCAGGATCATCACAGAGTACCTCCAGAATTTGGGAGTGGAGAGGATGGAATGGCCTGCCGTGAGTCCAGACCTCAACCCAATTGAACACCTGTGGGATCAGCTTGGGCGTGCTGTACGTGCCAGAGTGACCAACGCAACCATGTTGGGCTGACTTGCGGCAAATCCTGGTTGAGGAATGGGATGCCATCCCACAGCAGTGTGTGACCAGGCTGGTGACCAGCATGAGGAGGAGGTGCCAAGCTGTTGTGACTGCGTATGGATCGTCCACACGCTACTGAGGTCCCTGACAGTGTAAAATGAATAAAGTGTAAAAATGGCCAATATGTGTTGTTTTTTCCTTATTACTGTGGGAGAGTGCAGTCATCAATCCACCAAGCAACTCAAAACGAGAGTGAATACCAACAGAAGAATATTGCAGGGGATTTTGGCACATTTTTTGGGCCACTACCCACACAGTTAGCTGTGTTGCTCATTCCACGAATACATGATCCTTACAAGTTGTACCTCGTTGTAAAGGTGACTAATCAGGCTTTCCAGCGATATAAAATACATACCAATTGGTATTATTAAAGGGGGAGGAATAATCGACCGAAATAACGTTTCCAAACTTTTTTTGAGGAGTTTATATATACAGATCCTTTCCAAAAAATTAGAATATCATGGAAAAGTTGTTTTTTTCCATAATTCCATTCAAAAAGTGAAACTTTCATAGATTATAGATTCATTACACACAAAGTGAAATATTTCTAGCCTTTATTTGTTTCATTTTTCATAATTTTGGCTTACAGTTCCAGAAAACCCCCAAAACAGTATTTCAAGAAATTAGAATAGTGTGTCGAAAATCAGCATTTACTTCAGTTATTTCAGAGAATGAGTGGAGTGGCTTGACTCGAGGAATCCGACAGTTGTAGCCCATGTCCCGGATACGTCTGTACGTGATGGTTTTTGAAGCACTGACTCCAGCCTCAGTCCACTCCCTCTGCATCTCCGCCAAATTTTGGAATCGTCTTTGCTTGACAATCCGCTGAAGCCTACGGTCATCTCTTTTGCTTGTGCACCTTCTCCTGCCACATTTTTCCCTTCCACTAAACTTTCTATGGATATGCTTGGACACTGCACTCTGTGAACAGCCAGCCTCCTTAGCGATGACCTTTTGTGGCTTACCCATTTTCTGGAGGGTGTCAATGATGGTCTTCTGGCCAATTGTCAAGTCTGCAGTCTTCCCCATACTGAACCAAACTGAGATAAACTTTGCAGGTGTTTTGAGTAAATTAGATGATAGTGTGACACTCAGTCTAAAACATTCATTCTCTGAAATAACTGAAGTACAATGCTGATTTTCGACACACTATTGTAATTTCTTGAAATACTGTTTTTGGGGGTTTTCTGGAGCTGTAAGCCAAAATTATGAAAAATGAAACAAATAAAGGCTAGACATATTTCACTTTGTGTGTAATGAATCTTATTAATCTATGAAAGTTTCGCTTTTTGAATGGAATTATGGAAAAAAAACAACTTTTCCATGATATTCAAATTTTTTGGAAATTTTCTGTATATAGATATACAGTATCTCAAGTTGCAGATCACCCGTATAATACATATTTTTATGTTTGCGTTCAGTTCATTTTATGACGCTTAGATTATCACAGGCCTTCTCTCTTTACAGGACAAAAGTCGATTCCAGGATTTGGGAAGAACTCATCAATGGCACTGGGGCAGTTCTGAGACTCAGGCGAGAAAATATTTCCAAATATTGCGGGGAAAGCAAAATGACACCCTTGAATCCCGCCGTTAAAAACCGGCCGCCGTGATTATATTCAGTGACATGGTGTAAACCACGTATATGGACTGATATGCTAGTGAGAAACTGCTTTGGAAGAACGGTGATATGAGGGCCATATCTTCATGCTGTGACATTATTATGTACCCTGCCCTCGTTAGTCTTTGTGTCAGCCATCGTGCTTCTAGCTACATCCTCAGCGTAGTGTCGGGGTGGGGCCTGGGCCTCACGGTATTGTGAAATATGATGTTTTGATATCAGTATGTGAGCAACAAAACCACGGCCCGTGGAGAACCAGCGAGGAGCGCAGCTACAGGAGAGTAAACATCCACGGCGCTTTCGCTACATCTTCTCACAACTTGCTGTTAGCTTTGTTGTGGTAGCATTCAAGGTCCCAAAGAGAGTCCTAAAAGTTGTTATATATCACTATGTTTGCAACGGGGGTGTGTCTCTAAAGTTCATATTATTGCTCTTCTTTGAATTCAGGAGCTTTCAGGAAACTCTCAGACTCTAACAGTCCAATCGTGCGTGTGGGGGTGCGACCCGGGGGGGGGGGGGGATATATGGTGGTACCAGGCTTACAATATCACATTCGCAGCAAAGTAATTTTTCAAGCGCAGACAATAATGGCTGTAAAAGTCCCTTATTTGGTTATCAACCGTTTGGAGAGCACAACGCATTGCGTATCCGCTGTAATCTTCAGCTCTTGTCCCTGCAGTATAAGGGTGATTAGAGTGCAGGTCATGTCTATTAAAAGCTTAGAGGAGTAGAGGTACCCTCTTCCTCAAGGCGATGTTCAATTTCCTTCCCCTGCCAGATTAAGCACCGCCAACAAGCCTATGAACATGTCCTCATTCTGCCCCACCCCTTACCACGACCCCCGAGCGCACGCACTCATCCTGCTGATAATAACCCGTGCCCCCCTCCCAGTGTCAATCACAAGAGACGGCTCTCCTCAGACAGCGGACCAGGCCTTGGCAAACAAGACCCGCCACCCACCATTCATAATTCACAAGGAAACAGTGCAACCAGTTCCAGTAATGGCGCATTCTGCTACTGGAGATCCCAGACATGAGACCATTTAGGAGATGCCTGACTTCGGGGACCCCCCACCCCCCACCCCCCGCCGCTCTTTGTCTCTGTCTGACCCATTGTAAGTTGGCCAGTGGGGATGGTCTCATGGATGGTTGATGCAATTGTTTCCAAATGACACAAAAGATCCGTGCCCAAATTATTTTGTGCCAGTGACCAAAAAATCTCTGTGGACATAAAGCAAATTTGCACGCTCCTGTTTCGCACGGAGCTAAAGCCGCAGCATCCATGGCACTGATGTTCAGAACGATGCATCTGCAGCTATGGACGCCATGCTAAAACTGAAACTCCTCATTTAGGAAAGCATGGTAAAATATGCCCCTTATATTTCAAAAAAGTAAAAAATAAATAATCACTGCTCTCACACATGCAATTTCTTGCATATATCGTCGAGTAATATGCAGAACGTAAATAATTTATCAAAATATTCCAAAAAGACAAGAAGAAAATGTGTTTGGCTGAGACACCCGGTCCACATTTGGTATGTGCTGAGTGCTATGTGGGCATTAGCATGTGTTAGCATGTGAGCAGGGATGAGCGGTGGTGTGTGAGTGTGTGAGTGTGTTTGTGTGGGGTGGGGGGCGCTGCTCAGAGGGGAACAGCAGCAGGATGTGCTCTCTTCTGGCTGAGCGGGCCTGTTTGTTCAGCCCCTTTAGCGCGGAGCTGTGGAGAGCGCCGTCTCCACTCACCTCGCTGGCAAGGGGCACAGCTTTCCCATCGATTCCCGCTCGCTCTCTCTCCCACCGGCCGTGTCCTTTAAGGCACGGATGTTATGAAACGCGTGTCTGTGTGTACACGCGTGTCTGTGTGTGTGTGCGCACGTGCATCTGTGTGTATGTGTGCGCATATCTGTGTGCGAGAGAGAGCGCGCGCGCGCATGTGTTTGTGTCTCACGCATTTGCTGCACTGCTGAGCTTGTTGCTGAGCCGTTAACAAAGCCGTGGTTTCTCTTGCTTGGCTGGGTATGCGGGCACTTTTGTTAGCGAGGACTGTACATCGGAGGTTAGGGTTAGGTTAGGCGTGTGGAAGCAAAAAGCTGAGGGAGTTGGGGGCGTATGGGGGGGGGGGGCAGTGGCGGATCTGATGCAGGTTCATGAGAAGTTACCTCAGCGCCCCTCTCGCTGTCTCCCCCTCCGCTCATGGTGGGGGCAGTGTCCAGGGGAGTGGCACAGCCCTGCTGAGTCTGCGAATGTTCACGTTCCCCTCAGCTGTCCCGCACAAAGGGGGCTGCCTGGGACCCCTGCATCATTTAGCAGGACCCCACTGTGGGATGGCGGGTACTGTGTGCCAGGGGGCTTCCTAACAGAACATGTGTCCATGCAACGTTCTTACCCATTCTGTCCATTATGGAGTGGGCACGCGGGTGAATGTGCAAAATTTGAAAGAAATTAAAGAATCTACTGAGCAAAGTAATTTTTTTTTATTACACCACAGGGAATTAAATATTTCAGAGACTGGCTGCATTCATAACCACATTGGACTGGTTCTTCATTAAGTATATTTAGCTCTATAGCATTATGGTTTGCTTAAGACAGGTGCCCCAAACCTCGGTCCTGGGGAAGCACAGTGTCTTTCCACAACACCAGCAACCAAATCAGACCCAAGAAACCAGATAAGTTGAGATATGTATTCAGTGGCTTTATTCGACCGATCAGTACCATCTTAAACGGACAGACCCTGTGGCTCTCCCGGGCCGGGGTTGGGCTGAAGATATTACCACCAGTAATCACTCACTAGTGAGTATGATTGTCTACCAACTTCAAGGGTTCTGCTCGATCCTCAACTTTTACATAGAAATACACGTAAGGGTTCCTTTTGTCAGTGGAAATATATTATTGTACCTTTTGGTGATCGCTGCCAATGTTAAAGAAAAATGCTGATTGAAATCAGGCCTCTGTATTGCTAATAGACTTGTTTCTTTTTTGTGATTACAATCAAAATACAATATAATGATACAATTATAATTGTATGTGTAAAAAAATATAACGTGGTTTGAAATATTTCTATTATTTGATACCCATATCGATGAATGCACAAACTAATGCTTATTTTCTGATACATCAGTGAATTCCACAGACACTTTGAATGCCATTACTACACCTCTGATATCTTCTGAATTTTGATGTATCTAACATGCAGGCCTGAGGCTAAGGTCATCTCTGTATGTGACTGATGCAGGAAACCAAGTCGGGTTAAAGATACACCTGTCAGTCATCATTCATAATTGAGCTCGAGGCACAGCTTAAGTGGGTAGACGTGTTTTTCTGCCTACATTTGGTATTGTGGGGGCCTGGTGAGGGAGATGGAGTGAAACTCTGAGAACAGCGATGTCCAAGATGGAGGTAATACGCCACCTGGTCCTGTCCCAGCAGGAGGGGGCTGTTATTGGGAAGAGGGGGGTAAAGAGAGGAACAAGGAGGTTATATTTTCTGCTTTGCTTCTTTCCCTAGAACCATCTCCTCACCGGCTGTTTTAATCTGACTAAATAGGATAACCTGCTCTTCATAAAAAATGGATGCTACTTCATTCAACGGGACCACCCCGGCCCCTAGGGGCCCCGTAAGCGAAGGGGTTGAGGGTCCGGATAGCCAAAATCACTGGCCGTAATTAATTCCCCCATAAATGAAATTTGGTTAAAAAGAGGAAGGGAGAGGGAGGGGGGACGAGAGACGAGAGACGAGAGGGAGGGGGGGGCGGTTTACCCAATCATGTGGGAGAGTTTGTCAAGCAGGAGATTGCAGTGTAAAATATTAATCAACCTCCCTCCACCCAGAACGAGCGAGCCAGCTCCTAGAAGGGACACGACCGCTCAATATTTAATGAGAAAACCCTGGCCCAGACACAGAGACACAGGGCCGCTGCTGCGCCGCCTTCCCCTTTAACGGCGCATGTGATCAACCTTCCCTTTAATGCAACCCTGGGGTTGGGCTGTGGGGAGCAGTGTGGGGGGTGGGGAGGGGGGCCTAAAGGCTTGGAATAAAAACATGCCCTTCAAAACAGAACAACAAAGTTACATAAAAGCCAACAGAAAGGAGAATAAAGGAGGGAGGTGAGATCGCCGCACCCTGTTGACAAATCTAGCGCAAATCTGGCGAAGCAATGGTGCGGAGACGTCTCATCCTGCCACGGCAGCCGTATTACAATCACTGTTTGAAACGAGAAGCCCGGACCCCGCAGATGTGCCTCCCGTCATGCTAGAGCAGCGTGGCCCCCAAACCGGCTTCGTGCTCCCCCTCCGTGCACGACCCGCCACGGACCGCAAGCACCGTGAACGCAGTCCGATTTGGAAAACACCACCCTGCCCCCAAACAGTGTCCTGTTCTAAAGACATGATACCTTGGTATATATGTGTGTGTTTATGTGCGCATGTGCGCGCGCGTGTGTGTGTGTGTGTGTGTGTGTGTGTGGTGTGTGGTTGGGGGGGGGGGGGGGGGGGGTGCACAGGGAGACCAGCCCAAGTGCAGTAGGGTGCTGTTGTCTGACCTCTGACCCCCAGGAGCTCTCTGTGTGCCCTGGCTTCTCAATAATTGATGTGTGTGTGTGTGTGCGTGAGGATTCATAGACGAGGACGAGCCTCACCTGCAACAGTATTGGTGTCACACGCAGTCTCTTATTGATTTTGTTAACTGAGCCAATGCTACTGAGTGAGGTACGGAGAGCCCTGTGCATGAGAGTAGCTCTCTCTCTCTCTCTCTCTCTCTCTCTCTCTCTCATCATACTGTATGTTATGTGTTACTGTCCTTATTCTCACTCTCACTTTTAGTGTATTGTATATGTAGAGTCTCGCGTTGATCATTCTCCATAAGATGCAACATTCGACTAAAAGTCATTTTCCCCATTTACACATTCTTGCACAGTTCAGATTTATGAATACCACGATATGTGAAATGATATTTTTATCGTGAAGCCATCTTCACAGGTCCTCTATGACCACCCCATGCCCCTCCCCCCAACCTCCCTCCCTTCCCCAGGTGCTGCCTGCTTGGTCTTTATTCTGTTTTGTCTGGTAAGTGCAACTTTAAATATTGATGAGGCACTGAGGTGTGGGGCTGGGACCGTATGGGTGAGAGGTTAGCGTTCGCCAGGGGGCAGGAGGACCACCAAGGCGTGCCAAAATTCCCCAAACCCAACCTGCTGCTTAAACGCCAGCTATTACCCAAACAAGAACGGGTTTCACAGACATTTTGACTGGTGGAATGGACCATCGTCCGTGTGTTCACCACAGCTGAAAAATGCATCCAAAATGACTGTGGAGGGGATGCTGCAGAAACGCTTTTAAAGTTGCATTGCTAGGAAACATTCCGTATGCAACAATTTCATGCACCAAAGTCAGCATTTATGTTGCTGCATTGTGAACTGAATTTTTACTGGCTCCCACTTTTGAAATCTCATGTTTATTTCGCTCAGTCTGCCTGACTATAGTGATCACATGTAACTTGTCAATCCAGGTGAAAAAAGCATTATTAGCCGGATAACAAATGAGCAGCAAATTGTTACCCTTCTAATTTAACATTAAAGTATCATTTCAGAATTGTAAAAAAAAAACAGCACTAGAGACAACATTTTATATTTTGAAAGGTGCAAAAAAGATGCTCCTCTTACACATTGGGTGCTATGGTGTAGTGTGCTGGGTACACATTGGGTGCTGTGGTGCACTGTGCCGGGTACACATTGGGTGCTGTGGTGCACTGTGCCGGGTACACATTGGGTGCTATGGTTGCACTGTGCCGGGTACACATTGGGTGCTGTGGTGCACTGTGCCGGGTACACATTGGGTGCTGTTGTGTGTAGTGTGCTGGGTACACATTGGGTGCTGTGTGTACTGTGCCGGGTACACATTTGGGTGCTATGGTGTAGTGTGCCGGGTACACATTGGGTGCTATGGTGTAGTGTGCCGGGTACACATTTGGGTGCTATGGTGTAGTGTGCCGGGTACACATTTGGGTGCTATGGTGTAGTGTGCCGGGTACACATTGGGTGCTATGGTGTAGTGTGCTGGGTACACATTGGGTGCTGTGGTGTAGTGTGCCGGGTACACATTGGGTGCTGTGGTGTAGTGTGCCGGGTACACATTGGGTGCTATGGTGTAGTGTGCCGGGTACACATTGGGTGCTATGGTGTAGTGTGCCGGGTACACATTCAGGTGCTGTGGTGTAGTGTGCCGGGGTTACACATTGGGTGCTGTGGTGTAGTGTGCCGGGTACACATTGGGTGCTATGGTGTAGTGTGCTGGGTACACATTGGGTGCTATGGTGTAGTGTGCCGGGTACACATTGGGTGCTGTGGTGTAGTGTGCTGGGTACACATTCGGGTGCTGTGGTGTAGTGTGCCGGGTACACATTGGGGTGCTGTGGTGTAGTGTGCCGGGTACACATTTGGGTGCTATTGGTGTAGTGTGCCGTGGTACACATTGGGTGCTATGGTGTAGTGTGCTGGGTACACATTCGGGTGCTATGGTGTAGTGTGCCCGGGTACACATTCGGTGCTGTGGGTGTAGTGTGCTGGGTACACATTGGGTGCTGTGGTGTAGTGTGCCGGGTACACATTTGGGTGCTATGGTGTAGTGTGCCGGGTACACATTGGGTGCTATGGTGTAGTGTGCCGGGTACACATTGGGTGCTGTGGTGTAGTGTGCCGGGTACACATTGGGTGCTGTGGTGTGGTAGTGTGCCGGGTACACATTGGGTGCTGTGGTGTAGTGTGCCGGGTACACATTGGGTTGCTGTGGTGTAAGTGTGCGGGTACACATTGGGTGCTATGGTGTAGTGTGCCGGGTACACATTGGGTGCTGTGGTGTAGTGTGCTGGGTACACATTGGGTGCTGTGGTGTAGTGTGCCTGGTACACATTGGGTGCTGTGGTGTAGTGTGCCGGGTACACATTGGGTGCTATGGTGTAGTGTGCCCGGGTACACATTTGGGTGCTATGGTGTAGTGTGCCGGGTACACATTCGGGTGCTGTGGTGTAGTGTGCTGGGTACACATTGGGTGCTATGGGTAGTAGTGTGCCGGGTACACATTGGGTGCTGTGGTGTAGTGTGCCGGGTACACATTGGGTGCTATGGTGTAGTGTGCCGGGTACACATTCGGGTGCTGTGGTGTAGTGTGCTGGGTACACATTCGGGTGCTGTGGTGTAGTGGTGCCGGGTACTACATTCGGGGTGCTGTGGTGGTAGTGTGCCGGGTACACATTTGGGTGCTATGGTGTAGTGTGCTGGGTACACATTCGGGTGCTGTGGTGTAGTGTGCCGGGTACACATGGGTGCTATGGTGTAGTGTGCCGGGTACACATTCGGGTGCTATGGTGTAGTGTGCCGGGTACACATTCGGGGTGCTATGGTTTGTAGTGTGCCGGGTACACATTTGGGTGCTATGGTGTAGTGTGCTGGGTACACATTCGGGTGCTGTGGTGCAGGATAGAAACGGGGCGTAGGGATGACTGACGGGGCTTTGCGTGCCTCGCTCAGAAGGCGAAGGAAGCTTTTGTGGTCGATGGAGTGTGAAATTGGAGACGCTCCTCCGGCCTCCGCATCGGGCTCCGTCTCTTCGCTCCTGCCTCAGCCCCATTCTCTTCCAAATTTACAATCAAATTCAAATTCAAGCCCAGCATGATAATAGCATGTCAAGGTCAGGCAGGTTTTACTGGTGGCGTGTGCTACAGGTGAGTGCAGGAACTGACCTGTGAGTACAAGCCAAAATCTATGTTTTTTTTTATTTTTTATCAGACCAATCCCCTACAGCTGTATCTCTTTCCCACTCAAAAGAGAAGGCTCAATATTTGAATTTTGCCTCTCTTCTCTATTCTCTTCTACTGTTTTTACATGATTCTAAAATGGATCCGAAAACACCTAGTCGCCAAGTCGTCTCTGGTCATTCATATTATTTTACGTGCTTCTTGGTTGTGCAAAAAAAAAAAAGTTTCTTCCAAACTGATACCCCTGGTGGCAAAGGCCGTCTTTCTGTATTGATCCAATCAATTTTCCTGACGGGGTGTAAAGGATTAGCAATCATGCTAGCATTTAGTGCATACAGACTATGGGATGTGACCTGCCCGTGGTACTCCATCTGAGTGCACTTTGAGCACTGCGAACGTGAGGTGGATGGTACAGCTAACGTGCTCGTTACGCCTTTCTGAGACCTCTTTCACTTCACTTCTCTGGCTTTCTCAGTCTCAGCGCTTTACTCCCCCCCCCCCCCCCCCCCCCCCCCCACCCCACACCCGCGTCCTATTCATCCAACCTCAATCCATTTATTCACCTGCCTCGCTCCTCAATCTGGGCCCCTTGCTCTTCCTTTTCTCCCTCCTGCTCCACTAAATGTTTGATTTACCTGTCAGTTGATCATACAGTTTTCTGTTACATCCTTATTTTAATGTCATCTTAAAACTTCTTGTTTTCTTGCTCTCACATTTTTGTACGCCCAGTCATATCCATAGGCCTGTTGTGTCACTTAAATGTCTTTAAGTGACACGACTTAAAAGTGTAACCACCTGACAGACCCTATCACATAGACTTGTTATGCACAGTTAACTGCCATTCTTGAGGGAATGTCACTAAAATGCTCATCCTGACACCAGGAGGTTGTGGGTTCAATTAGTATTAAAGTAATACGCAAATTTAGGCATGGGAGTCAGACACAATACCTGGAGGCCCTGCGCAAGTCTGGACTGGGCATCAGCGAAAAGCCAGAGGAGCATCTGTGGACCAATTAAATATTTGTAAATAAACGAACAAATAAATAAAAATGAGCTACAAACTGCCATTGTGACCAGTGACCAAATAATAAGTATACGCCCTCCTTTTTACTTAAAATGTTTGAGATTATTTCTTTGTAGCCTACTATTTATATTTGTATATATTTATATTTCCTCTCATTCTTATTATCCTACCCTATTCCTGCTCCTATTGCGCTCGGTATCCAGATCACGCCACGTCTTCAAAACTTCCTCAATCCGTAACAATTCATTTCCTAATTAGCTAGCATTAGCAGAATAACTTTAAAAATAGTGAAACGTAAACTGGGTAACCGAACATGATACGCGAACATTTTAGAAAATAGAATTAGTGGTTGTGCACCTAAGAGGGCATCCCTGTACATAATGACAACTTTATTGGCACGTGCTGATTCTCAGTCTCAGCAAACATGGCTTTTGTTTGCAGGAACATGCAAGTAAATGACCCGAAAGACGCAAAACGCTGGTATCCTCGGAGATGGTGACAGAAGCTGACAGAGGATCAGGGCCGGATCAGTACCCCCAGGGGCCCCTGGGCACTGAAGCTCATGGGCCCCCAAGCAGTGGCGTTGCGCAATATTTCGGGGCTCCCCTGCAGGTCGGACCATGCGGCCCCTCCCCTAAATCAATAATAGAGTGACATGGGATAGACATCGCGGCCACTTAAAGCTTTTTAAAAAATGTTTATTTTTTCAGGCATCATCAGTGACGGCGCCAGGAACTTTTCTCTCCCTGGGCTAAGGGTGGGCTAGGTCAATACATGGGGGTGCTAAGGTTAGCTGTGTTTCCCCCAGGATGGCTTTTGTGTGTGCGCTGGGGGGGCCTGCACAAGTGGCAGAGCATCTATACAACAGTCAGAATTGTACAATTCTGTCAATTGAAATGGCATTACAAATGTCATTTGGCTTCATCAATACGAATACTTAAAAATATCAGACATCAAAGAAAATAAGACACAGGAAAATAATGAAAAAGGACGTGAGAAGAGAGGATAAATTATCAGTGTAACGTTATGTCAGAAAAGATGGCTAAAATGTCGTTGTTTAACCGCTGCTCTGTGGTTGGGACATTTAGGAGTTTCATTATCTAACGAAGATCGCAAACTTTACATATCAGTTAGTTATGCTCCTAGGTGTGCTCCATAAAGCTGCACTGTAACATTTGCGTTGGTTTCTGTATTATCAGAACAGCTTCCACTGTCACCACTCTCCCCTATCTCATTTAGCTTATACATTTAGCTAAATGGAAGAAATATGAGATCTTTAACAGTACCTGACCATTTTTTGGAGGCAAGCTCTTCTTATTAGCTGAAGTCGAGATGACGAAGATTGAAAATGATCATTTAGCTAATTTAGGTTAGTTATTCGCTTTCCAAATCTACTCACCTGTGCATGGCCAAGCAGCCAATGTTGTGAGATTAGTCTACCGCCAATCAAAACACTGTAGTTTACACTTGGGAGTTGCTACCTACGGAGGTCCACACACCAGTAGTTGATCATTTCCGAAAACGGATCACATGGAGACCTTATGCGAACACATTTTCTATTGATTTTAAAATGATAGTAAATTAGTTTTCAAACAATGACGTTTCCATTTAATATTTTTTTGACATGGTGGCGAACTCTGTAGGCCTGATGTATTGTAGGCTATGGGAAACACTGGTTTGCTAACGTTAGAAATCAGTTTACGTTATTTTGTCATTTGCTTGAGCTCCCTACACACACACCCCCCCCACACCCGTAGCCTACGTCATAGCATAGGCTACATACGCTGCGTAGCCAGGGTGAATATCAGAAAGGGTTTAGAATTGTTGATTTACTTTTATATATATTTTTTTATTATAATTATAAAAATGTTATTAAAATGCCTGGGGAGGGGGCTAAGCAAATTTGTGACGGGGCTATAGCCCACCCTTGCCCCGGTGTAGCGCCGTCCATGAGCATCATTGACAAATACAAACAAGTGGCTTTGTATTTTTTGTAACATGAAGGTATTGTAGAACATTCGTTATAGCCTATCATTTGAGTTCACACAACGGAACAGTTCACATAACATAACATTCTGTATAAAAGAAAAGTAGCCTACAAAAAACAAACAAACAAAACACGCTACATAGTAGAGGCTGCAGTCAGGAGACAGGAGTTACAGCTGGTAAGATCTGTCAAATGCAAAAAGTATATAGCCCTGTATTCCTGACTTGGACGAGTACGAGAGTCGGCAGTTATTTTGGTTGCATTACGCTTCAAAACAGGAACGGTTTAGGAAGCAAGCTTGCTAAGCTAACTAGCTAAACGTAAAACATGACCGTTGTTAGCTGACAAGCTAGGTAGCTATGTGAAGTTTTTGAACTAGTGTACAGTCCAGTTGTAGCAGTGTTTGAATGACGTTGGTTTATTACTAGTATGGGTACTAGTGGAGCTGTATGTGCGAACGTATTCTCTATGTTAATTTTTACCTGAAAAAAGGAACTGATTAGATTCCAATTCCAATGTAACCTGTAGCAGTCTCGTAGTACTGGTTATGGCGAATAAAACTTTCTATTATTCTAACCTGTCTCGAAGCGTGAGGCACGGCTAGCTGGCTCGGCTGTAACGGGGCTGCTGGGCTTTCCGCCTGGACTCGGAGCTGACGACCGGGGGGTTGCTAGCGGTGGCGGGGTCCGGTGGGGAGCTAGCTGGCTCGGCTGTAGCGGGGCCGGGGGCCTGGCTGGGCTGGGCTGTCTGTCTGCTGTCTGCCTGGACTCGGAGCTGACCGGGGGGTTGCTAGCGGTGGCCGGGCCGGGTGGGGAGCTTAGCTACTGCCGATGCATCTGCAGTAACGTTAGAGTCTACCTTTGCTGCCTGCTGGAACAATGATGTTATTTTTGGTAGCTTTGCCCTCTCCTGTTCGGCTTTCGCTCTCATCTTGTCTTTCTGAGCACCGCTTGGGTATTTGCGCTTCATTTTTCATTTTTACCAGCAACGCAACTAATGAACGTTAAATTAGCAATGCTTCCCGCTTTGTTTTGAACGCTGCCCAGCCTGCCAATGAGCATTAGTTATCAGCCGGCTAGCCCTATCGCAGGTGAGCAAATTATAATAATGATACACATGACGGTGTGCCTAGCAACATAGAAGGGAAGGGGCCCCGCCCTCTGCGCCCTGTTCCCGTTACGAAATCTAAGAGGATAGCCTACAATGTAAATTAAAAAAATCTAGTGGGGGCGGGGCCTCCTAAGCTCCGCTACGCCACTGCCCCCAAGTCACGTTTAAGCCTTGTGTAGCTCGGAAAAAAAAAAAAACTCGGATCGTGAAGGGCCCTTTTCTGCCCAAGGGCCCCTGGGCACGTGCCCAGATTGCCCATATGGTAGATCCGGGCTTGCAGAGGATCGATGATACCTATGCCGTCTACCTAGCTAGCGCCGTTTCTATTGCAGTTACAGAGAGTAATGTGGTTAATTTATTATGGAGCGCAAACAACCAAGAGGGGTAAGCCATAATGTTTTCAGTAGGCCTGAAGATGCATTCTACAGCATTCCGCCTCCATTACATGTGGATACTGGTCGCAGAAGACACTTATAGCATCGATAAAAACTCAACCGTCAGATAGGGAATTCAAAACGTTACGTTCACTTGCTAATGTCGGTTTTCACCCTTCACAACAAGTAATGTATCAGCCGACTGTTAAGAAAAATGTAAAGCCTTATCTACATTTAGCCTACATTGTAACTAATCATCGTTTAATACATTTTATAAGAATATATAGCCCACAAATAACGATTAAACGGATAGCTACCAGTTATAAATGTCGATGTCACTAGCTTTATTCTTTAGTGTTGTCTTTCCATTTCTGCGCATGGTGGAATGAAAAAAAGAAAACATAATAATCATAATAATAATAAAAAAATAATTATAATATTAAATGTTAGTTTATTACTTTGTAAATAAATGTACAGTGTGTACAGTAATATTACATGCATATAACATTTTTATGCATTGTACATAAATACAGGAAAGCCTATGTTGTATTAGTAAATACATCATTTTGATTTCTGACATCTCACAAGCACATAAATTATTTGACATTGTGTTTTATGCCAAGGACTGGGTTTGTGTTCCTGCCTTGTGTCTTGTCAGTGGGCTTCTTACACAGAGGTGAAAAGTTCAGGTTCAAAAAGTAAAACTCCTGCTGCGTGTGTTTCTGTGCTGCGGCCGCTACACTCCTGCTGCCTGTGTTTCTGTGCTGCGGCCGCTACACTCCTGCTGCGTGTGTTTCTGTGCTGCGGCCGCTGCACTCCTGCTGCCTGTGTTTCTGTGCTGCGGCCGCTACACTCCTGCTGCCTGTGTTTCTGTGCTGCGGCCGCTACACTCCTGCTGCCTGTGTTTCTGTGCTGCGGCCGCTACACTCCTGCTGCCTGTGTTTCTGTGCTGCGGCCGCTGCACTCCTGCTGCCTGTGTTTCTGTGCTGCGGCCGCTACACTCCTGCTGCCTGTGTTTCTGTGCTGCGGCCGCTACACTCCTGCTGCCTGTGTTTCTGTGCTGCGGCCGCTACACTCCTGCTGCCTGTGTTTCTGTGCTGCGGCCGCTACACTCCTGCTGCCTGTGTTTCTGTGCTGCGGCCGCTACACTCCTGCTGCCTGTGTTTCTGTGCTGCGGCCGCTACACTCCTGCTGCCTGTGTTTCTGTGCTGCGGCCGCTACACTCCTGCTGCCTGTGTTTCTGTGCTGCGGCCGCTACACTCCTGCTGCCTGTGTTTCTGTGCTGCGGCCGCTACACTCCTGCTGCCTGTGTTTCTGTGCTGCGGCCGCTACACTCCTCCTGTGTCTGTTTCTGTGCTGCGGCCGCTACACTCCTGCTGCCTGTGTTTCTGCTTTAATTTGTCTGCACTGTTTGTTGAGGGGCCCAATAGAGCGTGTGGTGACAGATGATGTAAATTATTGATTGCAGTCTTTCTGTAACTGAGTGTGGCGGGTCTCAGTGTCCATTTCTCTCTCTCTCTCTCTCTCTCTCTCTCTCTCTCTCTCTCTCTCTCCTCTTTCTCTTTCTCTGTCTTTTTCTCTCTCTTTCATTCTTTCTCCTTGTCTCTCTCTTATTCTCTCTCTCTCTATCTCTCTCTCTCTCTCTCTCTCTCTCTCTTTCTGTCTCTTCCCGCACCCACCTTGGTGGTTTATTGGACCGTGGAGCACTCTCCTCCCAAGGCTGGCTGGAACACAGCTCCACCTAGACCTGCAAGAGAGGGGGGGGGCTGTAATGTATGTCCCGTTCTCACTCGATGACGTGAACAGCCACTTTACCAGACCCCCCCTCTCTTTTGCTCTCTCTGTCTCCCCGGCTAACAAACTGAAGCACAGCCCTCCTTTCCTGAGAGCCCCCACATCAGCATAAATTTCACAGCTGCTGTTTACAACCAGCCTCTCCCAAATGAGGGGGACGCGAGTGAAATCAATTAAGGGCCGAGCATCTCCCAGGGGGGCCGGCCGGCCGATCCCGTGGTTTAACTTCCTCTCCCCTCACGTGAAACGGAACAAATGGGCCCAAAATTTGGTGGTGTAAGATGGTCCTGAGCGAAGCCATCAGTGCACTACAGATGGACTGCAATCCTACGGACACCACATTCAGCACAAAATAACCATCGAAATCTCAGAACCGTTCGTAAATGTAATTTTATCACCAAACTCAACTGATAACCGAGTTCTCTTTTTGCAGTAATGCCATTAGGCACAAACGGAGGTGCTGTGAGATCTCTACTGACCGCAGAGAGACCAAACCTCAGTTTGCAGAGTGGTGTGGCCCGCCGGCTATGTGAGTCAAATGACGTCACTTGTGTTTTTTTTGCTGGTCTACAACTGTTTCGCAAGCTAAGTACTTCCCTCCAAGTGCCTGGATGAAGCCCCTGGAATATCCCAGTTTGGCCTCAGTGAGATATTTCAAAGCGGGCCAACTCGACATGGCTCTTTGGAAGTCCCGCTGGCGCGTTGGAGATGCCTCCCGAGTGTCACAGTCATGCGTGTCAGGTGGCTTGTGACTCACGCAGGTGATGGCAACGATGTTTAAAAAAAACAATTACCTTACCGAAATGTTTAATCTCATCAATATTTTAAGCTCGGGTTGTAGTCATTTCCAGTTTTTCTGGCTGAAAATACTTCTCTCAACCGCCCTCCCCTCCTCTTATCCCAGAGAGACTTTCCCGCTCTTCTGTGCTGTAGCTCGGCGAGAGAGAGCGGCGCTTCTGCGCCTGCCCGCAGCCCCCCCGTCTCCGTCTCCCCGCCGGAGGACGCCTCCCCCCTCTCGTGATGATGTGGTGATTAGCTGTTTATTTTTTCATGAAGCCACTCAGCTGGGTGGCCGTCCCCGTGGCCCCCCGCCCCCCCCCCCCCCCCCTCCTTTCTGGGCTCTGAGGCGCATTGATTTCTCCATTAGGCAGTACTCCAGCCCCCCCCCCCCCCCCCGTACCGTTCCCCCCTCTGCCTGGTCAGCCAGTCCGCAGGGAGCAACCCTGAGAACAGACTGCTGTCAACAGACCGGCTAATCCCACTCACTGCACCCCACCCTGCCCCCCGCTGGCACCGCGCGGTGCTGCGGCCCCCCGACGCCGGCCCTGGGCCCACTGTTCTTCCCGTAGAGACTTGCGTCGAGAGATAGCGGAATGCATCCCTGCGGTGCCCTCATTATGAAGCCAAAATGTGTAAATCGGGGCCTATGTGTCTCACATAAAAATCCACTTCAGAAGAACTTTAAATGCTAATTTCTCATTTAAAGTAATTTCTTTAAAGAATTTTACCAGATATTTTTATTTTTTATTTTTTTTTATTTGTTGAAAGCAATCACTGAGTGTGTGAGGATGAATGCACAGGCGAAAATTTTGCCAAGCTTCAAATTTCTTCTAATCCATATGCTTTGGAGAATGCATTTCAGTCGGCCTCCCGTGTCTAATAGATTATCATTACTGGGGTATATTTCACAGCCCAAGTAGTGTAGTACAGTATCTGAGTTCAGTGCTAATGGTGATGATGATAATGCACATTCCAGCATCAAGGCCCACAGAAAATCAATAGGTCTGCCATTCCTCCTATACTGGTGCAATGGGAGAAAAGGTCTCCCGCTCTGAACCGCTGATACTTTCAGTGAGTGATCAAAAAATTGTTCTCCTTTTTACAGCATTGATCAGTCAATAAAAGAGTTCTTGGCGCAAAGTGAGAGCGCATTATCGTGTCGTAAGTGGGCAGTTATTTAAATAAAGTACATCATTGCAGTGCAGTCTCTGTCATTAGAAGTGTCAGGCCCGGTTCAGGTTGGAACTACTCTACAGGGGAAAATAGCGATTTGGACCCTGCAGTGCATTCTGGGGACGCCAGGCTGGGCACGACTCGGCTTGCGTCTATCCTACATTCATAAAGAGAGGCCGTCCCCTTCCTGCGGAAATGGCCACCATTCAATTGCGTAAAAATATTCTTAATTACTTTTCATTCATCTAAGAATGGGTAATTAACGAGGCAGACCTGGAGTTAATTGATTAATCTTTCTTGTCTTCTTCTTTGGTGGAAGTATTAATATTAATGAATATCACCCTGGCTGCTCAGCCTGGAGAAGAGATAATACACTTACAGTGTGGGATCCAGGACTGGACCCTGAACATGGCAACTTCCACCCCCCATCCAGCACCATCCAAACCCTATGTAACCCCCACCCTCCCATCTAACCCCCACCCTCCCCCTCCACCCACCCCCCATATAACCCCCACTCTCCCCTCCACCCACCCCCCATCTAACCCCCACCCTCCATATACCCCTCATATAACCCCCACTCTCCCCTCCACCCTCCCCCCCATCTAACCCCCACCCTCCATATACCCCTCATATAACCCCCACTCTCCCCTCCACCCACCCCCCATATAACCCCCACCCTCCCCTCCACCCACCCCCCATCTAACCCCCACCCTCCCCTCCACCCACCCCCCATCTAACCTCCACCCTACCCTCCATATACCCCCCACCCCCCCCTCCATCCACCCACCCATCTAACCCCCACCCTCCCCTCTATACACCCCCCATATAACCTCCACCCTCCCCTCTATACAACCCCCATCTAACCCCCACCCTCCCCTCTATACACCCCCCAACTTTCCCTCCATCCACCCCCATCTAATCCCCACCCTCCCCTCTATACACCCCCCACCTTTCCCTCCATCCACCCCCATATAATCCACACCCTCCCCTCTATACACCCCCCATCTAACCCCCACCCTCCCCTCTATACACCTCCCATCTAACCCTCACCCTCCCCTCCATCCACCCCCCATCTAACCCCCACCCTCCCCTCCACCCACCCCCCATCTAACCTCCACCCTACCCTCCATATACCCCCCACCCCCCCTCCATCCACCACCCATCTAACCCCCACCCTCCCCTCTATACACCCCCCATATAACCTCCACCCTCCCCTCTATACAACCCCCATCTAACCCCCACCCTCCCCTCCATCCACCCCCCATCTAACCCCCACCCTCCCCTCCACCCACCCCCCATCTAACCTCCACCCTACCCTCCATATACCCCCCCACCCCCCCTCCATCCACCACCCATCTAACCCCCACCCTCCCCTCTATACACCCCCCATATAACCTCCACCCTCCCCTCTATACAACCCCCATCTAACCCCCACCCTCCCCTCTATACACCCCCCAACTTTCCCTCCATCCACCCCCATCTAATCCCCACCCTCCCCTCTATACACCCCCCACCTTTCCCTCCATCCACCCCCATCTAATCCACACCCTCCCCTCTATACACCCCCCATCTAACCCCCACCCTCCCCTCTATACACCTCCCATCTAACCCTCACCCTCCCCTCCATCCACCCCCATCTAACCTCCATCTTCCCCTCCATCTACCCCCCAACGAACCCCCTCCATCCCCTCCATACACCCCCCATCTAGCCCCCACTCTCCCCCCATCCAGCCCTCCATCCGCTCTCCATCTAACCCCCATCCACCTCGCATAAATGAATTGATCTTTTTAGATGCTGTAATTCCCACTTGGAGATGAGAAGATTTATTCCCGGATGGAATACATTTTTTTATGCAAGGCATAGTATCCCTAATCATAGAGGTATATCAAATAGAATATGCTGTCAATTCGTTGTGTGTGTGTGGGGGGGGGGTTGTGTAACTCAGCTGGTTTGGATTTTGTCCAGTTGAAATTGGAGACTGAATGCTGGACGGAAGGGGGGTGGGGGCAGGACAGTTCCTGGACAGCCCGGGTTCTGGGTTCTGTGTGTGACGTTAAAAAGGAAGGGGTATTGCTCCACTTTCGGGGGAAGTGTTTATTTACATGGAGGCGATGCTGGGATCACCTTCAAAGGCCCTGGTAATGAGACAGGACAGATGATGGGAGAGAGAGAGAGGCAGAGTGTGTGAAACGGGGCGACCAGGGAGGGCCATGAATTATTGATTGCTTTTCTGCACAAAAATGTGACAGTTAGCTTTAATTTCCTATTTAGCTGGAATGGGCTCAGACAGGACCACGCTAACTAATCAATAAAGCCAGGGCCACTGGCCTTTCAGTTAATCATAATACATAGTGATCCTAAAATCTGTGCGTACGTTTCCTCTTTCTCCTTGTGGTTTTGCATATGTTTTTGAGAGTTTGAGGATGCTGTTTTGAATGGCTTTGGCTATTTTTATTCATTCTTGGTTGGGGGTGCATTGTGGGTGGGGCTTAGCAACAGTGCTGGTTGTTTTGGTTATGCTCCTCTGAATCCGTGATCAGATTTATGAAAAAATCACGGACATTAGTTGCAATCCATCTTTATTAATGTCACACAGTTTTTCTTCATTTATGCTTGTCAAATTATTTCTTTTTGTAACATTATTGCAAGTTATAATTTTTTTAATAATAAATGGTTGGGACTGGTTGGTCATAAATCGCAGCCCATTGAAAATCTTCAATCAATAAAAGTAAAAAGCCTACAGGTGCCCGGAGAAGCGCCAGCACACTGTTCTGAAAACACATCTGTATTTCCCTTTTCCTTCATGATAAAGCTTTGGGTATGGGACAGAGATCCTGTCCTTCCAGAGCTAGGCCTTTGATCCCCGTAACAATATTTGCCCTTTATTTACTGACGGTATAAAACGTTCACATGAGGGAGCTCCAGTAAAGGGTAATAAAATGGAGGGGAAAAGGCGCCATTATGTCAGCTGTGAAGCCCAAAAGAGCCGCGCGCGAGACGGACGGCGATGTGAGTGAAGCCGTCATTCACGTGCAGATGAATGATAAAGCGTCAGCCGTCTGACGGGGTCGATTGACTCCCGCAAACCTTGTCCTTATGAAAGAAAAACCTCTAATAAACATCTCTTTAACTTAGCCTACTCACAACAGAGCACTCCGTTCTGTCAGCTCCCAACTTCTGAAAGATACGCATGTGATGAATTATGGATGGGCTGTCTCCTACCCTGGAGTTGGCGAGTACATTAGGTAATGCAGGAGCTCAATTTAACTCGATGGGCTTGTTAATGTCTCCCTCTGGGAAGAGCAGGGTTCCTTTGAGTTTCCCCTGGAACGCGGAGAGGAAGTGATGTTTGTGGATGGGAGATCAGAGCGCGTGTGTGGCGCGGGGTGGTGTGTCCGGGAGAGCAGTGGCGGGGTGCGCTCGCTTCTTCAGATGCACAGCCGAGCCAACGACCCGAAGCACACGGGCCAGCTACAGTCCCTGTGCAGACCTCGGGATAAACTCCAACTACACCAACACCACTGCGCCATTCTCCCTGTCCTACACACAAACCTCACCTACATTAACACCACAGCGCCTTTCTCCCTGTTCTACACACAAACCCCACCTACACCAACACCACAGCGCCTTTCTCCTCATCCTACACTCAAACCCCACCTACACCAACACCACTGCGCCATTCTCCCTGTCCTACACACAAACCTCACCTACACCAACACCACAGCGCCATTCTCCCTGTCCTACACACAAACCCCACCCACACCCACATCACAGCGCCATTCTCCCTGTCCTACACACAAACCTCACCTACACTAACACCACAGCGCCTTTCTCCCTGTCCTACACACAAACCTCACCTACACCAACACCACAGCGCCTTTCTCCCCGTTCTACACACAAACCCCACCTACACCAACACCACAGCGCCATTCTCCCTGTCCTACACACAAACCCCACCTACACCAACACCACAGCGCCTTTCTCCCCGTTCTACACACAAACCTCACCTACACCAACACCACAGCGCCTTTCTCCCCGTTCTACACACAAACCCCACCTACACCAACACCACAGCGCCTTTCTCCCCATTCTACACACAAACCTCACCTACACCAACACCACAGCGCCATTCTCCCCGTCCTACACTCAAACCCCACCTACACCAACACCACAGCGCCTTTCTCCCCGTTCTACACACAAACCTCACCTACACCAACACCACTGCGCCATTCTCCCTGTCCTACACTCAAACCTCACCTACACCAACACCACAGCGCCATTCTCCCTGTCCTACACACAAACCCCACCTACACTAACACCACAGCGCCATTCTCCTCATCCTACACTCAAACCTCACCTACACCAACACCACAGCGTCATTCTTCTCGTCCTACACACAAACTGGAATTGCGTCTGCGGCATTAACAGCGAAATGACCTCTGACCTCATCTCAGAGCTCCCATTGCCGTGTGATGGCGGTCCAGTGAGCACAAACCCTGCTCTAAAACACGGCCATTTCTATGTCTTTTTCCTTGTGGAGACTGATTTAAATTCATGGAGAGTGGGGGGGCGCGCAGCGGCGGCGCGAGAGAGCTGAACCCGGCGCCCTGGGCCCATCGACCCCGGCACTCCCGCCGTCCCACCGCCTCTGTCAGGCTCTCTCTATTCCTCGCGGCGCGGCGCGCTCTGATTGGTCCTCTCTGGGAATTTAAAAGGGCCTCAATTAGTGGGCAGGGAGCAGCGGGCGGAATGTTAGCGCAGCGCCGCGGCTCACTCTGCATGCGACGCTAATGCGGGCGCCGGCCGGGGTCCTGGCCCCGCTCTAATGTCTGCGGCGCGCGGCTCGCTGAGTGACACCGCGGTATGCAAAAGACGCTTTTAATGCGGCCGCTCCCAGGGACCCGGGCCGCGCGGTAATTGCTGATGGACGGGGGAACGGCAGGTGTGACTGTCAGCTCCAATCAGTGCGCCGTGCCTACACCCCCCCGCCCCCCACAGAACGGGAAGGAACATTCTCCCCCAGCCCCCTCCTTTTCCCCCTTTCCTCCGCTCTCTGTTTTCGCATTTCTCTCTCTCTCTCTCTCTCTCCCTCCCTCCCCATCTCTGACGCTCTTTCACCCTCTCCACACCTGTCGACTCGATTATGGAAATGAGTGTCCACCCACGGCCCCTAAAAAGCAGATTAATGGGAAAAGCCTCTTTATTGTGACACGCTTATTCCATGGGGGGACCGCGGGGGGAATTTGCACATCATTTGGAGTGCGCCCCTCCTGCGGCCCCCGGTCTGCTTCGGATCGCAGGGGGAATGTCATGTGACAAGCTACTTAGCGAGGCGTCGCATGGCAGACCGATGCCCCTGCCCCCAGAACACCAGCTCTCAAGACGTCCCAGAGCCAAGGGGGGGGGGGGGCACCCCTGCTCTGGCGCAAGCGGGGACGGGGTCCCTGGCACAGCCCCAAATGCCTTCGTACCAGTTAATGATGCACCGAAATTAAAATGGCCGTCTCACCCGTGGACAATCATTCGCTGCTAGGGATACCAGACACAGTCTGCTCCTGCTGGTTTCTTCTTTTTTTTTAACTGTCTCACTTTTGTTTTTTTAACCTTTCGATGTACTGCCCCATGTTCAAACATTACCGTCACTTTTTGACATCATATTTAAGGAAATGAATGTTTCAGCCCAGTGAAAAATTGGACGCTTTCGTTCTGTGTTTAACTGCCGTTTGAGCTGACCCCCTTTATTTGTGTCCATGAGAAGGGCTCTGCTTTGCTCATGGCTGGCCAGTAAAGAGGGGCTTTCAGGAACAACCATGAGATTAGAGGAGAAGGCGTGGGCAATGGTACCGTTGAAGGAAGCTTTACACTTTTAGAAACTCGATGCATTAAAAATGCAGCCCATCTCATTTTGCCGACAATGTTCAAATATTGTAACTGTTGAGATTCAAAGCTGAGACCACTTTACTGGATCTATGATCCTGCGCTCTGATGCAAGACTTGCTTAACAGATATTTTCTTGTGGATTCTCCTCTTATCCCTGCTACCCTGACTGAGAGTGTGTTTAGTAAAGGTCTGATTTTAGCAGTCTGCTGACTTGGCCGAAAATAATATTGTACAGTGTTCATGTGTAAGAGACCAGAAGTACTCACACACACACTGCTCATGTGTAAGAGACCAGAAGTACTCACACACTGCTCATGTGTAAGAGACCAGAAGTACTCACACTCTGCTCATGTGTAAGAGACCAGTAGTACTCACACACTGCTCATGTGTAAGAGACCAGATGTACTCACACGCACTGCTCATGTGTGTAAGAGACCAGATGTACTCACACACACTGCTCATGTGTAAGAGACCAGATGTACTCACACGCACTGCTCATGTGTAAGAGACCAGATGTACTCACACACACTGCTCATGTGTAAGAGACCAGATGTACTCACACGCACTGCTCATGTGTAAGAGACCAGATGTACTCACACACACTGCTCATGTGTAAGAGACCAGTAGTACTCACACACTGCTCATGTGTAAGAGACCAGAAGTACTCACACACTGCTCATGTGTAAGAGACCAGATGTACTCACACACACTGCTCATGTGTAAGAGACCAGATGTACTTACACACACAGCTTGTGTGTAAGAGACCAGCTGTACTCACACACTGCTCATGTGTAAGAGACCAGATGTACTCACACGCACTGCTCATGTGTAAGAGACCAGATGTACTCACACACTGCTCATGTGTAAGAGACCAGATGTACTTACACACACAGCTCGTGTGTAAGAGACCAGATGTACTTACACACACAGCTCGTGTGTAAGAGACCAGCTGTACACACACACTGTTCATGTGTAAGAGACCAGAGGTACTCATACACTGCTCACGTGTAAGAGAACCAGAGGTGCTCACACACTGCTCATGTGTAAGAGAACCAGCTTTTCAGAGACGGGTGACAGTGTTCAATGGGACAAAAATATCCCCAATATTGCCCTTAGAATATATTCTGTGTGGTTTTAGTCTTTGTTTTTGTCCTATGTTTTAGAAACACCCTCCCTGGTCTGTTTAGAGCACTGTTTAGTGATGCTGGGTCAGATGGTCTGTTTAGAGCACTGTTTAGTGATGCTGGGTCAGATGGTCTTTTTAGAACATTGATTAGTAATGCTGGGTCAGATGGTCTTTTTAGAACATTGGTTAGTGATGCTGGGTCAGATGGTCTTTGTAGAGCACTGTTTAGTGATGCTGGTCAGTTGGTCTGGTTTTTGATGAGTTCTGTTTGGGTTGCTGGTTATTGAGGTGTGTGGGTTCCCTGCTGTAGGAAGATTGTGTTAAAGAATGAGATATATTGCTCCTGAAGATGGGTTGACACAAACGCCCTTTACTTCTGTGTGTTTGAAGAGAGACTGATGGGAACAGTGTGAGTGTGGGAGAGAGGAGCTGTTTCACAAACCAGGTCTGCACCTGTCACCTGACTCTGCCTCCCTGTCTCCTGCCCCCTCTTCTTCCCTCTCTATCTCTGCCTCCATCTCTCTCCTCCTCTCTCTTTCTCTACCTCCCTGCCTCCCTCCCTCCTGCTATCTCCCCATTCCTCTCGCTCTCTCTACCTTCCTCCCTCTCTCTCTCCCTCTCAAGCCACACCATTCTGCTGTTTGACATGGCTGGGGACCCATATGTGTTTGAATTAACTAGCTTTGCCGCTTCCGCTGTCGATTTGAAATTCCTAGTCAGTTTGAAGCACTGATAAATGCCCAGACTGAATCAGGAAATTTAGATCTCCCTTCAGTATGGTGTGAGAAGTGTTTAACTCTCAAGTACACGGTGCATTGAGTGCGATCTGTAGATGAGCGGCTGTTGTTGCCATGGGCTTTTGTGTGAGCTGAATGACAATGATCGGGCCTGGTGAAGTTCCACTTTTTTCAGGCGTTGGTTTGTGTCGGTGTCAAGGTGATGGTGGGGGAAGGGGTGGGAGGTGCAGATAAGCAGTTCCTCTGCCATGAATCAGAATCAGATGAAAGGGAGTGAGAGGTAGGGGGAGGAGCAGGTGGGGGGAGCGGGTCAACACTGTTGCTAATTCGCTGACATGGGGGCGAGGGGCGGGGGGGGGGGGGGGGGGCGCTCTTATATTATTGTTTCTTGAAGGAGCAGCGATAGCAATGAGATGAACA
This sequence comes from Synaphobranchus kaupii, assembly GCA_029718625.1. NCBI lineage: Eukaryota > Metazoa > Chordata > Actinopteri > Anguilliformes > Synaphobranchidae > Synaphobranchus > Synaphobranchus kaupii. The sequence continues at coordinate 37,816,367 of CM056387.1, forward strand.
AAAGTAACTGTGCCCCGCAAATCCTGTAGCCAATTAGTCAGTATCAATAATTAATAGGCATTGTCTGTGCGGGCCGCGGCAGATTGAGTTTCTCTCTGCCTGGCTAGATTGTTATGACAAGGAGTGACTACATAATGATATTAGAGATTAATAATTCAGCGGAATCCGAGTTGCTGCAGGTGACGGGTCCGTCGGCTTCCTCGTTCTCGACCACACATTCTGAGGGTCAGAAATTGGGGGGTGGGGGTTTGGTACAGTCGTCATGGTGAGGGGTGTCCAGATTGTCCCTCTCTTTGTCGGGGTACATGTGACACAGGACTATAGGGGGGGGGGGGTCAGGGTGGCAGTAGTGCTTGTCATAATGTGAGAAGCGGGCTCCGCTCAAGCACCCCGCCCTGCCCTTCCCTGGACCCACCCAGTAATGCCCCAGTAATGTCCCATTAATGTCTGTAGGGCTGACAAATGAGTGGCTCCGTGTTTTTGTTTACCGAGTCTACCCTCAAAATGGAATCCAGCGGTGAAAAATGCTCCCGGAGATGGTGACGCCTCACCGTCAGTGTTAACTCTGTGATGAAGGGCCGGGTTTGGAGGGGCCTATGGGGTGGGGGGAGGGAGGGTATCGATAATTCCTTTAAGAAAAGCAGCTCTCACCTTTCCCCAGAGCGAGTCCTAAGCGACTTGTTGCAGTGCTGAGATTAGATCCCATCTTTTCTGAGCGCCAATAGAAAGAACACAGTTTCACAGAGTGACTCACTGCATTAATCTTTTTATGTGGCTTAGAGAACGGCACATACAAAACTTCAAGTTTCTATTATTAATCCAGGTTGTGGTTGATGATGTAAATCATATGGCCTGTAAAAGTGACCTTTCAAGAAGAAACATAAAATTCCAATATTTTTTAATCTTCTCTCTTTCTCTCTGGTGATTTCTCTGCTATCTTTGTGAGGAAAGCTTCTTGCTGGACAGGAAGAGAGACTGAGAGTTTAGAATATATGTAAGTTTAGAAGTTATGATTATTTAAACCTTTGGAAACTCTTAAAAACTCATGTCTCCTGCTCGCAACAATGAACCACCATGCGAGTAAACATTTTTCTAAATTTATTTTATTGAAAAGGCAAAATGTATATTCAGAAAATAAGCTTTTTGTTAAAAACATTAATAGAGAAGGGTAAGAAATGTTACAAAAGGTTTGGCAGTCAGGTTTAACACACACAATTAATGTTCACTTCAGAATGTGAGGTGCTGGTACAAACGAAATGTACACTTTAACCTTTTTGGATTTGATAATTTGCATATTCCTTTGGCATCTCTTTCCCTCTAAGCAAGAATTCAGATAAGAGATTCTTCAAGGTCAGTTCAGTGTATAGCATTCTCATATTACAATGTATTTTTAATATATATTTTTTTTATATTGATTTTAAATATTTTAATCTTTATATACTGTATGTGTACTGTATATTTCTCAATGGATTCCATAGGATTCCCCGTTGGCTTGCCCTCCTGGTATGTGCATTTTTTCAAAGGCAACTTGCTCTTTTTCTGGCAGTTGCACATAGATCCATCTAAAATGGACGCCACATGTAAGTCACCTACCTGAGAAGTTAATTACTCTGACAGCCGTGCTGCTGGACATCGTCTCATTGACATTTAACCCTGTCCTTTTATCCAGACATAATGATCAATAAATTAATGACTCGTCATCGCAACTCTGTGATTCAATTGAGGCTAAATGCATTATTTATCATTGGAGTTCACTTTGTAATGTAGAAATGCAGAAAGGATTCCCCTGCATTGATTGCAGAGTTAAAAGGCTGATCATAGTGAAAGTCGTACTCGTCAGGTTTCTGTGCTAAGCAGCGAGTCAAAAGAACAGAGGGTACATCCCCTCAAGCAAACGGTGCGTGTCCTCAGCTTGGCTGCTGTCCTGCGCGCTTTATGCTTCCAGGAGAGCAAACTGGTGGCGGGAATTCCTGGTGGTCTGCACTGACGAGGGCCAAATCTGTATGTCTTCTTTGAGGCAATTTAATTTAGCTGTAAAGTAGTGAAAGTGGACACATTATTCTACGACGGGCATCACCATCTACTCTTCTTAAATTGCTGCTGAAAAAAATGACAGAAATTTAAGTCAGGTGGTTAAGCAGTCTAGCTGGTATTAATCGACTGTGTATGATGTGCACTGCTCCAGTGCAGTTACTGTGTATGATGTGTGGTATTCCCTGCTCTCATCCCTCTTCCCACAGTGTGTGGTATTCCCTGCTTCCCTCTTCCCACAGTGTGTGGTATTCCCTGCTTCCCTATTCCCACAGTGTGTGGTATTCCCTGCTCTCATCCCTCTTCCCACAGTGTATGGTATTCCCTGCTTCCCTCTTCCCACAGTGTGTGGTATTCCCTGCTCTCATCCCTCTCCCCACAGTGTGTGGTATTCCCTGCTCTCATCCCTCTTCCCACAGTGTGTGGTATTCCCTGCTTCCCTCTTCCCACAGTGTGTGGTATTCCCTGCTTCCCTATTCCCACAGTGTGTGGTATTCCCTGCTTCCCTCTTCCCACAGTGTGTGGTATTCCCTGCTCTCATCCCTCTTCCCACAGTGTATGGTATTCCCTGCTTCCCTCTTCCCACAGTGTGTGGTATTCCCTGCTCTCATCCCTCTCCCCACAGTGTGTGGTATTCCCTGCTCTCATCACTCTTCCCACAATGTGTGGTAATCCCTGCTCTCATCCCTCTTCCCAAAGTGTGTGGTATTCCCTGCATCCCTCTTCCCACAGTGTGTGGTATTCCCTGCATTCCTCTTCCCACAGTGTGTGGTATTCCCTGCTCTCATCCCTCTCCCCACAGTGTGTGGTATTCCCTGCACTCATCCCTCTTCCCACAGTGTGTGGTATTCCCTGCACTCATCCCTCTTCCCACAGTGTGTGGTATTCCCTGCTCTCATCCCTCTCCCCACAGTGTGTGGTATTCCCTGCATCCCTCTTCCCACAGTGTGTGGTATTCCCTGCATCCCTCTTCCCACAGTGCGTGGTATTCCCTGCTCTCATCCCTCTTCCCACAGTGTGTGGTATTCCCTGCATCCCTCTTCGCACAGTGTGTGGTATTCCCTGCTCTCATCCCTCTTCCCACAGTGTGTGGTATTCCCTGCATCCCTCTTCCCACAGTGTGTGGTATTCCCTGCTCTCATCCCTCTTCCCACAGTGTGTGGTATTCCCTGCTCTCATCACTCTTCCCACAGTGTGTGGTATTCCCTGCTCTCATCGCTCTTCCCACAGTGTGTGGTATTCTCTCATTCCTGCCGCTGTGGGACCCCCAGCCTCAGGCCCAGAGCTCTGAGATGCTGCCTCTCTTTGGTGCTTTGTGGGGGGTGGAGGAATCCCCCTCCCTTGGGATGTGTCACTTTCGCATCTCCTCTCTCTGCGCAGGGCCTGGATATCACAGCCGGTGAACGTTAACCTCGCTTTCATATCTCTCCCCCCAGTCCCGTCACCGAGGGCCATGCCCATTTGCGCTTCATAGATGGGACCGGCAGGGGGGCTTTACCCTCACCTTTTCATCCATCTCTCTGTACATCACGACCAAGGGTCCGTTATGTAATCCCGTAAGTAGCGTGTCGTTCACTAAAATCCCGTACGGCTCATTCACAGGATCAGAGCAGATGCACAGCGGGGTAGGTCTCTGAAATGCCGTCACAACCGGTGGGGGGGCAGGTTTTAAAATACGGCCTCCGTCCAGAAACATTTACTGGCCGCGGCTTGAAGGAAGAGATGGCGCAGGATAGAGCGAGAGAGAAAGAGAGAGAACACTATAGTATTGTGACATTAATGACAAGTCCATGGCAGACAGACTTGTTGTGTTATTCAGAACGTTCGTAAGTGTGTCTAGTAAGTCTGCAATTTGGACATTTTTACAAAACGGCTTTCCGAGCATTTTTATGTTTTTGTGTGCGCAGTCTCCAAATGAGGCCCGCGTGTGAGATTACACACAAGGCCCGCGTGTGAGATTACACACAAGGCCCGCGTGTGAGATTACACACAAGGCCCGCGTGTGAGATTACACACAAGGCTTGCATGTGAGATTACACACAAGGCCCGCGTGTGAGATTACACACAAGGCCCGCGTGTGAGATTACACACAAGGCCCGCGTGTGAGATTACACACAAGGCCCGCGTGTGAGATTACACACAAGGCCTGCGTGTGAGATTACACACAAGGCCTGCGTGTGAGATTACACACAAGGCCCGCGTGTGAGATTACACATAAGGCCCGCGTGCGAGATTACACACAAGGCCCGTGTGTGAGATTACACACAAGGCCGCCGTGTGAGCCTGTGCGTGAGATTACACATAAAGCCCGCGTGCCAGATTACACACAAGGCCCGTGTGTGAGATTACACACAAGGCCGGCGTGTGAGCCTGTGCGTGAGATTACACATAAAGCCTGCGTGCCAGATTACACATAAAGCCCGCGTGCGAGATTACACACATATTTTTGTTTGGCGCTTTCCTTAAACGCCCTGCTCTGGAATAGACTGCAGAGGGCCGGGCTACACCAGCTGTGTTGCTCCCTCTCTAATTGCTCTGGACTCTCTCTGCACTGCCTTTCCTATGTCATAAAAAAGTATGTTTGTACCCGCTGTTCAGCTTTTATCTATATTTTAAGCCACACACAAGGTGTAGAGGCGAACTCAAGCTTGTTACAGGGCCTGCGGCTGAATAATTCACGAGGAGGAGCAGACTACAGCAGCAGCTAAATAAAAGATCCGCCTGTCAGTGGTGGGACAGCGGTGGTTGTCTGCCCCGCGATGCTGTCGCGGCCCATTCCCAAAGATCAATACGTATTTGGACGACACACATTCTTCACTCGGCTGGATTTTGTAACTGCGATCAGTCCCCCGGTGGTCGCCGTCTTCGCTCTGACGTTTTCCCGCTTCCCGCCGCTGCCAAAACCCGTAACGGGCGTCGGAGCTTCGGCGTCTGACCCTGCGGCCGGACGCATCAGCGCGCTGCCACCAGGATTGGGTGTGTGCGTACGCCTCCGTTCACTACCTTCAACGCCATTACCAGATGTTTTCCTAATGGTCGCCCAAAGATAAAGGCGGTCCTGATTGGTGTCACTTCCCCAACGAAGGCAGAGATCTCCTGCCTCCGCTGAAACAATGAGCCCCGGGCGCCCGGCGCAGAACAGCAACGAGCGCAGGGCTCCCAACTCTGGCCGCTGCCGCTTACGCTGTGGAGAATGGCTGGTAGGGAAAGATTAAAAAATAATGTGCGGAGAGACGGCTCTGTGCTGAATGTGAGGCATAAAACCGCATATGGAAGTGCAGCAGCTCTAAATTAGACAGTGGAGTATATCTCTACAAAATACATGAATCCACAGCACGGCTCTCGCTCTCTCTCTTTGTCCTTCTTTCTCTCTTTCTCAGTCTCTCTCTCTTCCTGTCTGTCTCTCTCGCTCTCCCCCTCTCTCTCTCACTCTATCTCTCAGTATAGCTCGCTGTCGTATATCTCCCTCTCTCTCTCTCTCTCTTTCTCTCTCTTGGTGGAAGAGGGAGAGACAGTGCTGCCAGAGACTTGTGAAGTTGGTCTCGGGTAGTGGGCTGATAGGCTGTGACCAGGTTCTAGACATGCGGTGGAGGAAGATGAGGCTTCTTGGGATTTGCTAACAGGGGGAATCTGCTTAATGAAGAAAGTGGTGCTGGTTTGAATCTCAAAGTGAGCATGGACGGGAAGGAGCACGAGTTGGGGGGGGGGGGGGGCTGAGGGGCTGAAGCTGGGGGGTTAGGGTTGATCCTTTAAAAGCCTTGCTTCTCCACCAGTGAAATTATTATCAGTGTGTGAAAACAAGGCTGGCTCCAGGCTAGCCACCCAGGAGAGTGCTTAGCCTCAGGGCGATTTCAGAAGAAAGTAGCACAGGAGGAATAATGGGGGTGGGAATATGAGGAAGGTAAAGGGAATTTTTATTTCATTTTCATTCCTCGCGCCTTCGCCTGTTCACTGGCTGCTGCTTGGGCCTCTTTCTTTGTCCTCTACTTTCATGCCCCGCTTTCTTCTTCCAAGAAAGGTCTTGAGAAGTTGCTTCTAATAACGAGCTCTTAAGGCTGACAGATCAGTGGGTGGACCGGTGAAGCCGTCTCTCCTTGGGCCTCGTTGGAGCTCCTTCCCACCTGGCCGGAGGTGCGGACTCCTTCCTGAGGGGTCAGTCGTGTCCGGGGGAAGGGCCGGGGCTCTCTGATGTGCGAGACGAGGCCTCTTCTCTTCTGAAACGCACACAGGCCTAACTCCTGCTACCCCACAACCTCCCCACTCAAGTTTCTTTTTTTTTTTTTTGCTTTTTCTTCCTCTTTGTGCTTTCTCTCCGTGTCTCTCTACAAATGCGCTTTAAGATCAAACCTTGACCCCCATACCTAGCCGCCCGTCCGTAGCGTGGACATGAGAGATGGAGCCACTGCAGACTCCTTCAGCGGCACACGTCCCCTTTGAAGACCTGGGTGCATACACTTTGTCAGAGAGATTACTGGTACAAGGACGCCTTAAATATTTAGCAATAAAATGTAGCTGATTCTCTGCGAATATAAATCTTGCATAACTTTATGAAACGGGAGGAAACGTATCCTTTTTTTTCTTTTTTTCTTTTTCACGAATGAGGATCGCCTCCTCTTGTTCTCGGTGTCGTTGCGTTTGAAGTAATTCAATTTTTATAACGTACAACGGAACGATGGTCGTACATCGTGGAGTTTTCGCAACTTGGAGGCCGCGGTTCTTCCTCGGGGTTCTTGACTGGCGAATGCGAAATGCGACGCCACGTGAGTCACGAGCGACAGAAAGTAAAACAGTGCTTTAATGCGAGGAGTGATCTCATCTGCATGACTTCATTTTGGGAAACGGGGCTTCTTCCAAGGGTTTGCTGAAGCACTCTTGATGCGCCGGGACAAAGCGCTCCAGGCAGAGGTTGACCGCAGAGCGCTCGCTGCTCCCGGGGGAGAGCCACGGAGTCTGCGGATCGGGGAGGGGGGGGTTTGTGAAGTGTGCTGGGAGCGCGTGAGCTCGCTGATCACGGTACGCGGCGGGAGCAGGAGGGGTGACTGATATTAATCCTGACGTGTCAGGCGCATGGCGGAGCGCAGCCTGTGGCATCCAGGAAACCGTTAATACAGAGGTGCATTAGTGCGCTCGGGGTCCTATAGCGCGCGTTGAGCGTGCTGCTCGGTGGAGCCCTGAGCTGCAGCCGGCACTGGCGCTGAAACCCCTCCGGCGCAAACATGGCGGTACCACTGCTCATCCTCCGCCTCGTACGCACTGAATTCAGATCCCGTGTCCGTGAGGGTCCCACGCGAAGTGTCACCCTGCGCCGCGCTACGACAACTTTCATACAATCTGAAGGATGGACATTTAAACAAAAGAACAGAAGTGATAAGTTAATACCAAGAGATAGAGCCGCAAAGCATGTTTTGTATAATCAACGAAATCACATTTCTACCCCTGGCAGGCTCTCCAAATCCTAAAGTCATCAAACACAATACAATAACAGACATTTTGCATAGAGCCAGTTTCATTGTATGGTTCCAAAAACATACCATGATAATAATAATATTTTTTTTTATTTTTTTTTTTAAAGAACATCAGAATATTTGAAATTACAAATTTTATTCATAGCTGTGTGATTCATGTTTCATGTTTGATTTGTTCAGCTGAACAGCTCAGACACAACATCCACCTCGAAATGTCATCAGAAAAAGTTAATCCAAGAAGCCACAAGATAAAATTTAATTCCATTATTTATTTCCTTTAGAAGACGCCCCCATTGAGGGGAACTTGCATTTTTTACATAACATCCATTTATACTGTTGCATATTTAGCTACTGAAAGTATAGATTAAGTTTCTTGCCTAAGGATACAATGGTTGGGCCCCCATTGGGTAATCCTATACAACTGTCTGGTCATAATCTCACCTCTTTAGCCATAGAACAGTAGTGCACAAAAAGTCTGACTAAATCTGGCAAATACATGCACTGTTTTAAATAGCGAATATTTAATATTTAAATCTTAAAATAAACTGTCAAGCAAATTAAGTGAAACCAAGAACCAACAACAACAAAAACGACAAGGGTTAGCCAGTGTGGTTTGGGTACGGTGTATGCCATGCAATATTGTTCCTTTTTTGATGTTTAACTGATGTTCAATCCAATTATTGGACAGTATTTATTGTGCACGGCACTGAGTATTTAAAAAAACCTTGCCATTTATATTAAATCATCTGTCTGTCAATGTAATGCTGCTTGTGATGTTCAGGTCCTCTTTCGATGATTCCATTAGATTGGGGTCATGAATATGCTAGTATAGGGGTAATAAAAGCTATTAATATTAAATCTGCCATAATATGTATAATCCATACACTTAATGGAAACCTGCTTTCTCTAGTAATAATGTTCAAATGCTGTGACCAGCAGCACTGGGCTTAATTGGGGCAATTTATTCCAGGAACAAGAATTCTACCCACTAGTCTGATGCTGGTATTGATGAAAGGGAAGCGACTGAGCAGGGCAGTTAGTCATTCTCTGATAAAAAATGGACCACTTCACATACTTAATAGGCCCACGTGCAAAGTGGCCATTCCAATGGAACCCTCTGAGTTAATGAATTCATTAAAATAAATAATCTAACCAGTCCATTCAACCTTGTATCATTTCGCTGGGGTTTTTTTTTTCGTTTGTTTGTTAATTTAAAGTTTTTAGAATAATAGTCCGTTTTCTCTGCCTCCTTCAAATTTTTCACGTTCTCTTTCCTCCCACACTGTATTAATAACGTAACCACGCAGACGCTGAAAAGAGTAACCATGCCCCTGACTAAACCTCATCCCTCAACCACAGTCCACACACTCAACCCCCGCCCCCCTGACCTTCAAGTCTACCAATTAGCATTTGCAGGTGTGGACTGTTCGTGCATTTGAATGACAAACACACTTGGTAGTTGAGAATTATTTAATTGCTTTTTCATAGGCCTAAGTATGGGATACGAATCTGATGTGCAGTAAATGCCTAAAACATGTATCTGAAATATCTGCTCAGACTGTGACTGGTACTCATTAGCTACCTCTAATTATGTTTTCACCTGGTTTGTCCTACGTCCATGTTTCCGTTGACCTCATCACTGCGACTACCTTGCCTTGTGTTGGAGCCTCTGGGGCGCTTCCACTGAGCGCTGTCCTTGTAGTTCCCTCCATTTCTGCCCTTGCTACGTTACATGTGAGGGAATTCAGCATTCCTTATCCAGACTTTTTTGAAAAGGGTGAATTTTATTAGCCTACGAGAGCCGGAGGAGGGACCGCCACGGCTGATTAAACTTTCATGGTAAACCAACAGACGCTCTCGTTGTGGATCCAACAGGTCGTTGGGTAAATCTCGGGTGGCTGTCCAAGCAAATACGCTTATTGAAATGAACAGCGGCTTGAATGGGCAGTATTGGCAACGGTTTGAATGTTGTGGTGTTTTCGCGGGGTTTTTTTCTTTTGCGGTTCACAGTGCATGAAATCGCGGGACTTCTTAGTAGCCACGTTGAATTTAAATATTAAGTTGGTGGTTAACATAGTCGAACAATTATTAATCACTGTGATTAAGCAGCCAGCTCACTTCATCACCTCAGCGCTTAGGGGAAGAAAGAGATATAATTTTCTGTCTGTTTGGGTTTTTCATTTTCACCGTCCTTGGTCTACGTTGTAAATTTCAAACATACTTTAGGATAAATAAAAATAATAATTAACATTAATTAATTAGACGGTACTATATTTCCACCTGTTATTCCTTCCGGAACATGCTTAATATTCGTTCAAACGTGGAAAAGATCAAACAATTACAGGGATCGTCGGAGACAAACAAGTCGTACAGGATTGCATTCATTAATAGATAGCTTCCTCATTAATATATCCGACTGTTGATATACTTATTAGCGCTCTTCAATTCATTATTTATGCCTCAAGTGGAATACAAAGGAAGCGTGCGTCTGCATAGCTTACCATTTTGTTTCTCTCTATTCCCTCTCCCCGTGTAGCAGTCTCTTCAGCTTGTACAGGCTTATGAGGTCTGCGTCCGCTTGGACGAAGTCCCGGTGGCACGGCCACGTTATTGAAGGACAGAGCGGAGAGGGCCGGCCTCCACACCGGCAACGCTCGTGCACACAAGCACGATATATGGGAGTGAAATTTGAATTCATTGTGGGCCGCTTGTTGGTAATTCTGTTAACAAAAGGTATCCTTAGAAGATATTAAATATTTATCACCTCTATGAATAACAATTGGTAAGGGACGGGGGCTCTGTTTACTTTCCTTCAGTTTCACTCTACTATACATCTGATCCCGATGTACTCTGTGGTTGAGGCCCGACGGAAGCTTCACGTAGCAGCGGAGATTGGTTGTTTTGCACCACTGACAATGTCGCGACATTAAAATAGGATGTCGCCACTTCTCGGCGACAGGGTCGTCTGTTGTCCCAGGTGTCCAGCCTCTCGAAATCCTAAAACAAAAATTAAAGCTAAGGCCAGTTAGTATCGAGTGCACTAAATAAATGGACCCTGGTCAAAACATCTGATACATTCTTAAATCCTTAGTGACACCAGAAACGATGACGTATTTAATCTAAAATTAAGGCTCACGGGGACGGCACTGAAAGTTGGGGTCATATTTTGGCGCATGCAGTCGTGCCCTTAGCGCACGGGCCACACAATCAGTACAACCTGTTTGAAGGCACCGTGGGAATTTTCATTTGTAAAATAAAAAACTTGTGTTAAACTTTGGCAGCTGTATTATTGCCAAATTACTAACGTTGTACGACTGTGAGGGCGATCCATGATATTTAGTTTTATAATTACAAACCGCTGGTCATGTGTAGTGTAGCCTATCACTATAAACTTTTTAGTAGCCTTCTTTGTGTATGAGTGATAGTATGTCAAATATTTTGTAACACCCCTCCAAATAAATAAATAAATAAAATATTTAAAGATGGACCATCTTTGTACTCAAAAATATATCTATTTCACAATATGTTTTTTAAAATAAACCTACGTAACAAATTGGGTCATACTTGCACTCTCAAAACAGATGTGTTAAAAACAATAACAATGTGTTAAAAACAATTTACACTCGTCTCTTGTTAAGGTTTAGGACAACACATTTTTTGTTACTTTTCAACACAAAAAAATTCTCTTGAGTAATGTGACACAAAATGTGTTGAAAGTAACACAAAAAGTGTGTTGTATATCAGTAGAGTCTACATCCTTTTTGAGTGTGTGCAAATTGGTCAGTTGCTTGTATTTTCCATCGTTACTTTATCACGTTATAAACGACAGGGCTGTTTGATTTTTATTAATTGTTGTTATAATATTGCATCCTACGACCTCGCAGACCGTGAACATCTTCGCTTTTAATTAAACCCTGTTGGTATCCTCGAACTCTCCTGAACTGAGTGAAGCTGGCGGAGAGGGGAAACACTAGTTAAGCAAATTGGTATTTAACTGGAAACTTGCTAGCCTTCGAGCCGTGCATTATTCATTACCAAGACAAGAAAGTAGCGCTCCAGTCCAGCGGCTCTTTACCAGAAAGCAGGCGGACCGAAGCCTCCGCGGGGAAGCGGTCCAGAAATATAGAGCAGAAATTCTTGGTCTACAGAGAATGCATTCCCCCCACCGAATTGTTGGTCTGTGCCGATTTGACGGTTTTGAACCTGGCTGGTGTGCGACAGAAAATGGAATCGTCTTTGTTCAGAAAACCGCGAAGATACTCACAAAGCACGGTTGTATAGAAAGATTGAAGTAGGCTATAATTATAAGTAGCCGAATACACTGTACTGTATAGATCATGAAATTAGGGTCGAGCAATTTATATGAAACACGCTATAGAGTGTTGTGCGTAGTAGCCTACTTTTATATTGTCAAGTGGAATAATTTCCATTCGTGTGAGCAACTTGAAATTCTCCATCCACATAATGATTTAGCTACAGTTTATCATGTTGTTAAAGCCTATATATTTCAATATATATGTAGCTTTACTACATATTTAGGAAAATTGGCCTAAAAATAAATTGCAAATAAATTGATGCCAGTTCATACTGAGTATGATTAATCTGAAACGCATTCCCAGAAATAAGCATCCTCAATGTAGGCTATTTAATTGAATTAAAATTGTACTTTAGCTAAACGAATGTGTTTAGCTGGTGTCCGACGGTTAACGAGATTTATGCAGTATTGGACGGTGGTAGGGTATCTTGTCAGTTTAGAATATATTATTTATAGAACATGATTAGAGAGTTATACACATTTCTTTGATCAATTTTTTTCAGCTTAGTCTAAATTGAGCATATTTCTCGTTTTGAGGTAGAGACAGATATTTTTCTCGTCCAAAGTCTAAACAAATCCGATAAGTTATCGTTTGTTTAAAAAAATTGTATCATATAATTTGTGCCATTATGAAATTTGGATGAAGCAATAATAATATTGAAAATATTCGTCATTTTTATGACAGTGATCGTGATGTCGACAATAACTGACAGTTTAGGCTACTGAACTTGCTATAGATACTTAGAATGGCTGTATTTAATTTTCTCATTTAAAAAAATAGATGTGAATACACAAAAAATATTAACCTATTCTGCGGAATATATTTCCCTTATTTATTTATGCGCTTTTAAATAGGCTGTCCTTTTTAGCCAAGTGAACAGCATTTTGAGCGCTTCCAGAAAACTCTCACTTTTCTTCCATACTTAGCGCACTAGTATCACAGTATCACAGCCTACTGAATATTGTAGTGAGATGCAAATGAGTATGTTGTTTCGTTTCTTGTATTACAGTTTGTTGTATTCAGAACAATATGGAAATAATTCGTGCCTTTTCGTCCCTATACTCCTCTTGCATGCCCCAAGCCGAATCCCTATCGTCCAGTGTTTTAACATATTAATTTCGGACGTGAGGCTATTCGCTTTGCGGTAACATGCTATTCAATGTTTGAAACATGCATTTCGCTTCAAATGACAACATTATATAATATATATTTAATTATATATTGCAGCCACTGTCCCGTTGAAAAAGAATATAGGCCTACTCAAGCTTTCGTTTTACCTGTTGAAGCCGACTATGTCACATGCTCTACAATGCAAGCTATAAAATATTCGATTCAGTCGGTTGCGTTTACGATAGAATTAGGCGGTGCCGCATTTGAAGAAATTTTATATTTTCTACCGTTCAGGGAAATTACATATATAGACAACTTTTTATAGTAGGCGTTATTATTACAAGTCTGGAGCGTGTCACTGAAAGATTGTGTTCGTTGGAAACTTGGATAGGCATACATCTGTAGGCACTTAACTTACGTGTGGACATAGGTAAGTTCGTACCAATATTTTTTGCTGTGCGTACATATTGGCCATTATATCAAGAACGCACTGGCTGATGATTTTCATAATTTCTTTCCAACTTATAGTGTCAAAAAATATACTGTCATACAAGCACATTCTGAAGATCATCGCCGCGCACGTACATGCAGCCTACAGCATACACTGTGAAAGTTTGCAACAGGGTTTACAATTTATGTATATTGCGTTTCTCTTCTATAAATATTTGTTTGGGGAAAGTATTTTCATCACATTGCAATCTCAAGGTTACTCAGATACAGTCTCCCCTGTATGGGCCCTTTGGGGTTGACAGGTATGAAGGATGGAGGAAATTGATTTTCAATTTGGAGCAAGCTGTTTGATAGTCACTTTCGGGCCGCGCGCATACACCGCAGAAGGCAAATAGGAACTGTCCTTGGTTCTGAAACCTTGGGTGGGAATCTTTCTAATCCTGACCCCAGCACGCGGAACCGGAACTGCTGCACTTCGATATTGTGCATTCCAACGATAAACAATTTGTTTGATAAATGACGGTTGGCATGTGCGTGTGATTGCATTTTTGTAAGTAAATCAGCAATTATGTTCAATTAGTAGTAGCGTTAATATCAGGTTGATAATAAAATAATAAAAAAAACAACAATACTATTAATAATGTTTGTTGTTGTTTTCCTGTTTTGATTTTGACAAATAAAAATATTTATTTATGTATTTATGCATCTAATTTATTTTCGTAGGCTACGTGTATCAGTGTACTTCTCCTTTATGACATAACTTGATAACTTTTTTAAATAAAAATCTAAATTGACTAGCTATATAAATGTATTTTCATTTGAATAGGTATCGTATAGGATAATTCCATCGACATATGTAACCAGTACACATTTACAGTTTTTAGATAGTTTCAATGATGAATAAAAACAATTACGATACATGATTATTTACGTAGTCCATTTTCTGCATAATATTTTCTCCACTCTGCTAGGCAGCCGCCCGCCTCTTCTCCTATTTTCCGTCCGCTAACTGAGCTTCGCAACGTGTCCCAGGAATAACTAAGATCTCCTCAGTGTGGAAACATCCTGCTCCTAAGGAGACTCGAATCCATCGTCATTAAATAAACATGCTTCCCACGCCTTTAACTCTTGAGCACCTAGTAATGCAGGCGGCTGAATTTTAGAGTAGCCGTATGAAAGTGTACATCACAGGTCATTGAGCATGTAATGTAAGCGAAGTCTTAAATACCTCAGTCTTTTAAAAACGGGATAACATATTTTACATACACTTGGGTTAAGGGTTCTCGTGGTCAGCTACAGCGATTTTTAAAATCTTTTTATGGGGATATATATATATATATATATATGTTACAATATCTAACTGATGCTACTTTCGTTTGCTAAATATAATATTTAATATTGGTAAAGACTATTTAGTTTAAATGGACCGAGCCGATTTGATCAAAACAAACTAAATGTTTAAAAGGGGCTGTTCAGAGTAGCTCCAACTGAGTAACTTTTTTGTTGTTGTAATTATGTCAATAATTATAGTCTATTTAAGCTTGAAATAATGTGCAAAAATTGCGTGACCTAAAAAACAAAAGCTCCTTAAAGATGTAAACAAAACCTTTTTGTGTGTTGAAATTAAAAATAAATAAATTTAAAAAAACAAGCAATGATGGCCTTTAAATATATATGTATATCCATGTGGGGTGTTTTAAATTCATAATTGTGTCCTCAAGATTTTTTTAATTGTTATTCAGGAACAAAATACACCCATATTATGTGACTTTATCTTTGAGGCAGAGATGTTTGTTGAGCACATTCAAGGCCCATCAGTTTGGGCTTAAACTGCCTCTGTTGGTGTCTCTCAGTAGTACATTAGCGCTTTGGCCGACCAATTAAAAATATATTTTACTTGTGCATAATATAATGTCCTGTTGTTTATATCTCCAGGAAAACAGTGAGACATTGCAGGATTTTACTGATGCGATGTGGTTTTCATCTGTTGTTTAAATGCATAGCTTCAACAAACCTCTATCTTAAACCTACTCATTAGATTGGTTGCGTTTTATTTGGAGATTATTTTTCATGAAAGCACGATACAGCGACACATCACCATTAGTCTATATTGAGCTCGATGACTCCACAAACTATCCTGTGAGCAGACCAAGAATGAGAAATCTATGTTACTATGTTCATAGCCTACTATGTTAATTCGTTCCACTTTAATGCGCCTTTAAGTGTAGACTACTTCTGTTATACAAATTGGGGGAAAGCACCACCAGCGCGAATGCTGTTGTTTCCTGGCTTATCCATAAGAGTGAGAGGAAAAGCAACTGTAGAATTGAGAACGAGCCTCTACTTTACGCCAAGTTGGTTTACGTCTAATATAATGCTTGCGTTTGATCAGCCACACCAGCGCTACTGCCGTTCATTACACTTCATTATACAATGTTCCTAATTATTTGGTCATGTTTTAATTATTGTCGAATATGCATGTACTTGCTCGTCTCTCGGCATGCTCAGGAGAGATACAATTATGCATATTTGTTTTTTTTATCCGCTGTTATTGAAACCAGAAGAAGCAAACGTTACAAAGACGTTCCCTTGTTCACCTTGTCAACATTGATTTGATCTGTAAGCCCGTGCACCTTCATCCCAATAATGGCGTTTTAGAAGCGTTATGTATTCCACAACCACGCTCATTGATTATTACAGCTCTAACAAACCAGCGAATAAAAATAATATTTCCAATCCCTTCACGAGGACTGCATTCATTCCTTTACTTTTGTTTATGTTATCTGCAGATAGATTGGATAATAGGTTTACATATTAACCCCGTTGATAAATATTGTATCTCCCAGATTTAAAACTTTCAATGTTGTGGGTGTGACCTGGCCGTCAGTTGTGCTATCTGCCCGGGGAAAGAGGGGGTGGCCTTGTTTGCCCGAGCACCAAGCAACAAGACCGACGCAGGCTGGAGACGGGTACCCCGGAAAAATTAAATAAAAGAAATCCTGGACCCCATCGCAACCATGGTCTGCGTTATCTAACCCTACCGCCGATAAGCCGAAGCGAGCAACGGTGCTGCAGTGGTTGTATTTGCGAGAGAGGAGAAAGCCATAGTAATGTAACAGAGCGATGATTCTCCAAGGTCCCAGAGCTGCACTCAGGACTCCAGATTCATTAAAATTTCATGCACAGCGCTTGGCCAAGGTCTATTTATGAAAATGCGCTTTCCGCTTCATGGAAAACACAAGTCCGAAAAAGAACCACGGGGAGGAATGTCAATTTAAGTGTGTAATTATATATACCTATATATTTGTGTCGTTTCCCAAATACACGGTTAAGAAATAAAGTCACAAATGCCATATACAAAGTATTGCCTTTTATTTGACGTCTACATTCTTTCTTCCTCTTCCGAGCTAATGAATAATGTATACAGTTTTAGAAAGAAATATGCAGATTGCTATATGTACACCAGTACATTTATGTGTTTTTACTGACTGTGTTGCGTCCCCTTTTTTCCCATCGCACAACTTATTCCGTCATTTTGGATAATCAGTGCTTAGCCAAATAAATGGTGTAGGCTATATACGATATTATAGGTCTACCAAATGTTACCTCATTATAGCCTATACATTAATTGCAAATCTAAACAAAGAGGACGTGCATACGTTTTCTTTCTGTAGATGATCAGGAGTTGATGTGTTTTAATAGCATGCACAATGCCCTGTGTATGATGTAATGCGTGCGATGAGTTTGTGCGTGCTTGTTATGTTTGTCAGAGCAAATTTCTCCAAGCACATTTTTGACATTAGTTTCTGCCGGTCTAAGCGGAAAAAAATTTGATTTGCGTAACAAGTCTCTCGTTTGGATTCTGCAGGAAAACAGAAAAGATAAGAATGCCTTTCACCTGTAAATTATTTAAATCAGACAATTAACAAAGACTGTCGTGGGAGTTTGTCTTTATTCACGCATGCCCGGCTTCCTATTCCCCAAAAACCTACTCTGAAAGTTAAACCGCAATCAAAGCAGCGTATCTCCTAATTTGATTTGTGGATTTGGAGGGACAATCGACTACATATGTGTGCATAAAGCAAAATAAATAAATTGGTCTATAAGCAAACCATTGAATGCATATAGCAATTAGCAATAGGTTATAGCCTACGGCAAGTTAGTAGCAGATTATGTTAGGTGGCAATGAACAGGCTTACATGATTATCTGTTTAAAATGAATCGTATTTTCTCACGAATTATCCAAAACGAATGTTATTTTGTACCAACAACAGTCAACGGTGAGTAGTAATATTTTTAGTAAGACATTTTGTACGAAGCTATAAGCGTCCAATAAGATGGAATATTAAAACTTTTACTAGGCCTATAGGACAACACAAATAAGTAACATCAAAATTAAACGAAATAAACTCTGAACTGTGTGTATTTAAAATCTGATATTGAAAACGACCACTCCTCAAAAGCGTCGAAATTTGGAACTAGGCTAATGCAAAGCCATGAAATTTACAAGCCCGCGTAATGACTGAATAATGTAGTTAGAATGATACGTGAGCTCTTAATGAATTCGTGAGCTATTATCCAGATTAAAAGATATGATTTGGTGTTCTTTGCAAAAAGCTTTTTTTTTTAACATGGCAACTATCTCAACGACCATTGTGATCATTTTCACATTCTCTTCATTATTATTATTATTATTATTATTATTATTTATTATTAATTATTATTATTATTATTATTATCAGTAGCCGAAGCAACATTGGTAGTAGTAGGTTATTTACGTGTGAAATTCCAAAAATCCGCTGGAGCATTTATCGCCTTTCAAATTAGGATTTAGTGGATGCATTGAGTTACTAACCTCCGAGGGAAAGGGGCTCAGGGATCGTGTTGTACAACATGAGCAGTCCATTCCTGCGAGAGGATATCCCCTTTCTTAACAAACACATACAAAAATCAATAGTATCATAACAGCTGATATTCATTATTCATTAATAACGAGTTTTACAGACTGAAACCACCTGCTGAACACAAGGGAGAACCGAGAGCCCGTGACATTCACTGGACTGTCAAGGTTCTGTCATCATCTGCCAGTTTTCCCCGCCTGGTCCACGCGCTGGGCTTGGTTTACTTGGAGTGTTCTCTACTGAGGAATGCAGGCCAAGCACTGACATGCATTAGACTGCAATCAATAAAACAAAACTTGATTTTATTATCATTCTGATAGCACATGCTCAGTGAAAAGTGGTTGACCCTACAAGTAGGCCTACTATAAATTGTTGTTAAAATAATAGCTCAATGTTCACAGGCACACATCCGTGACAAAAGTAGCCTAATATCTGTTTTTTGCAAAGAACAAAACATTCATGGAATGCATCTGAACATATTGAGAAATAAAGAAGGAATTTATGTATTATTGTCACTTTAAGCATATATTCTGGGACGTATAGGTATAAGGAATAGCCTATTTTATTCTTCATATTTTAGTTTAGTAGGCTATGCTGTATTCACGTTGACTTGCTTCATAGTAGGACATTGGCTGGACTGAAGGATCGATAGTTGTCTCTTAAGTGTGTGTGCTTTTTCAAGTTAGATCTGAAAATCTCGCACAGCGCTACATCATTCTAAACATGTTGATTTCCTGCTGCATATATATCGCAAATTAGACCTAGTTGTGCTTTTTAGAAATCGAAAGTAACGGCCTATATAGTTAAAGTGAATGTATTCTAGGCTGCTGGTCCTTCATTCTCTGTAGTAGGCTACTTCACAAATCACTTCACAAATTAGATGTAAGCCATGTGCTTATTAAATATAACTTTTTTACGACTCCGTAAAACAGCCTGTTTATAGCTCCTACGTTTTCCAGAGCCTAATAGACTTAGCAGGAGCATAATGTGATTCACGTAATATATTGAAGTAGCATATTAGCCTGAATAGCCCACATCCTTCTTTGGTTATAAGTATATTAGCGCAGGGGTTAATGCAGGTTAATAATAAAGTTTTGTGTGGAAACAATTTCAGGAATGGATCCGAAAAATACTTCATTAAACTACGTGTCTCCAAATTACAGGAGGTGACCTGAATGCAGCAATCAATCCAGAATCACAAAGAAATTCCAAATAACTCAAACATACAGCGTTGTACAGTTCGATCATGCCGAGCATGTATTATGGCAGGTGATATCTCCCAACAATTTCAACATCAGGTTATTTTTCATTAGGCGCGCATCATAAAATAAGATTGAAGATTGAACTGAATAAAGTCGAGTTTCATTGGCTAGCCCCAGTCGAGTACATCCGCATGGTAAGACTAATCAATGCATTATTATTATTATTATTATTGCAACGGTTGTATAATAATAATAATAATAAATCATCTGAAAATGTCAGCCTGTAGGTTACGGGGGTCTTGTTGCAAACCAAACAAAAATTAAGCACATTGCACAGAAGCCGAGGCATTAAAAGACCTATACATTAAAAAGTTTAGTCTGAGCAATTAAAAAATTTAATGGAATGGGCTTTCCCGTAGATTGATTGTTTAAACGTTACCACATGTGGATGAGTAGGGAATGTAGGCTACTATAACAGAAAAGATATCAGATAGGCCTACCCACACAACATCGATTGAAATGTGCTATATATAGGCTAGCTAGAGTATTTCTGGTCCGAAAATTAAATATTTTGTCATCTGCACGGCTGTGTAGCCACGAAACGTTTATATCCATCGATTTAAAATTCTACCCCATCCTCCATCCCCGCCCCATGCATAGAGTCGTCGTGACCCGGCAGAACTTCAGACCTGAAGGATTATCGTTCATTGTCACAAAATAATAGGAACAAATGAGGTAAAACGTGCATGGTTTATTTGAGATTCTGTCGCTTACACAGACACATTTTAAGCACACCTTCACAAATGAAATAGACAAGTTGTCTTTCGAATAAATTAAGTTCAAATAAATAAGTAAAAAAATAAAATCATTAATAAAGTTAACCAACAATTCTTCATTTTTTCAATATCTACAAAGTGCACGGAATTTATCGGAAATACAATATAAACACGTTTGTGACTTAGGTGATTGCATACATTACTAATAATAATAATAATAATGTGGAAACACAAAAACGTATTTGATACAGTGTGAACATAATGGGATTCTTACAATGTAATAACTCAATGATTTGATTGTCAAAGCATTGTTAATTGTAGTGAAATTAGTTGAGACATACGACATGTTTACATATCCGTGTTATCTAATTCATTCATAAGTTTGTGTCAAATTGAAATTAAACCTATTAATTTGTTTTCTAATTCCCAAAATTAAAATGAATGTGCCAAGACTACAATAATGAGGTAGACACAGAGTACTGTGTATATCTAAGTGTACGTGCGTTTACGTGTGTGTATGTTTTCTTATTGCAATGCTTTCAAATGGGTTTTCAAAACTATAACGCACAGATAACGCCCTACGAGTAAACCATGCAATGGATTACAATAACACCCTTGTCTTATCGAGGGTAAACCGCTTCTTCTGACAC
Source organism: Synaphobranchus kaupii (assembly GCA_029718625.1). Classification (NCBI taxonomy): domain Eukaryota; kingdom Metazoa; phylum Chordata; class Actinopteri; order Anguilliformes; family Synaphobranchidae; genus Synaphobranchus; species Synaphobranchus kaupii. The sequence continues at coordinate 37,837,268 of CM056387.1, forward strand.
ACTTAAAATAGCATTAATAAGCCTCAATTATCTTCTGCAAACACAACAATCAATTTTAAAAAAGGAACAAAGTCGATGCGCTCTCCACACATAGGTGCAATGTATTCACAATATCTACATGAATAAATATAAAAGAGTCCTTTTCGATTTAAGAGAATAATAACAATTATTATTCGATTTTATCTGCATTTTGTGCACTGCGATGGGTAAATGGTAAAGTTTTCTCTTCTCATTGGAGAACAAGTTGATATCTTCTCCCATTTATGTTATCTTTTTCATTATAAATATTTTTGTTTCATAACAAAAGTTATATGTATTATAATCTGGGATATTTCAAGTTCTCATCCCGTTTCAGAATTACAAAACGTGTTAGCCTTGATGATCCACCTTAGCTTGCTGTTACGTTTTGTTCGTGATTTGTCTTTTAAAATAAGTTTCTGTGGTCTTTGCATTGGCCTAATGCGTGGCCGAAAACTTCATTCTTTTCTGTTTTTGCCTTTGATTGCAAAACCACACCCGCACGACGTTCTTTTTCAGGTCCAGTTTTTCGGCTATTGCTGCTATTTTCTCCGAAGAGGGCCTTGGCTGCACGGCGAAGTACGCTTCCAGTGATCGCTTCTCTGGAGCTGCGATGGATGTGCGTTTTCTCTTTTTGTCGCCACCGTTAAAAATCTCCGGCTTGGTCATTTTCTCTCGCTGAGCCCTCTCGGCCTCCTCCAGCCATGCTTCAAGGATAGGTTTGAGGGCGACCATGTTGTTGTGTGACAGGGTCAGGGATTCGAACCGACAAATTGTGCTTTGGCTGAGGCAACCGACTCCAGGAATTTTCAGATTTGCCAAAGCCGACCCAACGTCAGCCTGCGTGACCCCAAGCTTAATTCGCCTCTGCTTGAACCGCTCGGCAAAGGACTCCAGCTCTCGTGGATCGGGCTCGGAGTCCCCCACGCTGCCCAGCGAAGTGTGAGACCCCAGGCTGTGCGGGTGCATGTTCATGGTCTGCGGGTGGTGATGCTGCATGTGGTTGATAGCGGACATGTGGGAGTGTGGGTGTGAGGCGGTGGAGCACACGTCAGACCCAGGCATGCCTGCGAGAGATAAGCCGGGTGTGAGATGGTCCAGCAGGTCACCCTCCAGTCCCTGGGACGGTTGGTGGTGGTGGTGATGATGATGCGAGGTGAGCACTGAGGGGTGATGAAGGTGCACCGACGAAGACGTGGGGGTACAGGTCATGCTTGTCATTGTGGTCATGGTATGGTATGTAGCATCTGGTTTATAAGGGTGGCTTTTTTGAGCAATGTCCACCGCCGCCAGCGCTTCTGCCCTCTGCAGTAAAGTCTCGTCGAAACCAGCAAAGATGTTCCCTTGTAGCTATAGCAGAGGAAACAGAAAGCAAGTCGATTAATGGTGATGCTGCAGTTAAAGCAAGAATGGTCCCAAATAGGTGCACGTTTACTGTTTTTTAAACTGTACTTAAACTGTTAAAACGCAACACCATATAATGGATAGATTTTTCTTTTTGAGTGGGAGTGTAAGCTAATTTACGCAGAGGCTACGGAATATTGGTCAATTTAAACTCATAAGATACCGTCATATACACTTATTACCTAGCCCTAGGGGGGTTAATTTTTCTAATTAATCTAGACAAACACATGGACATTCCTTGTGTATTGCAGCCCGTTTTGGGCATTTGCCCATAATTCAATATCATATTTTTAAGACGTCACAGAACTGTTCAAGGAAACCCAACAAATAGCTGCGCTGCTGGCACAGTTTTTTTTTTCACAGAAAAAATTTGGGCTGCATAAACGTAACACGCCTGGAGCACTCTGCTTGGCATATGTCTCTAATGATATGAGTAAATGCACTGTGCACTACTTTCAAACCAAATAAGATCAAATGCGATTTTACTGAACTTACCGAAGGCGTAGGCAAACATGCCCTCCGGATCGCCTCGGAGCTGGAGTGGAGAGGTGTGTACTTCGGTTCGTGCAGCATCGGGTGCATACTGAAAGGCTGCTTGCTATTCATGGACATCATAATTACAAAAAACAATAAAGACCGTCTCCGTCTTCCTTGATATTGTTTTTTTTAAATCCCTGAACTGTATCAGTAACGTGTCAACTGAAACTATTAAAAACCAACTAAATTTCCTTTACAGCTAGACTACCAAACAGTCCAACTGCTGTGGTCGACCGATGTCGGGCGTGTGTTCCGTTGTTAGTGGTACAGGAGATGACTTTGCAGGCACCTATAATACAACTCAAACCCAGTAGCCCCGCCCCGGCGGTGGACTAATCCCCGCCCTTTCACCTTCCCTTCAATATCATTGGACAGTGTATGTGTGAGCACGCCTTTCATAGACATAATTCCTCCCCTTTGTTCGTTGTTCGGAGCTCAGGGAGACGTCTCCAGTCCATGGGAGACGGTCTTTAAAGATAGCCACGCCTACTTTGACGTTTTCATTGGAGTGACTGTTTTGACGTGTTGGACAGGATTGGCCAAGGGCAGGATTGTCACCACGCCCCAGGCGATCGTACAGGTAAAGGATGTTGGAATATTCCGTTTTTATTTAGGCCCTTTTTACTGGTGGTCAGGGTAAAACTTTCTGCATTTGTTAAATGGAAAAACATACATTTAGGCCTATCTTTATATTGTGGACAGCAGAAAGTTGCAAATAGATGACAAGCTTGATTTTGTTAGTCTTGATCCTCTCTTCAGACGTGTTGTTAAAACAACATATGTAGGCTGTTGTCCATTTCGCAAAAGTTATTCACCCAGCTTCATGTTTTGATGTGATCGTTGAGTAGATGTTGATTCTTGCCATAATTTTACAAACACATGAAGTTGAGCATTATAGTAGTAATAATAAACTTATGTTATAATTGTCGTGATTATAACAATTTCTAAGAATGATTGCTTTAAGAATAATTGCTATGACGATAGATTATTATTATTATTATTATTATTATTATTATTATTATTATTATTATTATTACTATTATTATTATTATTATTATTATTATTATTATTATTATTATTATTGTCATATTTAATGATACAATAACTTAGTAGATCTATGATGTGTTCATTACTTTTTGAGAAGAGTGTATCACTTCTGTTTTTATTGAACTTATTTCCTTTTAGCTTAAAAGGAAACAAAAGCCTTTAATTTTCGAGAAAACGGGCACATTTGTTAAAACAGTATAAATGAGTGAATTCCATTATTATCCCTTTACCAAGGTACTGGTGTTGTTTGTCTTAATTAAACTGTGATGTAGTATTTTAATGAAGACCCCAGTGGTCTCAGAATAGCATACATTTTGGACAATGATGAAAACTCTCATCAGGCACACAACTCTCATGGCCTCCCAGTAATGTTGAAGACCCCATTGAGTAGTCTATCCATGTTTGGTAATATAAATACATCATTTGAAGGGCTTTGTGGTCCTAAATTCATTGTTGGGTAGACCTTGCTATTTAAAGCATGAATTAATTATTGCCAGCTTACTTTGTGGTATTTACCACAGTATAGATTCACAATTAAAGAACAGTCTGAGGCCGATTGATAGGGTTATGAAGAATGAAATATTTATTGTGGAACCACAGGTCAACAGAGCAAGCGTTGTCAAAGCATATCCAGCAATGGAAGTAATTACCGCCATGCCTGAGTGACCGGGTACATGCTCCCTGTCGCTGTGCTGTGGGTCTCTGGTGTGCCGCTCAGCCCTGGCTGTGGAAGGCACTGCGACAGCCCCGCTCTCGAACCCGCAGCGCCAGGCAGAGGAGCACACATGCGCTGGGACAGGCTGCCCTGGCGTATATATTTAGCCAAAAGCGCCATTGCCCTAATTGGACCTGAAACCCCAGACCTTCACAAAGGGCGGCCACAAAAGGACAGGGAGTCTCTGTGACACCGTGTCTGAAACCGGAGGAGAGCTCGCGGGTGCCGCCATTGTCCCCCACGCCCCATTCTTCATCAGGGCCATAGCACCCGCTCATCAATTATACATGCACCCCTCACCCCCACCCCTGGAGCTGAGGCCAGAGGGTCTCTAGCTGCTGTCCCACGGACAGTCAGACAGACAGACAGACTAAAAAGGAGGAAGGGAAGCCACCAGATGATCAACCTGAAGAAAGCAAGTGAAGGTATAAGAGTTCAAAGAAAGCATGCTAATAGGGTGTATAAAGAGGTGAGGGTGGGTTAATAGGGTGTAGAGAGAGGTGTGGGTGGAGTAATATGATGTATAGAGAGGTGAGGGTGGGCTAATAGGGTGTAGAGAGAGGTGTGGGTGGAGTAATACGATGTATAGAGAGGTGAGGGGGGCTAATAGGGTGTAGAGAGAGGTGTGGGTGTAGTAATATGGTGTATAGAGAGGTGAGGGTTAAGTGGGCTAATAAGATGTAGAGAGAGGTGTGGGTGGGCTAATAGGGTGTAGAGAGAGGTGTGGGTGGAGTAATACGATGTATAGAGAGGTGAGGGTGGGCTAATATGGTGTAGAGAGAGGTGTGGGTGTAGTAATACGGTGTATAGAGAGGTGAGGGTGGGCTAATAGGGTGTAGAGAGAGGTGTGGGTGGAGTAATACGATGTATAGAGAGGTGAGGGTGGGCTAATATGGTGTAGAGAGAGGTGTGGGTGTAGTAATACGGTGTATAGAGAGGTGAGGGTGGGCTAATATGGTGTAGAGAGAGGTGTGGGTGTAGTAATACGGTGTATAGAGAGGTGAGAGTTAAGTGGGCTAATAAGATGTAGAGAGAGGTGTGGGTGGGCTAATAGGGTGTAGACAGAGGTGTGGGTGGAGTAATACGGTGCATAGAGAGGTGAGGGTGGGCTAATATGGTGTAGAGAGAGGTGTGGGTGTAGTAATACGGTGTATAGAGAGGTGAGAGTTAAGTGGGCTAATAAGATGTAGAGAGAGGTGTGGGTGGGCTAATAGGGTGTAGACAGAGGTGTGGGTGGAGTAATACGGTGTATAGAGAGGTGAGGGTGGGCTAATAGGGTGTAGAGAGAGGTGTGGGTGGAGTAATATGGTGTATAGAGAGGTGAGGGTGGGCTAATAGGGCTAAGTGGGCTAATAAGATGTAGAAAGAGGTGTGGGTGGGCTAATAGGGTGTAGAGAGAGGTGTGGGTGGAGTAATACAGTGTAAAAGAGGTGAAGGTGGGCTAATACGGTGTATAGAGAGGTGAGGGTGGACTAATATGGTGTAGAGAGAGGTGTGGGTGTAGTAAAACGGTGTATAGAGAGGTGAGAGTTAAGTGGGCTAATAAGATGTAGAGAGATGTGTGGGTGGGCTAATAGGGTGTAGACAGAGGTGTGGGTGGAGTAATACGGTGTATAGAGAGGTGAGGGTGGGCTAATAGGGCTAAGTGGGCTAATAAGATGTAGAGAGAGGTGTGGGTGGGCTAATAGGGTGTAGAGAGAGGTGTGGGTGGAGTAATACAGTGTAAAAGAGGTGAAGGTGGGCTAATACGGTGTATAGAGAGGTGAGGCTGGGCTAATAGGGTGTAGTGAGAGGTGTGGGTGGGCTAATAGGGGTGTAGAGAGAGGTGTGGGTGGAGAAATACAGTGTATAGAAAGGCTCAAACCGTAGAGATGTGTAGGTGGGCTAATAGGGTGTAGAGAGAGGTGTGGGTGGAGTAATACAGTGCATAGAAAGGCTCAAACCGTAGAGAGGTGTGGGTGGGCTAATAGGGTGTAGAGAGAGGTGTGGGTGGAGTAATACAGTGTATAGAGAGGTGAGGGTGGGCTAATGGGGTGTAGATAGAGGTGTGGGTGGAGTAATACGGTGTATAGAGAGGTGAGTTTGGGCTGATAGGGTGTAGAGAGAGATGTGGGTGGAGTGATACGGTGTATAGAGAGGTGAGGGTGGGCTAATGGGTGTAGATAGAGGTGTGGGTGGAGTAATACGGTGTAAAAGAGGTGAAGATGGGCTAATAGGATGTAGAGAGAGGTGTGGGTGGAGTAACACGGTGTAAAAGAGGTGAAGGTGGGCTAATAGGGTGTAGAGAGAGGTGTGGGTGGAGTAATACAGTGTATAGAAAGGCTCAAACCGTAGAGAGGTGTGGGTGGGCTAATAGGGTGTAGAGAGAGGTGTGGGTGGAGTAATACGGAGTACAGAGAGGTGTGGGTGGGCTAATAGGGTGTAGAGAGAGGTGTGGGTGGAGTAATACGGAGTACAGAGAGGTGTGGGTGGGCTAATAGGGTGTAGAGAGAGGTGTGGGTGGAGTAATACAGTGTATAGAAAGGCTCAAACCGTAGAGAGGTGTGGGTGGGCTAATAGGGTGTAGAGAGAGGTGTGGGTGGAGTAATACGGAGTACAGAGAGGTGTGGGTGGGCTAATAGGGTGTAGAGAGAGGTGTGGGTGGAGTAATACGGAGTACAGAGAGGTGTGGGTGGGCTAATAGGGTGTAGAGAGAGGTGTGGGTGGAGTAATACAGAGTATAGAGAGGTTAGGGTGGGCTAATAGGGTGTAGAGAGAGGTGTGGGTGGAGTAATACAGTGTAAAAGAGGTGAAGGTGGGCTAATAGGGTGGCTTCACTGTCCATAGTGTCGCCAGGCAGGCTTTGAAAACAGGCGGTTTGAGCCTTCTCTCCGTTTGGTGTGGAATGGCCACTGCTTGAGCTGTTCGGCTGAGTGAACCTCCTCTCATTCCCTTAACGAAGTCCCTTCCACACAACAAAATAGCTCCAGAAGAATCACTCAGTTGTTGCTGATGGAAAGCTTTTAATCAATTAAAATGAACGCCGGGGCTGGGAATCCCTCATGTGGATGGGAAACGGAAGTAGTGCCAGAGGTTCTCGCCTACCAACAGGCAAGGATCTCACCTTAACTTTGAGGGGGACAACAAACAGGAAATATTCTTTAAGATTTATTTTGGGGGGACACTAACAGTACCACCCAATACAACAGGATAATATTCTGTGTGTGTGTGTGTGTGTGTGTGTGTGTGTGTGTGTGTGTGTGTGTGTGTGTGTGTGTGTGTGTGTGTGTGTGTGTGTCGGGATCCCACAGTCAGAGGACATAGAACAGTGGGTTGGCAGCATCTTTCTCAGGAAGAGCCGAAATCAGGGACATGCCAGGGGTATTGGTGTGATTAGGCGTGAGGGCGAATGAGCCCCTTTCCCCCTTATTCTCGTTGCCCTCTCAGGTCCTGCTTTCCGTCTCCATGAAATCCTGTCGCTCTGAGCCTGAAAGAGCTCTGGTCTGAGGGAGGGTTTGGCCTTCTCCTGCGGTCCGCTGGCTCCCCACCCGCCTGTGCTCGTGTCTGTCTAGCATTCGCAGTGTTTACAGAGTTAGTAAGTCAGGGCAGAAAATGACCTTTTTCTCAATTTAGGCGCCTTTACTTGGTCTTCCTCACACTGATGTGGGGAAGCACTTCACAGAGCCAGGCCAGGCATGACCACGGCTGCGTTAAGATAATGGAGGAACCAAAGGGAAAAAATTAAAACACACGCACTCCTCTCTTCTTTATCTTCCATTTCCTTCCCTTTCGTTCTCGGGCCCCCTGTTCTCCCTCTTCTGGTCATGGATAAATTATTGATGGGGTGTAAAATCCAGCGTTGTAGATTGCGACCGTTCACCAAATGGCTTGATTCACACTGCAGGCTGCTGTGGGGAAGGGGTGTCTAACTGCACACTTTAATGTAATTGCCTTTAGGGTTGCTTGTAAATATTTCATCAACTGCCAGCGCAAATTAAAGATACAAAGCTGGACGGGGCTCTTCCTCTTCCTCCGTCAGAGGGAGGGGTCTCGTGAACTTGACCTGGCTCGGCAGGTAGTAAAGATGTTACAGCACCACTTTGTAGGGTCCGCTCTCCTGGGAAAAAATGTCTGGTGGCAGGGGCAGGGGCAGGTTTGGAGGGTGGTGTGGGTAAGGTTGGGGGGGGTGGGGGGGGGGGGGGGCGGTAGGGCATGGGACCGAGGGGTAGAGGGTAGGGGGGGCGGTTGTTACTGCAGAGCTGGGTGTGTCACTGGCGTGAGAGATGCTTATAAAGGTTTCCTCTTAAATGGAGCTGCTCTTAAGTGACTGTGACCACAGGAGGGGAGGAGGGGGGAGGGGGGGTGGGGGGGGCAGCCGTACCTCTGCCCTGCCCTGGACCAGGGATCTGGAGCGGAAAGCTGCACTATAGGAAAAAAACTTAATTATTTGACAGGTAGGTTAAAAGAACTATGAAATATGCATGAATCTGGATTCCTGAACAGACAGACAGACAGGGTCTTTCAGTGTTGCCGGGGGTTTCGGGGGTGTGTGTGTGTGTGTGTGGGGGGGGGGGGTTGGATAGTGCTTTTCCCATTGAATTGGGGAACCTAGAGATTTTAAGGTTTTAATCACATGGACATTTAAACCCTGTCCCTTTAATGACAAAGAGCAAGAGAGTAAAATAGTGCCGTATTTGGAAGGGTTGCACATTGGATCAGTGCGTACAACTCTGATCCCTCCACTAGCAGAAATCTGGTTCTAAATCCAGAAGAAAACACAAAGGGCTCTATCTTACACCCGGTGCTAAGTGGTGGTAACCCAAACACAAGTGTCTTTACTAGTTTCAGACCGACGCAGTCGTCATTTTAGTGTCCAGTTCTCATGTTGTTTAAATAGCAAGTGAACATGCGCCCATAGCAAGTGAACTGGGCGGGTTGGTCTTAAGATGAGGTGTGGCCTGGATAATTTTTGGCGTATTGCTATCTTGAGCCAGCAGAAAGCGTTTGCGCTAAAACCACCACAAACCTGGTCTTACGTCATGTTGCAGTTGTTTGAATGTTATTTTAACTGCGCAATAAGAAAATAGTAATATGCGTCTACATAGGCGTGTGCACAACGCGCGTTTTAGAAATGCTAATTACAAAGTGATTCCATATTTTTTTCCTCAACATTGAGTGATTCCATAATTTTTTCCTCAACATTGAGTGATTCCATAATTTTTTTCTCTACTTGATCCGGAAAAAAATATGCCATTAATTAAAATAATTTTATTTGTTTGAGGTATGTTTCACAAAGCACGGATGTTCAGCTATTAAACAAAAATTGTTTTGTGTCATATCTGTTGTTTATTTGCTACGAAGTGAAAAAAATCTGGGTGAACATCCTCTAAGTGTCGTGATTCCATAATTTTTGCCAGGGGTTGTATCGGCTGTGAGAACAGCATAATGGAATTGAATTGACAACGCTTCATTGTATAATCAAACAAGATTTGTTAAACAAGCTGGCTAATTTGGCATTTTTCTAAGCTGAGACAGAAGCCATATTTTGGTTGCTTAATTAAAAGCTGTTGCAGGTGCTTTTAATTAAATTAAACAAACCACAGATATTTTCTAAAATAACGGCACTGGTCTAAGCTAATGGGGAAAAAAATGTAATTCCTGCTTTATTATATTTCTGGAAAATAGTTTGGTCGGGAACCCGTGTCAGTGTTAAACCCTAATGTTTAAGATTATTATTGTGTATACCAAAACACGTCATATGGTTAGTCTGAATAATATTGATCCTATATTGATCCATGTAGCCTATTCCTTGCTCGCATGCTTTAAATCCTGTTTTCAGTCTTACTATCCATCATCATATTAGCAATCCGCCAAGGTGCAAATGCAGGTGGCTTTTAAAGGGAATAGGATATGACATTTTGATTGGTTTATTGCATGTTACGCCAAGACACACCTATAATTAATGAAGACACTAAGTTCAGCCCATTTGCACCTTGCGCTGTACTTAGCGCTCAAATAAACACGCCGTCTAACTAGCAAAAGTGGACTTGGACATGTACTTGATGCACTTGCACCATGCATTTTAGACCAAGCGCTAAAATCTTCAAGATAGAGCCAAAGTGTTGTGATCATATTTCTCCAGTTAAACTCCAGCCATAGACATGAGTTGGGGCGTGTGTAGGCTGTGCAACAGTAGGCAGTGTATTGCTTTAAGTCACATAAAAATGATAAATAATGAAGTGTGTTTATGCCCTATAAATACCAGGTGTGTGAGGGTATGAGGTGATGAAATGTTGCAGAGTGATCCTGCAACCCGCTGTCTTATGACTTTTTCACATGCCGAACCAATAAGCAGCTCTTCAATCTGCGATCACCTCGGTGGCCGGCATCTCTCAGACTCTGTCTTTCTCTAATTTGTGTGTGATAGTGTGTGTGTGTGAATGTGAGAGTGTGTGTGTTTGTGTGAGAGAGAGTGAGTGTGCGTGCGTGTTTGTGTGCCTGCGTGCGCGTGTGTAGGTGTGCAAACGTGTGTTTGTGCATGTACACGTGTGTGTGTGTGTGTGTGTGTGTATGTATGTGTATACATGTGTGTGTGCGCGCTCTAGCAATCTGCTGTGCCACAGATCACAAGTTTCCCCTCTCATGCCTTCTCTCTCCCTCATTTACCTACCCCTCCTTGCGTACGGTGGATTGCCCCGCTCGCTCTGGAAAAAGCTCCGATCAATAGATTAACTGAGTGCTCATTAATTATGCATCTCAGCCCTACAGCAGTTGGACATAAAGAGAATGTGCTCTTGAATTGACGTGGTAAAAGCTTTAAGTACAGGGCTGTTTACTTGTTTCAAAAGCTGGTGGGGGTGCGGAGCAGCGCCCCTTGTCCTTCGCCTGCACCGGTCACGGGCGGAACCGCGTCTCCTCAGATGAAGGGAGCCCAGACCTGGCAACCCTGCAGTAGGGGGGGGCGAGGGATGAGCACCACAGACCTGGCAACCTGGCAGTAGTGGCAGCTATTCGGGGGCGACCCATCATTATTCCTAACAAGCAGCGGTGACGACAGCTGACCATCCTGCCAAACTGACCTTCTCTACAGTTACAAGCTCACACGTCTGCAGGCATTCGGTGTCGGACGTTTCTACCCGCCCAACCACGGTTCAACCTCTTCAAAACACTTCCAAAGTCATTTGTACCGCTCATGGGGGCAGCATACCCCTAAGGGCTAAGCAGCTCAGTCCAGGTTGTCAGTGTTCGTATGTTAAGTGCCGATTTTAGCCGCCAAATATTTCATCCTTTTTCACTAGCACAGTTGCTACCGGTGTTATTTTAAAGCTGAGTATCTTTCCCTTTCTGAACGGGACCACTGGGCTGCAGGAGATAGCTCTCCGGCAAGGCTACGGCATCCAGGCTACTGCAGGCCTCCCAATTTAGCATGCACCGTTTTTTTTTGCGAGCTCATCAATATGACATTATGGACCGCGAACAGGCCAATCAGCATCAGTTCTGCTTCACAGGTTTTAGGCTATTACTTGGACTGAGCTGTACGTTGACCAAATACGTTATTGAAACGCACTTGAACTTCAAGTTGCATGTTCTGGAATGACCCGCCGACAGATCAAGAGCTACAGAGCTCTGGGCTTTAACTGCAGAGACCAGGCTGACCCATCAGGTAAATGTGTTTGTTTTATATTCCAGAATTCTAGCCCTGATACAAGCACAAGGGTGCTGACGAGTTTCATGGTGATTGCGTTGCACTTTGGGTAAAAGTCTAGACCAATCCGTTTTCCTTTTTTCCCCTCCAGGTTCTCCCGCTTTTCTATTGTTCATCTTCATTGCTTAAAATAAATAAGCAACAGGCAGGCGTCAAAACAATGAGAAAGCCTGACACATTTGCATACAAATGTGATTAGTTCAACAACCATTGTTTTGTTCCTCTATGAGAATAGAAAACAATCAAACAAAGGCAAACAAACAACAACACCACAAAATGATGTAAATATTCCAGCAAAAAAAAAAAGAAAGATTAATGACATGTAAATTTCAATTAAATATGTTTTTGTTTCTGTTGCTCCAGAACAGAGAAAAGAAGGGGGAAAAATCCTTTATTGTCTTTTTTTTTTTTTTCAAAGCTGTTGAGAATAGGAGCGGATTGTTTTATCTGCAGTCCCAGCTGTTTTGAAGACAAGGCGACGTGGTACAGATGTGTTTGATGACATCTAAATAATTAGCAGACACGCGAAAGGAAGACGTTGAAGGAAGGGAGTGTGATTATTATTTTTTTAAACTATTTTCACATACGTTTGTCTGGAATCGTCTTTTCTTCCTTATTTATTGAAATATTAATGCATTTGCTACGGGCCCATACGTGTTTATTCATCGGACTCAAACCGGTCGTGAAATGCGGACTGACGCCCCGGCCATTGATTTTCCTTATTGTGGGGATGATCAGTCTAATTAAGAGCAGCCAGTCACCGCTCTTCCCCGGCCAGGCGGGCTGCTGTTCGCAGCCCGGAGCCCAAACGCGTCCCGCTTCAAATGCTGCTCGAAGTCTCGGTCCGTTTTAACTCTCCGCTTCTAAAAGTAAGTGGCCGCATCAAAGGAATAAGTTTGTTAATTATTGGTTTATTTGGTGGTGGTATGAAAGGATTGGGGAGTGGGGTGGGGTGGGAGGTTGGGGAGGGTAGGGGGGTGATTAATGAGAGAAATAATGTAGGAGTGAGAGCAGAGTGAAATGTGGAACTATTTTAGTCCCGTTGAAATTCACTCCACTGACCAGCCTGTTGCCTGTATTCCTGCAAATTCCCTAACATCTGTTTGAGGGGGATGGAGTTTGTACCTTACCTCTACTGTTCCTCTGAACAACCCCCCCCCCCCCATACCTCTACTGTTTGCTAGATCACCAGTAGAAGTAGAGGGGATACCATTCAGGCGGTGTGAAGTGGAAGGTCGGGGGGGGGGGGGGGGGGGGGGTGCCAGGGGGGATGGGGTGAGTAGAGGGGTGGAGGGGAGGGGCGGGCGGGCCGGGGTGCAATCGGGACCCCAGCTGGTGCGGGACGGGGTGCTATTGTGTTCGGCAGGCCCATCCCACTGTGCTAACAGGATTAGGTTTGGGGGGCGCTCACTCACTGGGCCTCTAGACTCCTCCCCCGTACCCCTCTGACCAGGGCTTAGGGAAAACGGCTTGTTCCCTTTGATACAGGAGCCCAAAATCCACAACTGTTCCCTCAGGGAACGGAGAATACAAGTCTCCTCTCCCCTCACTACCCCCCCCATGGTGAGAGAAAAAGGGATCTCATTCATCCGTTTTGGACCAGAGAGTCAAGTTCACCACTGTATGCTATCAGCGAGAGCGCCGTTCACAGCATTAACGCGGGTGGCTCGCCTCATGCCTTACCTTTCTGACCATGAGTGGGATTGTGACTGTCCCAGAGCTCTGAGCTCTTATCTTAAATATTCTCATTCATCGTAAACGCCACACTCTGAAATACAGGTTCAGCGCCACATGCGTTGAGTAGCCGATCGGATGGGGCTGTGAACGCGGGTGTGCAGCGCGACGTGCGTTGAGTAGCCGAACGGCGTGGGCGGTGAACATGGGTGTGCAGCGTGGTGTGTGTTGAGTAGCCAAGCGGCATGGGTGTGATATGAGTTTGTCCAAATGTGTGTTTGTGCTGCTTTTACAGGGCCGGGGAGTTTTCTTCCAGAAACGTCTGGCTGCCTGCATGTGCGATATGCTCTTGGACAGCAGCTCCTTCATTACAGCCCCAAATGACACATCGCATCCCTCTGCAGCCCCCACATAACACTCCAGCCCCTGTCTGATGTGTGTGTGATGTGTGTGTGTGTGTGTGTGTGTGTGTGTGTGTGTGTGTGTGTGTGTGTGTGTGGTGTGTGTGTGTGTGTGTGGTGTGTGTGTGGCGTGTGTGTGTGCATACAGTATGTGTGCGTGTTATGTGTGCATTATGTGTGCATGTGTGTGAGAGAGTCTTGTGTATGTGTTTGTTTAGGTGTTTGTGTGTGTGTGTGTGTGTGTGTGTGTGTGTGTGTTCTATGCGTGTGTATGTGTGTGCATACAGTATGTGTGCATGTTTGTGTGTGTGTACGTGTGTGTATTATGTGTGTGAGAGAGTCTTGTGTGTGTGTTTGTTTAGGTGTTTGTGTATGTGTGTGTGTGTGTTCTATGCGTGTGTGTGTGTATGTGTGTGCATACAGTATGTGTGCATGTTTGTGTGTGTGTGTACATGTGTGCATAATGTGTGTGAGACAGTCTTGTGTGTGTGTTTGTTTAGGTGTTTGTGTGTGTGTGTGTGTGTGTGTGTGTGTGTGTGTGTGTGTTTTTTACAGTTCTGTATGTTTGTGTGTTTTCAGGCTGCGTCGTGTAGTAGCAGTCCTGCAGGAGTACGGGGTGTGCAGGTTCCAGTCCCACCTGGAGATGCTCTGCTTGTACCTGGCAGCACGGGATACAGCAGGACCGCGCTCTCATACAGCAACGATGAAATAATTATGAATGGCGCAGCGAGACTTCATCAGAGGAATATCTATTGTATTATTTATTCAGTCCCCTGGTTCAGGGAGGAACACATATAAACTTCCAGCCACCCTGCTTTGCCTCCCACACTCCTGGCCGTCTTCAAAGTCACAGTTCTTGCTCTCTCTCTCTCCATCTCTCCACGCCAGGGATGGGCCCCTTCCACCCTCTCTCAGGACCGCGTTCGTCAACCGACTCCTGGCCAACGCTGTACTGGAACTCTAGGGCTGGAGGTGGGGGGGGGGGGGGGGCGGGCAGGAGAGTTTGGGGTTTGTGGTGGGAGAAGTCGTCACTGGAGCTGCATCTGGTGTTGATTCGGGGGTACCACCCGAGGCCCTGCCGGTCTCCAGGAGATCGGGGAGACGGGGGGGGGGATACAGGGAGAACAGGAGCCGCGCACGGCGAACCCCCACGTCGGCAGGGCCGCCCGCCCCCGTCGCGTAACAGGTGAGTGCGGCTGTTCTTGTTTCCGCGGGGGGCGCGGGAGCGCTTTAGCCGAGGATACGCCGCGGCTCAGATCGGAGCTTCGGCGGGAACTCGGGAGCGTGAAGGTGCAGCGGCTTCCGTGGAAAGTGCTGACTGGTGTCCGCCCAGACCCATCTTGGCCGACTGTTGGTGTTGAAAGTGCTGAACGCGTGTAATAAATAATGTAACGCCGGCCTGGCAACGCCGCTGCCGGTGCTTGGCAACAGTGGAGCACTGGGTGGCTCTCGCATGGAAATCAGGAGGAGAGTGGGAACGGGGGTGGGGGGTTGGGGTGGAGTCCCACAGGTGCCCCCCCCCCCCCCCATGCCATATCATTGGGCTGTGCGTATCATTCAAACGCCCAACCAAAAGAAGTACGCTTTTCTTTTTTTCAACTACACTGCAACCCACAGATCCGGCATCGCTGTTCAGAGCTCTTCGTATACTAGTAAAGTATCTGGGAGGAGTTATGGATTTACAAATGGGCCGTATTAAGCACAGATGAGCCTGGTGGATTATGCCGACCCCCCTTCCACGTGCAAGATTGTGGCAGGGAAGGAACGTCGGAAATGACAAAGTGGCCCAGAATGGCGGTTGGGGTGAGCGGTGGGGTGCGGCAGAGGGGTGCGAGGCTCTGACGTACCCAAAGCCCTGGCCTCGGCCAGCGATGTTGGCGGTCGATGTAGCGAGCGTGCGCAGAGAAGTTTCGGTCTGGCAAGCCAAGGTACGCCGTACTGTTAAAGATTAATAACTTACCACCTCCCCTGATTTGTACGTGTGAATTATTAAACATCACCTCATTATTAATTATTTAATAATCGGATTTTGTTCTTTTTTTTTTTGCTGTCCCTTCCCTTTCATTTTGGCTTCTCCCTGTCCCTCGTGAAAATCTTCACTCTCCCTGATGCAAACAAGGTTAACAAAATTCTCCTGGAGTTCTTTTCCCTCGTTTTCGCCCACTAAAGCCTGAGCAGTCCTTTCACCGGGGCGTGCCGAGCGTTACCGGTTGCATGGAGTTGCGTAATGAAATGTTATTAAGGGCGCCAAAGACCATGTTATGAATGGCTTCGTAAACACTTCAAACGTACAGCGGAAACGATAAATGCCTGCACTGCCAGCTCATTGAATTCATTTGTTTTATTGTCTTATTTGCATATACCCGTGATAGCATAGTCCATTCATAAGTATGAAAATGTTGTGGCCAAACGTTTATAGTTGCAAACGCTTTGCTTGATTTCTGGGGCGTTGATTCTGCGCTCGCACGCTGTGATTCCTCAATCGCGGACCCGCCAAACGAAACCAGACACGGCACTGCGTATCACACTGGGTGTGTGTGTGTGTGTGTGTGTGTGTGTGTGTGCGTGTGTGTGTGTGTGTGCGTGCGTGTGTGACCATAACGCAACATAAGCAGACATAGGTCTAGATACTTCAGATAACACACAGAGTCTGATACGCTACCAGCAGATGCATCTATACTGCAGTGGGATGAAGCAACATGCTCAGTGTTGTTTTTCTTCACCTTCACACATCTCTCAAAGCTTCTATCTGATTGTGTTTTGGGAAAAGAGCACCTTGGGCACTCTAACCCCCCCCCCCCCACCACCCCTACCAAATTTCCATTTCTTTTTTTGCATTCGGAGGCCGTTATCAGTTTTATGTCTATGATGCCAGAAGCTGCGTTCATATTATATGGGCTTTTGTCTCCTCTGTGATACATTCATTTAAAGGATTAAAAGAAAGAAACCAGCAGCAAATCATTTCTTTGGTTCTTATTACACAGAGAAGTGAGTGAAAGGGGTAGTTGGGGAGGGGTGGGGGGCCGAAAGTTTGGAGGCAACACCCCTCTCCTCCTGACTCTCCTCTCTCTCTTTCCCTGTCCCCCTGCATTAGGAGTTGCCCAGGGCTTGTGGGGAGTGGGTGGGGACTGTTTAAGAGCTGTCATTTAAATAAGTGTTTGTGGAGAGAGAGAGAGAGAGAGAGAGAGAGTGGAGTTGGGGGGGGGGGGGGGGGGGGGTGGAGTGGGGGTGTGGTTGGGGAGGTGGGTATGGGTGGGGGGGGGCAGGCTCTTTAATGTGCCTCTGATCTCCTGCTCCAGTCCACAGCTGGTGCAGCAGCAGGTTCTCCTGCTCGGCCATATGTTCTCTGCACTGCTCCAATTATTCTCCCGGAGCGCGGCTCTTCCTCAGCCTGCGTGGGGCTGTCGCGGGGGGGGGTCGGCTACTGTTACACCGCGGCCTTCACTGCTGTCACAGCCCTGTAACCCGCCCCCCGCGCACCCCTCGCCTGTGTCCCTGTTCCCCCGTCTGTCCTCCACCACCCCCAGCCCCCCCGCTACGCCTCTGTCCCCATATCCATCTCCATCCACAGCCCCCTCTCTCTGTGCTGTGTCCCCCACTCACCCCCTTCTCTGGTTCCCTTTATTCTGCCTTCTGCTCCACTGCATGGAGGCGCTCAGTCCAGTCGCCTTTCCCTTTCCCTTCACCCTGTCTGCCACCTTTGCCCTCAGCCCCACCCCTTTATTTCTCTCCCGTACCCCTGTCTGTCTGTCTGTCTGTCCTTTCCTTTTGTTTAGTAGGCCCAATTATGTTGATTATCATTAATTTATGGTATACAAAAGGTATTTATTTTATATATGAGCCAGCAATTGTTTGGTTGTTTGCATTACGTATTATAGAATGCTTTGTAAAGATGCATTATGTTTTCGATAAATTGTCCGTAGAACAGTTCTGTAACAAACTTTCACTATTTCCAAAACTTTTATTTTTAGTGCTAATGATACTGTTACTGACTGTTAACGTGCTAACATTATTCCGTACAGAAAAATATGAAAATGCATTGCGTTTTTTTAAGTTATAATTTAAGGGCTTTTTTTTTTTTGTTTTATTGGACAGCACGGTGTAGAGAGACAGCGAGAATGGGGAGGGAGAGAGAGGGAGAGACACGCTACAAAGGTCGCGCGGCCGGATTCAAGCGGCCAACGTCGCGGCTCGCAACGAGCAGTGGATAGTGCTCTTGCAGGCTACACCACAGAGACACCCCTCAAATGCATTTCTGTGATCCCACTTTGTGTATCCTCCTAAAACCCTGGCAATTCATTGTTGTCCCCTGTAGGGGACATGAGTCTCTGGTCTTAGCCTCGAGAACCATATATTCTACTATATGCTCAAACCTACACTACATGGGATATTCAATAAAAATATTTTTGAAAATATTATTGTCTTATGTCAAAAAAATAAATGAACTTTATTTAAAACAATAAATAATCAACAGGACAAGCCAGGGACAGGCTTCATATGGCGATGTGAGCCATACCATCATCGCCGCACAATTCATTCTGACTGTTGGACTTTTGACTGCACAGTTGTTTCCATCTATTCCAGTTGCTCTTTTGCTGTTGTTTGTTTACTTGGGAACTGGAGATAATTGATTGACAGACTTGTGGCACTGGGGCAAAGAATGGAGGATTTAAATTTCACACTGCCACCCCGTCAGAACTCTGCCTGATCCACCTGATCCCAGTACACCCCTCACCTGTTCCCCTGACGACCCGTCACTACAGTAACAGCACCCCCTCTATGACTCTGTTTACTAAACTTTCCACCCTTGAAATATTTATAAGGGGAGGGAGCCAGGTTCAACTCACCAGAGAGGCACACAGGGGGGGTTGGCGGGGGTGGGGGTGTGGGGTCGGGGTGGGGGCGGGGCGGGTGTGTGGCGGAGGGGAGCGGAGCAGACTGAAAGGATGCATTGCACGGCTGTTATTGATATTTTCACTTTTCTCTCAAAGACGGGTGGCTAGCGTGGCTAACGCTTCTGCAGAGAGCACGCGCGGTTCCGCGGGGAGATTCCTACAGAAGAAAAGGCATTCGTCACCTTTGTATTTCAATGCTGAGCGTGAGCATTTCCATGATGGCCCCCAAAAATAAAAAACATGAGGGCAAAAGACTTTGTTGACACCCTAACTCTGGGTGGCCAGTAGACCCCACCTCTGTTCTGAAGCGGAAGTACACACAGAATAGAAAGGATGGGGGTCGTCCGCCACTCTATCCTGTACATGCCATTTTAGAGCCAAAATGGAAGCATTTTCCATGTTGATTAGGTGACTTCATGTCTTACTTCCTGTGTTTTTATGATTGATATCTCAAGGGATTCTCATTGGCCTTCATGTTGAGTTCATCATTGATTGCGGTCTGATGCCCCCCCACCCCCAGTGCCCCTATGCCCCTCCTCTGTTTGTCCATCCTGCCACTGGCCAGGGCGTCCAAGGTTGTGGGGGGGGGGGGTGGAGGGGGGGGTCAGGGGTTGCAGGCTCCACATGTGCTGAAATTTGAGATGGAACAGAGGGGAGGTAAAGGTCAAGGTTAGAGACACTCACACACATGCATACACACCCTCACTCCCTCACTCACACACATACACTCACTCACACACACATACACAAACTCACACACTCACACACGTACACTGTTCATCCTCCTCAGGTGCTTTAATCACTGTATTACATACATGTACATACACGCAAATATACACACACACACTCCTGTCCTCATGCTCAGAGACATCACACACAATTTCTTGTACATATCAATTTTTTACTATTACACTTTTTTACTATTACAAATTAGCTTTATCAAAGAGCAAAGTTGCAAGCAAGTTACAAGCAGCAAAACTTTAGGATAGGAGGGGCTATGTGCATTTTAGCCCTCTATTGAGATATTGTTTTACTTTGTTCAAAAGTGGCACGTGAGGCCGTGAAATCTTTCTCAACATTCTGATTGGACAATGAAATGGGAGTAACTGTGCTGGAGTCACATAAATCATTAACGAGGATTTGTTTGTCTTATGCATGTAATTAATACATAATTAATATTTAAAGATCGCCTCATTATCAAATTTAATGTCTTTACTGCTCACCACAAGAGCGAGTGAGATGTCAAAAAAGCGACAAACAAAAATAGAACATTGAGAGAGTGCAAAGACTAGATGAGACTAATGAGGCCGGCTCTTAATTAGCGTCAGGTGTCAGGGTTTCCTTTGTCTGATGGTGATTCCCTGGGAATTTGGGGAAGCAGATCGCTAGACTCACACTCGTCTCTTCTCAGAGCCATTGCGAAATGGGGCCTCTGAATCTTCCGCCTGGAGATACCAGCATTACGGGGGAAACGATAAATGCCTGCACTGTCAGCTCATTGGATTCATTTGTTTTATTGTCTTATTTGCATATACCCGTGATAGCATAGTCCATTCATAAGTATGAAAATGTCGTGGCCAAACGTTTATAGTTGTAAACGCTTGGTTCGCTTGATTTTTGTGGCACTGATTCTGCGCTCGCACACTGCGGTTCCTCAATCGCGGACCCGCTGGACGAAACCAGGACACGGCACTACATATCACATATATAAGATGGTCTGTTTAGAGCACTGTTTAGTGATGCTGGGTCAGATGGCTGGGTGTGTGGTATGCGTGCGCGCGCATGTGTGACCATAACGCAACATAAGCAGACATAGGTCTAGATACTTCAGATAACACACACAGTCTGATACGCTACCAGCAGATGCATCTATACTGCAGTGGGATGAAAGCAACATGCTCAGTGTTGTTTTTCTTCACCTTCACACATCTCTCAAAACTTGTAATCTGATTGTGTTTTGGAAAAGAGCGCCTTGGGCACTCTAACCCCCCCCCCCCCCCACCACCCCTACCAAATTTCCATTTCTTTTTTTTGCATTAGGAGGCCGTTATCAGTTTTATGTCTATGATGCCAGAAGCCTGTGTTCATATTATATTGGCTTTTGTCTCTTCTGTGATTTGAAGAATTGAAAAGAGGAGTGATCGTACTCCCAAGGGCAGCAGTATTTTAAAAAAATTAAAACAACTTTTATGTAAAACAGATACCATTTGAACAGAAATTTTGCTTGCAGAAAAATGTGAAAGAAATATTATGTCTAAAAAATCTACGTAAATATTTCCAGTGCATTTTATAGATTCATGTATTCCCCTCTCTGTGCACTTTCATTGGTCTTTATTTCTGTGGATGCCCTGTTAGTGTAATATCAATGTGAGTTAAGCATGCTGTGCTCACACCTCACACAGAGATTAGACATTAGCCAATCCAGTGGAGCACCATATAGCAGTGTCGCATCACACTTAAAAATCTAATTTCTCTGACTTTCACTTTCATCTGAACCCTGTTTCTTTTCCTGTGCCTGTCCTCGGCTCCTGAGACTGCTGTCATAAGGGCTCCACTACAGCGCATTTCAGTGGGGACTATGGAGGGCATTTCTAGCTGTCAATATATCACTATTGACCTCTGCCTCTGAGGAGAACGAGGGTTGGGGTCGGTTTGCTTCTGTGTCGGGGGGGGGGGGGGGGTTTACGGAGCACTCCGGAGGGGTAGGGGGGCATGTTTCATTTGTCATGAAAACGTCATTCCATTCTTTTCGTGTTTCTTGTTGAAGCAAGCATCCTCTGTGTAATGGATTGGGTAATTATGGTTACAGTTAGAATCATTAATTTGCACAGATTTATATCCAATTTCAACTATTTATGTGCATTAAAGTTAGAATTGGGGGTACAGTTCTCAGTATATTGAACTGTCACAGGCCGCAGTGTTGTGTAAAATATTAAGCTCAGTATCGTTCAAGCAGTAGTACAGGAATAAACAGCCTCGCTGGAGGCCTGTTTTTGAGCTGTTGTGTAGACGTACCACAGGTGAGTGTCCCCTTTGTGCACAGTAACGTATTCCTGCATGTGCGTGTGTGTGCGAGGAGAGTATGTTTGAATGTGTGTGTGTGTGTGTGTGTGTGTACGTGCATATGTGTGTGCATCATCCTCTCTAAGTTTACCAGCCACTGCGCTCCTGTTGAACTGAGAGCTCTAGAGTGCAGCCAAGGAGTGGAGGGGCTGATCTTAGCTCAGCAGCTCTCAGGTGTATCGCTCATACACACACACACACACACACACACACACACACACATGAACACACTCTCTCTCACGCACACACACACACACACACACACACACACACACACACACACACACACACACACGCTGTGTTCCCTGAGCTGGAGGAGACACTGGCTAATGGGTTAATTTAATTCCACCAGGCAGCGCGCTCCGTCTTGTTGGAACAATTAGCCGAGAATGGAGTCGTGAATTTTTAATGTTGGGCAAGGTACAGAGAAGAAAGAGGGAAAAAGCTTCCCCACTTAGCAAAGCGACCAGAGGGCAGAGGGGCACTGGCTCGTGCTCTCATTGCTTTCACCTCTCTCTCTCTCTCTCTCTCTCTCTCTCTCTCTCTCCCTCTCTCCTACACACACCACACACACTGCTCGCTCACAAACGTACCCACACTGAGCTGCTGACTCCTCTACCTACTACGAATTTACATTTTAAAAATAAAAAATATGCAGGAATAACCTGTCAAAGGATTCCAGAGTAAATGTGTCACTCGAAGATGAGGCCACTCAGATACTGCTGCAAATACAGCATTAGCATTCCCAACACCTGAGCAGTGTTCCAAACACCAAGGCAGTTTTCCAACATCACAGTAGTGTTTCCCAACGCCACAGCAGCATTCCCAAAACCACGGCAGCATTCCCAACACCATAGCAGCATTCCCAACACCACAGCAATGTTCCCAACACATCATTTATCATTTCCTCACAGCGATAGCAGTTGAGCACAGTGGCAGACGCCTCTCATTTCTCACCGTGCTGAGAAATGCGATCATTGTTTAATTAGTCTTCATCAGTGGAAGTCAATTAAATAACGGAGGCTGTGGAAGGAGCAGAGTCGTGTGGTGCACTCACATGTACCTTTCTCTGATAATGGGAGAATTTATCATACAGCGGCACGTCTTATCGATCGCTTCTCTGACAGCTCCAATGCAGCGCATTCCCCGCATCGTCAAACCGCGCCTGCGTCTGCGTGCCGCGGGGCTGAACTCCCACAATGCTCCTTTTCCCTGGGGGAGAGCAGGGCCGCAGTCAGTGGGGCCAAAGGCTCCGTAACAGATCAGACTGACTTCAGGCCAGAGGCACAGAGGGATATACACATCACATGATCTGTTAAATATTTCTGTCCCGTGTGAGGTTAAGTAGTTGTTATCCGTAAGGAAATGGCCACATCTTGTATACATGGCATTTCATATGTATTCTTCTTTCTTTAAAACCAATATAGACAGCTACTTCTTTTAGTAAAGCAGTTTATCAAACATCTGGATTGAGGGATACTACTGTATAGTGACTGTACTGCACCGTGGCTCAAACTCCCCAACTCAGCACCCCTTACCCTGCCGTGGAGCACTGTCCCCAGATCAGCTGATACTTCAGGCCCCTATACTTCTCATAGTGAGCTAGTCCTGTGCATCAGCCCTGTATCTCCTGTCCTAACGGACGCTGCAGCACTGCTACATTAAACTGTTCTGTGGACCTCAGCACAGAGACCATTAAA
>CM056387.1:37860905-37863405 GCA_029718625.1 Synaphobranchus kaupii
TCATCGAGGTTGCATCATTAGGGAAAGGCTGCTGGAGACTGGGGTACCTCAAATGGAGTGGCCTGCACTTTCTCCAGACCTGAATCCCATAGAAAACCTATGGGATCAGCTGACTCACCGTGTAGAGGCTCGTAACTCTGTACCCCAGAACCTCAATGACCTGAGGGCCGCCCTTCAAGAAGAGTGGGATGCCATGCCTCAGCAGACAATAAGTCGACTTGTGAACAGCATGAGACGTCGTTGTCAAGCTGTAATTGATGCTCAAGGGCACATGACAAGTTATTGAGACATTGACATTTTTGTTGTGGTATACCCACCACTGTTGTTGGCTTTTGTTTCAATAAATTGTTTGAGATGAGGAAATCACCATTGCATGCTTCTACTTAAATGCCCTACTTTCATGATACGTATAATATCACTGTAGCGTGAACTTACATTTTCCATAAATTTCACCCGAAAGCCAAATATCCCTAACTTTTTGTGAGTAGTGTATATGTGTATGTATATTTTATACATACTGACACATATACGCCTTATCTGTCTATTTCCCAAGTACCAAGTACAACTGTGGGTTCCTTTAAAGTACTATGATATGAACATTAATAAAAAAATGGTGAAGTCTCCAGAAAGCCTTTCAAGTTAAGAGGTTTCCCGCGTTTTTTTTTTTTTTTTCAAGCTCTCGGAAAAAAAAGGCGCCGCAAATTGAAATCATCAGCAAGGACAGGTGCAGATTGAGAGCGGCAGAGGTAATTTGAAGGTGAATCCTGATCTCTCTGCGCACCTTCTCTTTCTCTCTCTCTCTCTCTCTGATCTCTTGACACCCTGTAGAGCTGAGAGAGATGGAGTATCTCGCCGTGCCGCGGTCTGTCTTGGGATGCAAATTGAGTGTCTGGATGGGTTGTCATGGGACGCGCCCCCCCCCACTATTAAAACACCTGTCCGGCGTGCTGACAGACAAATTTTCAGCGGTAGAAAAAATGAGACAAAGTGCAGGGCAAGTCCCGGACAGGCGGAGTGGAGAACGTCTCCAGACGCCGTTTGATTTTTCGCTCGTCGACGTGTGTGGTGTGTGTGTGTGTGTGTGTGTGTGCTGTGACTGACTCGTATTCCATAGAGTATGTCACACTCGCTGCTTTCTTCCTCTCTCTCTCTCTCTCTATCACCCCTCTCTTTCTCTCAGTCTTTTCCTGACCTGTCTCTTTCCTTCTATTTCTGCATCCCTATCCCCTGCTATCCCTCTCATTCCCTCCTTCCCCCTCTTTCTTTCTCTCTCCCTCGTTCTTTACCCCGCCCCCCCCCGCCCCCTCAGTGCTGCCCCCTGCTGGATATGATGTGCAAACAGTAAAGGTAGAGTGAAGTGTTAATCATGGCTGCCATTGTAGTGTCAGGATCAGCAGTACCTTGTGAGGAGTGCTGTCAGCACAGTTTTACCTGCTCTGGGTTCTAATCCCACGTCTGGGGCAGTTTTACCTGCTGTGTGTGTGATTGTGCAAGGTTGTGTGTGAGAGATTGTCAGAGGCAAAGAGAGCGCAGTGTTCAGTTGTGCGTGTTTTTTTGTGAGTAAGAATTTGTGTTTTTCTGTGCATATGTGTGTGTGTGTGTGTTTGTTGGTGTATATGTGTGTGCATATGTGAGTGCGTGTGTGTGGGAGGGGGGGTTACTAGGAAACGAAAGCCATATAAATGCACCTCATTTGGATTTCTCAGTGATTTAGCAGTTAAAACGCCTTTAGTGTCAGGTGTGTTGATGGGCTGCTACCAAGCACTTAAACTACCAATAAATAACCGGCCAATAAATAACTGGCCAATAAGAACTCTGCGTGCATATACTGGTTCGTTGTGTGTGTCTGTTTGCAAACCTGTGTGTGTGTGCGTTTGTGGTCTTTAGAGGATAGCGGCTCTTTGCGATACACACACAGGCCCAATCTCATCCTTCTAGAGGACGGAGAGGTCCTGTGTGAAGGACTCAATCTCTCACCGACCCAAAACAAACAGACAGGGTGCAGTAAGCCTCGGCCGATCGATCCCCCGCCCCACTCACACACACACACACACACAGACACGCACGCAGCCGCTAATTCCCTCGCCCTCATCCCTCTCAAATCCGCCCTCTTCCACAGCCCAACAGATCCCGCCAAGGACGGCCTGAACGCAAAGCGTTGATTGATTTTCGCCCAGCGTAGGTCAGGGAACCAATACAAAGTTCACTGTATAAAACTGATGCCTTTGGGTCCGGGGGTGGGGGGTTGGAGGAGGGGAGGTGGGGGGGGGGCTGCGAGGGGTTTAGAATCCACAGAGGTGAATCCTGCCTCACTCACAGACTGCGATGACACCGTTCGCGACGGACCCTCTTGCTCATTTCGTAGCGTCACCCCGCTCCATTTGAAATGCATTAGGTGCCCCATTTCAGGGTCGTGGGGTCAAAGTGAGGCACGCTCCTCTTCTGTGGAGGGGACGGCAAAGGGGTCCTGTGATTGGCGGTGGTCTTGCTTTATTGTCCT
>CM056387.1:37870905-37958488 GCA_029718625.1 Synaphobranchus kaupii
CCGGGACGCCACACGCTTCACCTTCGAGGCTGGCAGGTGAGAGAGAGAGAGAGAGAGAGAGAGAGAGAGAGAGAGACGGAGAGGGAGAGGGAGGAGAGAGAGAGTGAATGAGAGGGAAAGTGAGGAAGAAAGAGAGAGGGAGTAACAATTACAATTGAACTGAGAGACAGAGAGGGGGAAGAGAGAGTGTCATAGAGAGAAAGGAGGGGCTGCTGAAAGGAAGGGCTAGATTGTACCCCCCCCCCCCCCCCCAAGCTCAGAGTGAGGAAAGTGCAGAGACTGTGAATGCTGATGGATAAACTCAGTGTCCAGTGTTGTATCAGTTACCTAACAGAGATTCATTACCTATGTGGTAGTCTCAGCCTCAGCCGCTTTGACGCACTTCGTACGCAGCGTCTGATGCATAGGCTTGCATAAGCTGGGTAGAACTGTGGAAAACTGAAAGTCAGTACTCATTGGCTAGCAGCACTGTCAATCACAGGAGTGTGTGCGAATTTCCGGTGCGACGCGGTGCATTGGGTTTTATCAAGTTCACCGGGAAACGAGTTGCGCTAACTAATCGGTAGCTAGCGAATGCTGTGAATCCATCAAGGAAAAATTAGTGTTTCGGACCAGTACTAAGAGCTTAACACTAGATTGAAGAAAGTTTTTGAAGTTCACAACATTTCTTCGGTGTGATGGCCTGTTTTACTGGAGATCGCCGTGCCATTTGTGTAAATCACATTTTGTTTCACGCGGATCTGTTCTTCTTGTAGTGCTGTTTTTGAATCATCCATAGACGGTCTGTGGTTGGTTATATTGCATGTCAATCAAGGGCGCCATCTTGTCAAAGTGGACATCTCTTTACCACGTTAGGCAAGTCTATGGACCAGACTTTGTGTTTTTCACAAAGTCTGGCCTTCGCGAGACTACCTATGTGGTGGTATTATGAAGAGAGGGCGCCCTCGTTTGGCCGGTGCTGATACTGCAGCCCTGACAGAGTGTGTATAATTCCTCTGGGACGCACTGAAATGTGCAGCCTAACGTGATCTTAGGCATGCCCTCCCGGTCCGTTCACCAGATTACACGATTACACAGATTTGAGTTCTTATCTGCTCCTGTTGTTTCATCGTCACTGATTGAAAAGAAAGAAAGAAACTGAGATTCACTCCACTTGGCACCAGAGCTCTACCTCAAACAGCAGAGCTGTGCTCGCCTTGGATTTGTTAAAGGTGGGATATGCTGCCCTCTGGTGGGCGTTTTGGTGTAGTGAAGCAGCCACTGTTGCTGCGCTTGTCTCGGTCACATGGTTTGCAGTCACCGGACAATGCAAAAGCCCTCCGCAGGGCCTGCAAAAATGATGTATTTGCCCTGAGTCGAGCCATATGGTTTTGTTAACTGGGTTTGATGGCTTGTAATTCTGTCTGTGAGAATCATTCAGTGTCTGTGTCATCTTGATTATGAATTTAATGATTAATAATAATGTGGATTCTTGGAGCCATTTTCATGGCTATTGACACATATTTATCCATGTTATTCAGTAGTATAAAAAATGATCTGTTAACAAAACATGAACTCCTACCAACAACAGTCTGTGTGTGTTTAACTGTGTGTACATGCATGTTACATGATGTGTGTGTGTGTAGAATGTGTGTGTTTGTGTGTGTGTGTGTGTGCATGTGTGTATGTGTGTGTGTGTGTGTTACAGGATGTGTGTATGTGTGTGGTAACAGTGTGTGTGTGTGTGTGTGTGTGTGTGTGTGTGTGTACATGTCGTACATGTCTGTGTGTGTGTGTGTTACAGGATGTGTGTGTGTATGTACATGTGGTAACAGTGTCTGTGTGTGTCTGTTACAGGATGTGTGTATTTGGTAACAGTGCGTATGTGTGTGTTGTGTGTTTGGTAACAGTGTGTGCGTGTGTGTGTGTGTGTGTGTGTGTGTGTGTTTGGTAACAATGTGTGTGTGTGTTCGGTAACAGTGTGTGTGTGTGTGTGTGTGTGTGTGTGTGTGTGTGTGTGTGCTTGGTAACAGTGTGTGTGTGTGTGTGTGTGTGTGTGTGCTTGGTAACAGTGTGCGTGTGTGTGTGTGTGTGTGTGTGTGTGTGTGTGTTTGGTAACAGTGTGTGTGTGTGTGTGTGTGTTACAGGATGTGTGACAGTGGGGAGGGCCTCTACACCTTCCAGACTCGGGAAGGAGAGCAGATCTATCAGAGGGTTCACTCTGCTACACTGGCTATAGCTGAGCAGCACAAGAGAGCACTGATGGAGCTAGAGAAAAATAGCAGGGTGAGTACACACACGCACACACACACACACACACACACGCACACACACAGATACACACACAGATACATACACATGCGCACACACACGCACGCACACTTTACTCTACACATACACACACACAGATACACACACACACAGATACACATATACACACACACATGCCTACAAACCCTTTCACTCAGGTGTCACGTACATACCTACACAGACATGTGCACATTGTGAATATCGAAAATACATCACCTGACTTGGTGTCTGAGCGAGCATGATAATGATGATGATGATGATGATGATGAAGGCAACCCCCCCCCATCCCATGTCTGGTCTCTTGTGCAGTTGCTGTCGAAAGGCTCGGAGGCGGGGTCCTACCCCTGCACCCCCACGGCCATCCTACCACGGAGCGCCTTCTGGCACCACATCACCGGCACTCAGGCGAGCCTGGACAATGCTAACGGTACGCTAGCCCTATCACACAGCATCCTAACTCACATACAATCCTAACGGTACGCTAGCCCTATCACACAGCATCCTAACTCACATACAATGCTAACGGTACGCTAGCCCTATCACACAGCATCCTAACTCACATATAATGCTAACGGTACGCTAGCCCTATCACACAGCATCCTAACTCACATACAATGCTAACGGTACGCTAGCCCTATCACACAGCATCCTAACTCACATACAATGCTAACGGTACGCTAGCCCTATCACACAGCATCCTAACTCACATACAATCCTAACGGTACGCTAGCCCTATCACACAGCATCCTAACTCACATACAATGCTAACGGTACGCTAGCCCTATCACACAGCATCCTAACTCACATATAATGCTAACGGTACGCTAGCCCTATCACACAGCATCCTAACTCACATACAATGCTAACGGTACGCTAGCCCTATCACACAGCATCCTAACTCACATACAATGCTAACGGTACGCTAGCCCTATCACACAGCGTCCTAACTCACATACAATGCTAACGGTACGCTAGCCCTATCACACAGCATCCTAACTCACATACAATGCTAACGGTACGCTAGCCCTATCACACAGCGTCCTAACTCACATACAATGCTAACGGTACCCTAGCACTATCACACAGCATCCTAACTCACATACAATGCTAACGGTACGCTAGCCCTATCACGCAGCATCCTAACTCACATACAATGCTAACGGTACGCTAGCCCCATCACACAGCGTCCTAACTCACATACTGTGCTAACGGTACGCTAGCCCTATCACACAGCATCCTAACTCACATACAATGCTAACGGTACGCTAGCCCTATCACACAGCGTCCTAACTCACATGCAATGCTAACGGTACGCTAGCCCTATCACACAGCGTCCTAACTCACATGCAATGCTAACGGTACGCTAGCCCTATCACGCAGCATCCTAACTCACATACAATGCTAACGGTACGCTAGCCCTATCACACAGCGTCCTAACTCACATACTGTGCTAACGGTACGCTAGCCCTATCACACAGCGTCCTAACTCACATACTGTGCTAACGGTACGCTAGCCCTATCACACAGCGTCCTAACTCACATACTGTGCTAACGGTACGCTAGCCCTATCACACAGCGTCCTAACTCACATACTGTGCTAACGGTACGCTAGCCCTATCTCACAGCGTCCTAACTCACATACAATGCTAACGGTACGCTAGCCCTATCACGCAGCATCCTAACTCACATACAATGCTAACGGTACGCTAGCCCTATCACACAGCGTCCTAACTCACATACTGTGCTAACGGTACGCTAGCCCTATCACGCAGCATCCTAACTCACATACAATGCTAACGGTACGCTAGCCCTATCACACAGCGTCCTAACTCACATACTGTGCTAACGGTACGCTAGCCCTATCTCACAGCGTCCTAACTCACATACAATGCTAACGGTACGCTAGCCCTATCACGCAGCATCCTAACTCACATACAATGCTAACGGTACGCTAGCCCTATCACACAGCGTCCTAACTCACATACTGTGCTAACGGTACGCTAGCCCTATCACGCAGCATCCTAACTCACATACAATGCTAACGGTACGCTAGCCCTATCACAAAGCGTCCTAACTCACATACTGTGCTAACGGTACGCTAGCCCCATCACACAGCATCCTAACTCACATACAATGCTAACGGTATGCTAGCCCTATCACACAGCATCCTAACTCACATACAATGCTAACGGTACGCTAGCCCCATCACACAGCATCCTAACTCACATACAATGCTAACGGTACCCTAGCACTATCACACAGCATCCTAACTCACATACAATGCTAACGGTACGCTAGCCCTATCACGCAGCATCCTAACTCACATACAATGCTAACGGTACGCTAGCCCTATCACACAGCGTCCTAACTCACATACTGTGCTAACGGTATGCTAGCCCTATCACACAGCATCCTAACTCACATACAATGCTAACGGTACACTAGCCCCATCACACAACATCCTAACTCACATATAATGCTAACAGTACATTAGCCCCATCACACAGCATCCTAACTCACATACAGGACGTGTAGCCCATCCCTGAGCCAGCCTGCGTCACATGACAGAGGCTTCACCAGCATCACAATGGATGGAGTTGCCGTGGGGGCAAATCGTTGGTGCATTTTAACCAATCAAATAAACTCCACGAAAATCAATCAAGTAGTTCTAGAATCCTCACTCGCCCCGTGGTTACTTTGTATATTTTTATTTTTTTCACTTTCTATAACGATATATTTTCTTTCTATCTTCCTCTCACTCCATTTATCTTTATTACATTACATTCATTTAGCAGACCCGCTTATCCAGAGTGACGTAGGAGAAACAGACGTGCATTTGTCTGAGTAATATGTGTGTGGGGTTCTAAACGGAACATCCTAATGCTGATGTAACAATCACTACTGGTAAAAGAAGGCAATGGAGTTCTAGAACACTGACTTAGAATTTTGAAAAACAAACCTACTCTCCAAAGGGTTAAAGGCTGATTGGAGGCATGGTGGAGCTCTCTTGGCTAGCAGCTATGTTTTATACTTCTCCCACTCTTTCTCTGTCCCTCTCTCAGGTGACCTGTTCGGCGGCTCACAGACTGACCCTGACACGGACCTGCTCCCCAC
Source organism: Synaphobranchus kaupii (assembly GCA_029718625.1). Classification (NCBI taxonomy): domain Eukaryota; kingdom Metazoa; phylum Chordata; class Actinopteri; order Anguilliformes; family Synaphobranchidae; genus Synaphobranchus; species Synaphobranchus kaupii. The sequence continues at coordinate 37,876,309 of CM056387.1, forward strand.
GCGCCTGCCCGCAGAGCGCCACAGCACGGTGCCCCTTCGTCACGGTCGACATCCACAAGGACACTACCCCTCCTCCTACCCCAGCCAGTGAGGGGCGCTGTGGACCCTCTTCCTTACCACCTCGTATCTCACCCTCGCATCTCCACTGGAGCCCTGGATGTCATTTCCACAACCCTTCGCCCCACACCCCCCAACCCCTCCCGCCCCCACCCACCCCACCACACCCCTTGGGCCAGTCAGGGGGTGGAAGGGCGCCACCCAGTGGGGGGCAGGGCCTGAGGGAACGCCCCCCCCCACCCCCCCTTCCCGAAGACGGGAGGAGCCGGGCCATGCAGCCGCCACATCCCCCAGCCTTCCCCTGGGGTGGGAGGACAAGACTCCAACTCCCAGCAGTCCCCAGTGAGGAGCATACAGGAAGTCCCGAAGATGCGACTGAGCGGAGAGGTCTGCCCCGAGACCCGCGCTGGAACTCGTCACGTTGGCCGCGCGCGTTTGCCAGGCGCTTTTGTTTATTCGTGACCCTTATCTGTCTGAATCTCTCTCGTGCATGCCCCCATCAGAGAGGAACGTCATGACAAACGTGTGTGTGTGTGTGTGTGTGTGTGTGTGTGTGTGTGTGGGAATGGAGGAAGGTTCTCTAGCAACACCTCCTGTAGTTTGATTTCTCCTTCATTTGACTTCACTTTAGTCACCATGGTCACCTTTAGGGGTGACAGGATGCCCCTGACAGACTTCTGCACCCCTGAATGGGGTACGTGAGTGGGGTACGTCAAGTGTGTGAGTGGGGTACGTGAGTGGGGTACGTCAAGGGCCTGGACAGAGTCACAACCCATTGCAATTCTTCGACACACATAAAAATATGTAATTTTTAACCAACCTTGGACAACCATCAGCCCACACAGTTCTGCAGCATGATGACAGTGTGGCTTGTAGCTCGCTTGAATCCCCAAAACTCAGTATGACACACGAAAGTCTGTAAGCTGTAAACTAAGAGGGTTTTGTCTCTCCTTTAAAATAAATGCACAAAATAATCCCACTGGCAAGTCTCCATGTTTGAGGAGCAGAGCTTCGGCAGTCTTTCCCGGGAAAGGAGAGCGTCTCTGTCGTTTTCTTTCTCTTCCATCCCTCTCTCGTTTGTTTGTAGCTGACAGAGCGACTCAGACGAATTTCCATCCTTACCTCGGCCCAATGAGAACGACAAGCACTGAGTTTGTGCGCCGTTTGGAGAGAGCAGAGCTGCCATTGGTCGGGACCACAGGCATGACTTTCCTGGGAGACAACGTCAACGTTTGTTTGTCATTCATCCAATCAGAGGTCCTCCTTTAATAATGGTAAAGTTCACTGGTGGAAGAGATGGGTGTGGTTTCTTGACTCCGCCTTTGTTGAATCCTCTGCCCCATTGGCTGTGAATCTTGGAAAGAAACACCTTGGACCAGGAGAGACAGATGAGCACAGGTGCAACTTCAGATGTCTTTTAATTTATCCTCCTTTAAAAAAAGAACCCACATCTGAGTAAAATATAATGTAATTTAGGAGTTTGAGTTCCTAAGTGTTCATACGTTTTCTTTGCTAATACTAATGCGATGATGATGATGTTGATGATGATGACGATGAAGATGATGATGAATATTATTATAATTGTTATTTGTGGGTGTTTGTTTCTTCATTTATTCCATGATGTTTTTTTGTTCTGATTTACAGTAACCCTGGTTACAGACCCGCGTGGTCTTGAAGTAACTTTTGCACTTAGAGTGGTGATTCTAAACAATCTGTTTGAGACAACTCAGGAGAAAATAGTTCTTCTCGCCGAAAGGTTGTTTTTGCGGGCGTGAGCGAGGCGCAGAGAGCGAGCTCGGCCTGTGGTTTGGCGGGATTCCCGAAGGTCGCGAGGTCGGGTGGTGAAACCTTCGCTGACCCCAGGAACGACCTTCACACCAAATACTTTCTTTAGGGCTAGAGAGGGTGTTCCACTCTGGCTGAGGCTGCAGCATAGAGAGTGATTTTACCCACCCAGAGGGACGCGACCGCTCACCGTCAACGTCGCGTCCAGCGTTGCTCTGGCCAGACTTTTTCCTCTCAATAGGATTGCCTGGATTTTTGAATTGATTTTCTGTATCACAAGTTGATACATTGTGCTTTAGTACCATCTGCGAAAGGAGCAAATTAGGTGTAGGAGGGTATTACTGAATGACTAGTGGGAGGGTATTACTGAATGACTTGTGAGATGGTATTACTGAATGACAGACGGGGCTGATCTCTTTAAATTGAAGTCCCATTTTCACTGCATCGCTTCTCATAAGTCTCACGTCCTACGTTTTTTGAGCGACAGTTCCCGATAGCATGTTAAAGTTTGATGGTATCGCACATAAAATGAGATGAGGAGATATTTTTTGACTACGCAAGTCCACCAGTCCATAAGCACATAAGGAGTTACATTGCTGAACCGGGACCGCTTACCTGGAGATAGATTGGGTATATATTTAGTGAGAAATGCTGGAGTGGAACACCTTTTATGTCTAAGGCTAGTTATACAATGCTGGAACCTAATAAAAACCACACATGTATGTATAATTTATTCCATGTTAATATTAAGAAGGGCTAAGCTTTTGTTGAACATATCTCTTCCTTTAGTGTCATGTACAGCTATATAACCTGAATTGTTGGTGCCCACTGGGCCCTTGTGGATACATATATATATATATTTATTTCACATGGCGTATGTGTGTGTGTGTGTGTGTGCGTGTGCGCCTGTGTGTGTATGTGTGTGTGACTTTTGGGAGGGGGAGATTAGCTTTTCTGTCACTTGTGTTTGCTATGAAAAACTGCACACTTTGTGTAATGGTTTAAATGCCAGATGAATCTTTGGAGGTTTTTTTTGGTTTATCCAGAAGTGTCTGCTACTGACTACTGAGCGTGTCCAGCAGCAGGCCTTGGGAGGGGAGGGGGGGGGGGGGGTCTTTCAATTGAGTAGCTGGGGGGAGGAGTCTCTCTGTATGAGGACAGCAGCAGTGACTGTGGTAGTCTACAGGAAAGGGGCCTTCCGGCATGTTCTGAGGGCGAGTGGTCTCCGTGGTATGGCAGAATGCCCGGAAGTTTCCGTAGTGGACGAGACACCCCCACGGGCATCCTGGTGATATTCTGCAGTTGCCTGGACGGTTCTGGCTCTGACCTCACCATAAGTGATAACCAATGGGTTATCTTTTCTCTCCCGCCTCAAACTTGAATTTCTGCCTTAATACAATATATTTTTTTGTGCTGTTGCTCGTAATTTCTCTGAGTATCCCAGTGCAATCGGAAACGAAATGCCGACGGTAGCCCATAATCTTTGAGATGCAAACATTTGCCATTCATTTCTGGATGGGGAAGAGGTTAGGGATCGGTTGGGGCGTTAAAACCAGGGTGTGAAATGAGCACCAGCTAAATGCTGGTAAAATTTTGATTGTGGCTGGTTCATGCCCTGGTTGGACATACAGTAGAGGTAGAGGTACGTGAACGTGACCGCGTGCGTCCTCTTTACTCCAATAAAGGGACCAATAAGTTCCGTTTCTGGTGGGAAGCTTGAACGTGTAACACCAGGAAGTGACATCACAGTCAGAAGTTTTTTTTAGCCCACCGCAGTGGCTTTTTCGACGCACAGTGTTGAGGTACGGTAATACTTTCATGTGAACTTGTTCGTTTGTCTTTAAAACTTGATTGTAAAATTGACCTTAGGTTGAAATAAAAGCATTGGACATATGTTTCTTTTTCTATGCACGTTCCCAAGTTCAGTTTGGTATGCAGGTCCAAAACTGGGCTTACGTGGGGGGAGCTTACCCGCCCCCTATGTTCATTTTGATGGTTTGGACAAAGGATGTTGTTCAGCGTTGTCTGTCTTTGTGTATTGATGACATGTTTTTAAATGCCACTGGTTTTAGCATCTCTGCACTGTCTCACCATTTTGAACACCCTTTCACTAGATGGCCCTGTTACGCAACATAATAAATAATACTATAGTACAATTATCACATTGTTAAAATGTTACTGCCGCTTTGAGAGGTCTGTTTGGCACCGAGCAGGTCTGGTCAAATCAGTGTTCTGCCATACAACAGAATTTACATGTGTTCTCTTGGCATCCCCCCCCCCCACACCCCCCCATTATATTCTTGTCACATAATTATTTTTTTTCAAAAAGGGGTTGCTTTCTCAGAATTTGGACGTGGGGGATGGATTTCAGAAAGGAAGAATTGGCAAAAGGGAGGTAAATGCTTTGTGTCACCACTGTTTGAAATGTGAATTGTGATTTCAGCAGGCTTACTTATAACCAAAGGCTTACGGTGTCAACTTATAACCAAAGGCTTACGGTGTCAGATTCCACATGTAACTTCAATCTTAGAATACAATATGTGAGTCATTACTAGCACCTCTGACCTACATAATTTGTGTTGGCCATCCCTAAGCACTTTTACAATGGGGAATAAAAGAAACCACCACACACAAAATGTTGAAATGTTAAATGGTTATGTTGGTTAGCCAACATAAAGAAAAAAAAAGAAAGGCCATTCTCACGGTTGATTTGTTTAACTTTGACTCGCCCTCAGCTGTGTTTTTCTGTTCACGGCATTTCCCAAAACAAACCCCTTTCATTTTCAAGGAGCCAATGCTACTGATATTTATCAAGTCAGCCCCCCTCTACCACTTAGGCTACCTGTGACGTAAAGGGAATCTTGGCCAAGAAAAATGGGAGAAAAAGGAACAGGAAAGTTATGTTTTTATGGGGTAAGAGGCACTGTATGACATAAAAAAAAAAAACAGAAACCAGTAAAGGAGGCGGAAACACAAACGGCCGCTAGTCTTGAGGATCTGATGTAGTTCTGCTCCGAGCATGCCGCCGTGGACATCACCTTGCATGAATTCTGTTCTGAAACGCCAAGTGTGTCCTGTAATGTTTGTGGTACAACATTTTGCAGTTTTTCAATTTAAAAAAAAAAAGATAAAATGATTTTACAATAAAAAAAAAGATGAATTTTATATCGGTGGTGTGGTTTCATCTCATTGTGTGACACACAAACACCTCTGCAGGATTATGCTGACTCTGAAGGCATTCATTACATAGTTTAACTTCTACACAAATTAGTGCAAGACAACGCTAATCACATATTCTGTTAGAATAATCACCTTTATTAATGGACCATGGCAGCCTATCAGAAGTGATGAACCATGTTTGGACTATACTTGTGTATTCAGTACACATCGCCAGCAATGACACCGTCCGTTATTAATAGGTTTATTGTAGCATGAAGGCGAACCTTGTACACTCATATTAAAAGAATTAATTAAATATCCAACAAAATGACTTGTATATAAAGAGATAGAGTTTCCATTTGGGCCATACAGACTCAGAAAGCATAGACAGTCCTGTATTCCCTGGTATATTTTATAAGGAATAGATTTTATTTAGTCCCCCAAAAAACTCCAGTCTTTGTGTGCCGGGAGCTGCCCGGGTGATGTGCAGACGCTGAGGGATATGGAATATGCTGCAGTATATTGTAACTATGAGGAATATTTAGGAATATAATGATACATATTGTATATTTTACAGCAGTGTATTAAAACAAATACATATTGCAAAATCTGAAAGCAGCAAAGACTTGCATACTTGGTCATTTTTTGAGAAGTGTCGTATGGTCTTGATTATGGGTAGGCAGCCCTGGTCCTGGTTTTTGCGCTCCATTAAATCCTTTATCTACATAACAGGATCCATTTTAATGAGTCAGATTTATTGAATCCAGGTGACCATGTGCTGGAGACACTCAGCATTTCACCATTCAGAATATTCAGGCTCAGACTTTTAATCATCCATCAAACTCTTGTAATCAAGCTCAGATGGAACAAAAACCAGAAACGTCACCGGCACTCCAGGACCAGGATTGCCTGCCACTGCTCTTGATATAATATACTGTATTTCAATTGAATATATTTTGAGTATAAAAGAAGATTCCTTTCCTGGACAACTTCATTGGGACTAACCTGAAATAAGGAGGGTTGGAGTGCACAAAGTTCCGAGGAAAATACACTGCCTGGCCAAAAATAAAAGTCGCACACTCTAATATTTCGTTGGACCGCCTTTAGCTTTGATTACGGCGCGCATTCGTTGTGGCATTGTTTCGACAACCTTGACGACGGGAGAGTCGAACCACTCCGTAAAGTCTTCTCCAGCACATTCAATGAGGTTAAGTTCAGGACTCTGGTGTGAAAATGATTCCTCATGCTCACTCTTTCACAATTTGAGCCCGATGAATCTTGGCATTGTCGTCCTGGAATATGCCCATTGATGGGATACCTGGTCATTCAGTACATTCAGGTACTCAGCTGACTTCATTTTATTAACGTTGCTGCATAACATTGCTCCCATCAATTACATTAGGGTGTGCATGTGTGGGACTAATAGTTCTTATCATTGATTCCACATACATTACATTATAGGCATTTAGCAGACGCTCTTATCCAGAGCGACTTACACAACCTTTTTAGCATTTTTACATAGCATCCATTTATACAGCTGGATGTATACTGAAGCAATTCAGGTTAAGTACCTTGCTCAAGGGTACAACGGCAGTGTCCTACCTGGGAATCGAACCTGCAACCTTTGGGGTACAAACCCAATTCTCTACCCATTATACTACTCTGCCGCCTGTGCAGTATAAAATGTGATATTCGTTAACGGGTAGAGAGAAGAAGACCAACAGATATCATAGATAATTAAACAAAATAATAGCCGATATTTTATTATATATTATATATTTTCAGTATACTCCCATTTGTGTAAGGGAAGGACTTAAGACGTGTCTGTGACGGTGGGCGCTGAGAACGGTGGAGTGGTGGTTGTCTTGTTCCTCTGCCCAGGTCTCCCGTCAATAGGTGAGAGTAAAATACCGCAAGGACAGGAGGACACCTGTGAGGGGAGGGCAAAGGGCAAAGGGCAAAGGGCACATACGTCAACAGGAACCCCACCGGCCTTCAGCCTTCACTCCCACCCACTCCAATGCAGAGGACATAAATGCACAGCGCCAGTTACAGGCGCAAATTGGCCTCCCGTTAGCGGCCCAAGCGTCCGAGTCTCTGATCGTCACCTGTCTGCTCATTTTGCTCCTTTCTAGCTGGACTGATAGCTACGATGGCGGACATAGCGGTTTATGTTGGAATGGCACTCTCTGGATTTGCATTTTATGAAATTGGATGAAATGGCCTGTTCAGGCAGCCGTATGCTGCGGTTTTAGTCTTGCAATGAGACTTAAAATCTTATTTTTTTTATAGAAAATACTTTAAGTTACTTTTTGCTTGACAAGTGAAATTTTCTTAGCCCATTGGCAAATCTTGAAATAAGTCAAACTGACTCACCTCATTGGCAATATTTAGCAAAATGGTAATAGAAATTAAGACTCTATTTAACTTGTGTTTTTGGTTATTCTATAGTTCAGAATGTATAGCTGACTGTGTGTACTTCTCATGTTTATTACTAGGGATAGCTCCTACGCTGTGAGAAAGCCAAATGATTGTAATGTAAATGTAAAGACTTTAAGTCTAAATACAAGACTAAAATAAGACAGAGATTGATTTACTTTTCATTTTTTGCAGTGTGTCCTTGGTCATTGGCTTATCCAAGGTCAAGGTAAACTTTATTATCTCAGAATGGGGAAATTCAGGTGGTCATGGTACACAAACAAGCTGTATAAGAGCTATAAAAATACTAAAGAATAAAAGTACAGTCAACATTCAATATATAACGGTCATCAGCGGAACAGATAAGAAGGCGCCTAGCTCAACCCTCCCTACGACGACCTGGTCAACACTCCTTCTCCCTTCAACTCTTCTCCCTACTGGCCCCCTAATGGTGGAACAACCTGCCCATCTCAGTCCGGACACTTCCCTAACTTCTAGCATAACCTGAAGATGCATCTATTCAGGAAATGCCTCTCCACCCTCATTCCCTTTGCCCTTTTCCAGATCTTCTATCTCTCCTATTAAAAAAACTACCTTCCCTTCCACATTCTTGTGACAAACAATTACCTATCGCAGGCGTGTTACGGCCCCACCATTACACTCTCATTAATTGCTACTTGGAATGTTGGTGATTTACAAATCTAGTCCTTTTCTTTGTACTCTAATCGTAAGTCGCTCTGAATAAGAGCGTCAGCGAAATGCCTAAAATTTTAATGTAAGACTCAGAAACTCCACTCTCACAGTCACCTGCGCTGCAATCACACCGTGGCTTGAAAAGGGACAACCAGCCAGCTTTAAATCTCTTCTTTTCCCCTCAGCAGTTTTTAATACTTTTTTTAAAGCACCAACTGTGCTTCTTGAGTGACAGTAGAAGCATGTGTACTCCTCCATCAGTGGCTATTTCCCCGTACTACAGGAGGGCTAGTGATTGATTGGATGAGAGGTGCACCTCTCACGGATAAGTTGTAGCTGAGTAACTTGCATGTCACTGGGAGGGGCCAGTTCAGAGGTAACCATAAATACCCGTGGCCAACGTAAACCCACCCCACCCCCTGGCAAAACCAATTGTATCCCACCACCATGGACAACAAGTAATTACCAGCTAATGTCATTTCCCAGACTCAAACCTGCCATGTCTATACTGTTGGCTAGAGTTAGGCTAAGGCTCTTGGTGGTGAGGTTTTAGTTTGCCCTCACTGCAAAAAAAAAGTCTTGTTTTAGTCTTGTAATGTGACTTAAAATCTTATCTTTTATTATTTAAGTAGAAGATATTAGCTTGTTTTAAGTTACTGTTTCTTTGACAAGTGAAATTGTCTTACCTCATTTGGCAAAGCTTGTAATAAGCACAACCGTCTCACCTCTTTGGCAATCTTTTTGTCTTATTTTGCAGTAATAAAAATACAATTTTAAGTCTAAATATAAGACTAAAATACTTGTTAAGACTGACTGACTTATTTTTTTTGGTTTTTGCAGTGCTGGCCTGGTTGTAAGGGCTGGCCTGTATTTACCGTGGAAGGTGTTAAAGATGCAGAACATGTAGGCGGCGGCTTCCTTCAGGGGGCCGAACTGGAAGAGCGCCACACCCCAGGTCATCCCCAGGAGCCAGGACACGCCCAGCAGGCTGAAAATGTCCCGTTTGCTGACGCGCTTTTCCTGCTGGGAGGTGCGGAAGTGCCACGCCCGCACTACCTGCACGGTCACCACCGTGTACACCACCACATTCACCAGGATTACCAGGACAAACAAGCTGAAGGTGAGGATGGTCAGCACCGAATGAGGCAGGTAACACCTGCAGGGACATTGTGACAGTGTCAGTTAGGTAACACCTGCAGAACCATTGTAACAGTGTCATTCAGGTAACACCTGCAGAACCATAGTGAGTGTCATTCAGGTAACACCTGCAGGGACATTGTAATAGTGTCATTCAGGTAACACCTGCAGAACCATAGTGAGTGTCATTCAGGTAACACCTGCAGGGACATTGTAACAGTGTCATTCAGGTAACACCTGCAGGGACATTGTAACAGTGTCATTCAGGTAACACCTGCAGGGACATTGTAACAGTGTCATTCAGGTAACACCTGCAGAACCATAGTGACAGTGTCATTCAGGTAACACCTGCAGGGACATTGTAACAGTGTCATTCAGGTAACACCTGCAGAACCATAGTGAGTGTCATTCAGGTAACACCTGCAGAACCATAGTGAGTGTCATTCAGGTAACACCTGCAGGGACATTGTAACAGTGTCAGTCAGGTAACACCTGCAGGGACATTGTAACAGTGTCATTCAGGTAACACCTGCAGGGACATTGTAACAGTGTCAGTCAGGTAACACCTGCAGGGACATTGTAACAGTGTCATTCAGGTAACACCTGCAGGGACATTGTAACAGTGTCAGTCAGGTAATACATGCAGAGACATGGTGACAGTGTCATACATTTTATATCTACTGTAGCTAACACTATTCTTTGTTTTTCTATAATTCAGTTTCTTTTCTCAATATCTATGATATGAGTTTTCCATTTCCCTTTCCACTATTTCACAGCTTGGCTCTTTCTTTACTTTGGATATTTGAGCTTTTGTCCTTGAGGCACATTTCTGTCATCTGTTGTGTTTCTAACATTACATCTCCCACGTGCATTTGGGCAGACAAATAATTATAACTTACACATAACTTCGCATTTTTACTTGACAATGGTTTTCCTTTATTACATTTGAAGACCCTGGTGCTAAAAGTACTGAAGTCACAAAATGTCTATTTTGAGAAAATCAAATCCGAAAATATCATTGATCCATAAAATCAGCCTGCAACAGTTTTGCTGTTTTTATGCATTGCTTAGGCACCTTTTCTGTTAACAATATTTAACAGAAAAGTGGACGTAGCTAAACAAATACAACATGTTTCTATGCTCAACTTGAATTGTCAAAAAATGTGACTTCAGTACTTTTAGCACCAGGGTCTTCATTTGTATTTTGATGTTTATTCGTGACACGTAGTTGAAGTAGAATAAATCATAACCTCCGGGTGTTTTCTCAGTATTTACGAACGTCTGAAGCTCAAAATGGCCTTTCACCTAAAATAACCCGATAGCCCAGCCCAAGGTGCTGAAGCGAAATTGAGACAGACCGCGGAAGCCAATCACTCACATCGTTTCCGTGCCGCCCTCCAGCTTGTAAATGTTGTATCTGCCGTACTTGCCAGAGCTCAGGATTGAAATTACAGCCACTGCAGGTAACCCTTAGGGAGAGGGGAGACAGGTGGGGGCAGTTATCAGAAAGGTAATAATGAAAGCTCTTTTCTGTCTTCAGATCTGTCATTGGGAGGGGGACCCTGACCCCACCCTCTGGGAATCATTACTGCAAATAAAGAACATGGGAATGCTGTAAATCTCTTTCTTCTTCTTCCTTTTTTCCGCTTTAAGTTTAGCGCCCAGTGTGGGGCTGAGCATGTCCAATTCCTACCCTAATGTGGAACAGCCTACTGTTGTGTGCAACATATTTAACAAAATATATTAACTCAAGAAAAAGCAATCGAGAGACTGCTGTGTTCCCTATTTTTAGTAAATATATAACATTGTGAAGCGTGTCTGAAAGTCATTCTTCCTCAAAGAAAGGTCTCGAAAGCAAATCTTAAAGAAGTCTAAACCGCACCCATGAGGGATAATCAGAGATTATGGCGCTAGCAGAATCCACAGAGAGAGTTAGTCTGTAAACTCGATTTGATCCAGCCTTTAGTAAGAAACGTGCGGAGGTCCCATCCTCACCCCAGCCTGCCAGAGCCAGTTTGAGCAGGTATCTCTCGATGAAGACGTTGAAGACGCGGACAACGAGCAAGTAGAGGTGGAAGCCCTCTATGGCGAACCAGATGAGGGTGCAGAGCAGGGTGTAGTGGGTTGCCACGGCGATGAAGATGCAGGCTGCGTGGACGTTCAGGGAGGCCAGGCTGTCGTTGATGAGGAAGGACAGGTTTAGGCCAAACAGCGCCACACACAGGTGAATGTGTATACTGAGAGAATGCTCAGAGTTATTCCGCCTAGGGGAGAGAATGGAGAGAGAGAGAGAGAAAGAAATAACTTTTAGAAAACTTTATTTTATAAGGCTTTACTTTATTGCCCCAATTCACATATGTCTCACCACAGGAACATGGAGAGGTATAAAGCGGTGTACCTGTACCAATCAGCGGAACCAGGCAATAGCACAAACTACACCGTTCAGTAAAGAGTAAGAGAAACAGGAGCTTGGCTCTTCTATTTTCTACATGCTTACGTTTATGAATTTAATTTGCATTCAAACAAAGAGCTTAAGAAGGACGTGCCAAATATTTGCATGCTTCATTTGATGCTGGCATATTCCTGACGGGCGCTATAATTCCATTAGTATTTTGAATCGAACCTAAATTCTGCCTACGAGCATTAAAAATAAAAAACAATCACTTCCTGTTGTGTGAAAAACACCCACCAAGGCAAGAGCCAATAAAGGGGTTTACTGGGATAAAAGGGGAATTACATCATCTGGCAGATAGTGACAACTTGAATTAATCACTTAAAGGGGTAATAAACACTAAATCAAATATTTTGAGTTATAAAGCCGAGTACCTTGTCTCAATTTCATAAATCACAAATATCCTATTGTTTAAAAAAACTAAAATGTAATTAAGCTATGCCGCCGCATTTTGTGTCAAAAAAGAGCTGAAATCCAAACTGAAAAGTTTAGTTTGAGCCACACCCCTATCCGTGACGTAAAAAAAAGATAAAAACCTTTTTTATACGCAAGCAAGTCAATGCCCCCTCTCTCCCTCTTCTTGATTGATGGGTATTCAAACTGCGCAAATTAACGTTAGCCCTTTCATTTCAAACGGGTTTCCGTTTGAACTGTTTTCATGATGTGTTACCGAATGGATCTATCGCCCCTCCCCCCAACTGTAACTCCACCCAATTAGCGTTTTTTGAAATTGTGAAGTGGGCGGAGACAGAACAAAAGCAGGTGTTTATTACCCCTCTAAACAAGAGAATGGTGGATCATTTTTCAAAGCAGCCGTTGTCCAGGGTTACTTGTTTTCAAATTTCAACTGTTTCCATTAACCATCAGTTATTTCTGTTGACCAACTGTCGACCTGGTTAAAGCTCTGGGGACTAGCGTTTTTACTAAAGTCAACCAATTTTCATTTCTATGCACATAATTCCAGTATCCATGATAGATGAGTCATTTGGAAATCAACTTTCCAAAGTCACTATATATTTATGTGACATAAACTAAGTTTATGAGCCACTGTGGTCATTAAAGATCACATGGCAGTTTTTGAAGAAGGCCCTGGTGCCCTAGCTGGGCTGTGTCCGAATCAGAGCCCTATCTACTGCGTCCTATGTCCTGTGTACTAGCATACTGTGTACTGCTTCCTACATACCATTTAGTACATGCAATATGCAGAAAAATATCCTCTGTACTATTTTCAGCAAAGTATATCATCCGAGGGTTTTAAGTATACAAATTTTGTGTACTTGACAACTTTCTCTTCCGGTGTACTAACAAGCATACTCAATAGTATGGAAGGGCGTTGATTCGGATACAGCCCTGCTCAAATTAGGGTAGGGTGGGGCACAGCACCTTTATATCTGAACCATGTCCACCCTCTTTATGTAAATTTCCCTTCTCTTGGCCTTACATCACTCACAAACATCTCAATTTCATCTCAAACCCAAGGCCCATCTCAGTCCGGCAGAGGCTACTTTTGCCTGACAACGTCCTAGCAACAGATTTTATGACTGCATTCTTTACTGATAAGGATGCTGCTGTGAGGCCCTCTTCTTCAGGGAGAGAGAAGTGAGACCATTGACCATTGGAATGCCAACTCATAACACAGTGAGAAAAGAGTGAGCATAATGTATTGCGAAGTATTCAATAAACTTGTATAAAATACACACACATACATATTAGTATTTTGTGCTGTCAATCAAGTGTTTGTATGTAAACCTACCATTAGATTATGTATTGGATAATAATACAAGGATAAAGAAGCTCTGGCTTTTTTCATGAAATGGGCCTCTGACTCCTGAATGAGCTTTGAACTTTAACATTTACACATAGCACTGTGTTTCTTTTAAACTAGCTCATCTACTTGCAGTTACTTTTGTTGTTATAGAATACATTTCTTATTCAAGTATAAATGTATGAATGTGGTGTTTAAAACATTGGGTTAAACAGCATTTTCTTCAACAATATTAGTGTCTTGACAAAAAACACATTACAGTGAAAACATTTAAAAATATCTAATTTCTTTTAGTCTTATTGAATGTCCCTTGTAGTGTAGGTTTCAGCATAGTGGAATGTATGGTTCTTGAGATTAAGATCAGAGACTCCATGTCCATACAGGGGACAATAAATTAATTGCCGACTCTTTGGAGGTTAAATAAAGGTGGTAAAACTAATTAAAAACTAATACAATATAAATCACACAAATCCAAATACATCTGTTGTCATTTTTGCATTTTCTGAGTCAGCCATTTTTTGGGATGTATTTTTGAACAGGCCTACCTGAAGACGGCATGGAAGGTGAGAACCAGGGCCAGGGAGCACACAGACACGCCACACCCAATCCGGGTCAGCAGCGTCAGGACCCAGACCGTGTAGGCGCTCAGCAGAGGGGATACCTGGGTAGCGATGCCCGACGCGGATGCCGGTTTCTCATAGACTGGACTCTGTGTGCGCACACAGACACAGATTCACAATCAGAGCCGTTAGACAGTAAACCAGGCGTGGCCAATGTGAGCTGCAGTGTCCCTGCTAGTTTTTTTATTTTTTAATTTTTTTAAATTTTCTCATTAAAAGCCGCGATTTATTTTGGGCCCAACAAACCAGGTGAGGTGAGTTAACTGCGCAATAAACTGCTTTAATTGACCAATTATGTGTTGGATAACAACCAATGCTGGAGGCCACAGCTCCCCTGGACCAGGGTGAGTCACCATTGTAATACTTGGGGGTTAATAAAGTTCAGGCCATCATCTCATGATCTGTAGATGGACACACCAACTCAGAGACACAATGAGAGCAGTCATAACTACTATATATAATTCAACAAAGACGAGTTATACAGGGGCCCAGTGTTAACCATTAGCCTTCAAATAGATACATTGATACAAGAAAACAGTCATAATTATTTGATTATACAGAAAAACAGGTTCATAGGGACATAATATATCAAGACAAGTTGCAGACAGATAGCCCTTTATGCAGAGTCATATCCAAAATCATTGTTTGCATGTAGTAATAATAATAATAATAATAATAACAATTCACCTGGGAATTAAACCTCCAACTTTGGAATCATGCACGCTTCACTTTCTTATAGCTGCCTTTTTAATTAATAAACCTTGTGTTGTGCCTGCTTCTCTCACGATCGCTCACTTTACTAAGCAGCTAATTAAATTACCCATTCATTACATAGTTCCCATGGGAACCAATGGACGGTTACGTTGTGACTTTGCATCCAACAAACATGAAGCAGGTACAAATGTTTCACTGTATGCGAATATATTCTTTAGTTGTTACAGAGAAACAATATCACCGCAGTCAATGGTGCATTTCACAGCTTTAGCAAATAGCTCAATGTTACTGTCCTTTTACCAGTGAGGTCATCTACAGCAGCTACAAGGCCATCTGCACTGAGACTAAACTGAATTCTCCCACTCCCATTAACGCTAACTCCAAACCTAAACTCAGCTCAATATGGATAGGCTATCTAGTCCCATCTGTGACTCTTTTTGGAAAGATCTAGAATATGCTGCCAGCACCTACCAGATTATATAGGGACACAGTCTGACTGGGCACTCTAGACTGTCACAGACAAACATACTGCCCACATGGATATGAACACATTGAAATAAAGGACACATTTAGCCCAGTGTGAAAATGCAGGCAGTTAGGCTGCTAAGTGGCTTGTCTTCCTAATGCACTGGGTCTCAGTGTAGTTAGATGACTATTGGTCATTCAGAATGGCTCCCAATACGCTTTATAGTGCACTAACTAATGGATTGGCCATTTTGATGGTTTCCAAATGATCAATTGAGAAAACTGTGAAGTCTGACACCCTACAAAATGGCTGATTCCCGATAGTGCATAGGGAGCCATTCCGAACGGAGCCCCCGATTACATCAGTGCCAACTGCAGCCAGCAGTCCTGCAGGGCAGCACGTGATTGGCTGAAGTGCCACCCAAAGAGGGAGGGCCTTAATCAGGATCGTCCCTGTCCTGTCCTGTCAATCAAGGGACAGTCCTGTGGTTAGGCCGCCTGCAGCCCGTCTGCTGCAAACTTGCGCAGGGAAATGCGTGACTGCGCAGCTCAGCGGGTGGACTGCAGAGTGAAAGAGAGGCTGACTGGTGGCTGGCACTACAACCTAAGGGAGGAGTCACTGGCCTCTCGAAACCTATAGAGGGCGCTGCAGTGCTGACTGCGACTGGACATTCCAAAATGGATTCAGAAAGAAAATGAAAGGAAGATCAGGGATAAAAATTGATTTAAAAAGGTCATTAAAATTGCAAGTGGTACAAAAACAGAGCGACGCAGGCAGTTTGAATGCAGTACTAAATTTCAGGTTGAAACGCAGAGGAACAGAATCACACTGACCCATAATTAGGCCGGGACAGGTCCAATGTCCCAGACTTGACCCCCCCCCCCCCCCCCCCAACAGTCTACCCTGCCCCCTGAACCCCCCACCTGTGGACGTGTGGTAAACCTGTCAGGACAGCTCTCTCACCAGTAGAACAGCGAAAAAAGAGAGGTGATCACAGGAGCAGATAATCCTCCCATCCTCCTGCTCAGAGCTGCACCCAGCTGAATTCCAGACTAGTTTGGAGCCTGTGAAACAGTCAACCGGTGAATTCATTGGGATTCATCAGTGGGGAAATATTAAAGGCCATTTTTCAACGGACAAATGGTCAACAGCTAGTAGTTCTTCAATTTTTATCAAATATCCTTTCCACATTCCAGGTCTTAAAACAGAGGGTCCAGACCATAGGTCACTCATACTTTTTGGTGGTGACTGTGATCTGACCTTGGTCCTCTAATTACCTGGATAATTTTAACCCTTCGGACATCGGGGAAATTACTGACAATTCGTAAAGAAACATCTATTTTCACCAGTGTTGTGAGCAAAATTTTTCATTCATATAATTTTACATTTTGGTTAATAACAGTCATCTGTGAGATTATTTTCAGCATGTAACGACTTGACATATTTTAAAGACGTATTTGACCAGGTATGCTTGTGATACATGACATGTCTCTTGCCACATTCACACTGCGCTAAATGTTGGCATTTGTTAAATGGCAACTGTCCTCACCTCCATTTAAAATGGGTCCAGCTTTCCATCAACCCTCTCTGCAGTGGTCTACTGTCATCTCTGAGCTGAGTCATCTCAGATTGCGCAGTGTTATTTGTAGCCGGCATTTGCATTTGGCTTGGGCATTTGCATTTGCGATATACGTACAAGTGTGAAAAACAGTGGCTGGCAAATACCAGCCTGGCATTTATTGGTGTTATACATAAGGTGTGGCTTTTGGCAACTGAGACGGGGAGGGGTTTCCTGTTCGTGGGGGGAGACATCCCCACAGCCAGCGTGATATGGAGCCAGCCAGCGTGATATGGAGCCAGCCAGCGTGATATGGAGATTAACGGAAGTCAGTGCCCAGGTACAGAATCCAACCATATTATCTGTACGACTCTGTGGGCTCTACGGCCCTCTGCAAGGCTTCAAATGAAACATCTCTCATTCTCTCACACTGTTTGCCACAGTGATCTGTTTTAGATGACAAGAAAAGACTTACCACTGCTACTTTTCACAGTATCCCAGAAAACACACGTAGCATTTTCCTGGAATGGAGATCATTTCATGCATTAAATTTGACCCCCCCCCACCCAAAAAAAAACAAAAAAAAAACAATAACAGATATAAAATATCTATATTTAAATCAGTTGAAACTGAATTAAATATAGATATTTGAAAGTTGAAACAAAATGGTATCTTGACCAGAGGAACATGTGTGTGAGAAATGTACACGATCAGAGCAAATTTAATGTTATTCTTTGGGCTATATCATAAAGTCAGCTATTAATATTATTACCAACAGGCTAGTCAGCGAGTGATCTGTGTAAAATAAACACATAATAAATAAAACGGCAAGGGTTTCTGCAAAAGCAACATTATTTGCAATGTTGCTGTGACCTCATACTCACCCGTGACGCGTTTTGGTGGAAAAAAATGATGGTAACGTTGTTAGTGAGGCCCGAGATTGTCTTGCCCAATTCAATGGACACGACGCGGTCGTTCAGGAGCGAACTGTTCGCCTCTTCCACCTGGTGATGGGAACAGTCAGATTGATTACATCCTACACTTCTAACTGAGGAAACACTTCAACGCCGCGACAATATGAAATGTGTTATAAGCCTACTTATCCTCTATCTAGGGTGGCTTGCATTTTGTACACACGAACCTGCTACATGGCTGTATATGTCCTTAAGCGATTCAGGCTACTTCACTCAAGGATGGGTACAATGGCAGCCAACCCCCCCCCCCCCACCCCCACCTGGGGACTGAAATGGCAACCTAGCGGTTTTACATAGATGACCTTATCTAATTTTGAACCAAGGCTGGGGGCCCATATCAGAATTTCTGTAAAATCTGTAAAGCTTAAAAGGTCTCGGTGGCATAGCCTGTAGAGCACTATCCACGTGCTCATTGCGAGCCGCGACGTCGGCGTTTCGAATCCGACCGCGCGACCTTTGTCGCATGTCTCTCCCACACTCTCACTCCCCCATTCTTCCTGTCTCTCCACACTGTGCCGTCCAATAAAGCTGAAAAAAAAAAACATATTTTTAAAAAAAACACATTACTTGGAATTCAAGAAGGACACCATGTAGGGATCCTGGTTAAAAGAGATACATAAATATCCTCAGATGCCATACCTTTCAAAATAAAGTGGTTGGTTCACGCGCTTCTTTTTATGCTCGAATGGCAAGGCAAATTAGATACTTATCGCCAAGATATGATGTTGGTCATAAACTTCCTCCTGTTTTCCTTGAGGTGAAAACCTCAGGTAATATAAAGGTGGACATTGTTATTTTTATTTTTTTTGGAGCTAGGATCCTTTGGCAAAAACAAAAACATATTTTGCATGTTTTCAGACTGACAATTTCACTGCAGGCAAAGTATTTAGATTTAATCTGGGCAACAGAGTCTATGTACTCTGCGGTTTGCTCAACTGGCATACTCACTTTAACTGCACCCTCTGTATCACTCCATTATACTTCCTGTTGTTTGTTTTGTTTTAACTTTGCTGGCATTTTGCCAAGTCCACTGTTTTTAATTTAACTGTCTTGTTTTATGCCCTGTAAGGTGTCCTTGGGTGTCATGAAAGGCGCCCCCAAATAAAATGTATTATTATTATTGTTATTATTACTCACAAATTATGTAATCAGTCTTTTAAATGAAATATGTGTAATAAATAGAACCTACTCCATGCATTTGGAAAAGCAAATGGAAAAAAGAAAAGAAAACGTAAAGAACAAAATTGAGATGGGTTGGCTGCATAAGTATAATTTCTGCAGTGGCACCTCCAAATT
The DNA here is from genome assembly GCA_029718625.1 of Synaphobranchus kaupii. Lineage (NCBI taxonomy): Eukaryota > Metazoa > Chordata > Actinopteri > Anguilliformes > Synaphobranchidae > Synaphobranchus > Synaphobranchus kaupii. The sequence goes on from CM056387.1 coordinate 37,895,403, forward strand.
AATACAGGTGCGAAAATTCCACCTCAATGAACAACATAATGAGTTGGGTGGCCTCTGTATGTGTGCCATACAAGTTATCAAGATTTCTTGACAAAATGTCTGCTAGTGGAAAGATCATTAGTCAGCTAGTGAATCTGAAGGAAAGATGCATCTAGGCCTCCGGGTCGGTGTCATGGCATGGGCTCGAACCAGGAGAGAGTCAGGGTTTTGGAGCGACCTCTGACCTCAGGGTGGCGGGACGGTGCAGGTAGCCTGCGCACCTTCAGACGGATTACTGATGGAAGGCTCTTTCAGTACCAGTTTTGTGACGCTAAAATTACATTTCACAAACCCTATAATTGGTGGAGCTACAGCAAGCAGTCAGTCACTCAGTTGTGTGAACCAATCAAAAGAATCATATCCACCACAGAAGAGACACAATGACTGGTTCATATTAGTGTGTCACTCTGTGGTAGCTCCGCCCATTCCTGGTATCGTGACACTTAATTCTCCCTTCAGTAACCAAATTTGCACAGAACTGCCTTTGGTGCCCCTTCCATTTTCAGCCACATGGGGGTGGTGTTGTATACTTTACCGGGAAAAGGCCTCCTTGAAACCAGAGGATGCTGGTGGTCACTTCTTTATCATTCGTTCCAAAGGCTGCATGCATGGCTTCTTGAGGAATATGCACATGAACATCATCTTTTTCACCTCTTGTACTCTGGAACAGAGCGTATTATGTAGCAACTTTGTATACTAGTCTATAATATTTATTAGCCGTAACGTGCGGCCATTTTAAGTCATCAGCCTGTTTCATCTTTCAACATTTGCGTCTCCATTTTGCATGCCTTGGACCTACCTACTACATACACATTTTACAGTTGTTGCATTGTTTTCCTCACTTCAAAACAGTCACTTAGAAGACTTCCATTATTATGTAATAGTTTCTCTCCCTCTCTCTCTCAAATTCAAATTCAAAATGCTTTATTGGCATGAAATAGGCCTACATTCGCAATTATTGCCAAAGCGTAAATACAGAAATATAGGAAGACACTAGAACATGAATGTAAATCAAACAAAATAATTCCTACATCTAACTGTGGTAACCCTCTCTCTCCCTCTCCCTCTCTCTTTCTGTCTCTCCATACTCACCTGTCCTGAGGGCAAACCCAGGTGAAGATCAGTTAAATTGTCTCTCCGGTGTTTTGCCACTGACCGCATGAAATGCTTTTTCCTCACACTTGATTTCCCCCATTTCATTATGCACTTAACTGCACTGTCAGGAAGAGAAAAGAAAGCTAACGCAAGATTGTGAGCCAGTACGTGAACTAATACAACCATCAGGAGATGGGGAAACATCTGCAGCAGTCAAGTCTAAAACAATAAAGTATTGAAAGAAAAGGAATTAGTCTATCTGTAAATCGAGAACTCACATCCCGGCTGTCTCAAGATATGTCTTTCCAAAATTTATTTTTTTGTTTTTATAGCAATCGAAGACTCCATTAATCCCTTCTTCTCTACAGTTTTTGAGAGCTTGATCGATAATTTCAGGTTGGCAAGACACAGAGGAACCAGAGGAGTCTGAACAGGAGTTGGTAACTGTTGGAGGGAAAACCGAATGTTACATTACATTACACCACCTTCATTTAGTCTCTTACAATGTAAGAGAAGAAAAAAGCATCACTGCAAAAATCTAATCTTAACAAGCATTATATCTTATATTTAGACTTTACAATCTTATGTCTGTTACGTTTTTGCTAAATAAGACAATAAGATTGCCAATGTGGTGAGATAGTTTTACTCATTTCAAGACTTTCCAGCGGGGTAAGATTATTTTGCTTGTCAATATTTTCCACTAGAGAAACAAGCTATTATTTTCCACTAGAGAAAAAAAAAGATTTTAAGTCTCATTTCAAGACTAGAAGACCCGTTAAGACAGACATTTTTTGCAGTACCAGTACCAGACCTGGCTAACAAATATGTTGAACTGATTCACAACAACAAAAAATATTTTATACAGTCTGTAAGGTAAAAATAAATAAATTGGGGACATTTAAATGTACTGAACTACAACAACTGGGATTTGTTTTATTCCAGGGTGTAAAATATGCACTTTAGTGTCTTTATGTTTCTTTTTTTTTTTTTATGCCATTCATTATATAGATGAGTTTCCTGTTTACAAACAATGGAGAGTGCGCGTACTGCTTGGGGGCAGGAACAATTGAAACGGGACAAACTCAGGCATTTACTCCTCTGCTTCTCCCGCATTATTTTATCGTCATTATGACCGTGGGCATAATAAAAGATCCGTATGAAGCCAGAGTTGTGTTTTTCTTGAAGAGAAAGAAAATCTAACGGATGACACCAATTGCAATTATAACTACAACTTACAAAAATATAGGCCTTCTGGCAAATATGCGTCAAACCTTTGGCATTGTGGCCGCAGGTTTGCGGCAAGCTCATATTTTCACGCGTAAATTAGCTTTGTGGGAATTGCCATTGTTGCAAGAAGTTCACCAGAATTTCACCACTACTGGCAAAGTCTGGCAAACCTCTGGCAACATTTTGTGGAAAACAATTTAGTTTGTGGCAAATGTGCTACATATTAGCTGCAAGTATGCAGCAAACTATCCAGTTTTGTAAGGGTGCAGCTACATGTTTTTTTTTTTTTTAAAGATTAAATAGCTATATCTAATCTAAATAAAATCGCAAGAAAACTCATTGCAAGAAAGCTAATCTACATATACATGTTTCCAGCCATTATATACTGTGGCCACTGGACTTGTTTGTGAATAGATTGATTTGTTCTCAAAGTTCTTTCAGATCCTTGTGATCATACCCCTTCTGGTGAGGACAAAAATTAACAGGTTGTTCCAACTCAGTTATATGCTAGCACAAAGCAGGCCAGATTCAGGTTGTCGTTGTAAATGAGAATTTGTTCTCAACTGACCATCCTGACCATTAAGTTTAATAATAATAATTCAATGGGCCTTCACACATTGGTGGTTAACAAGTAATTCAACATGGTTTACACAGCACAACGCACAGTAGGTCACAATCAAAATAAATATAAACTCACTTGATCTTTTAGAGGTAAGGGATGATAGCACAAAGATGATAATGCATCTCAGGTCCAATTTAGCCATAGTGCATGGTGTCTATGACTGAAAGAAAACTGTATGTTGCATAAAGGATGATGTCTAACCTTGTATGCAAATCAAAATTCCACCCACAGGCTTACCTCTAACAAAAGAACTACAGAGGCCTGGATGAAGCCAAAATTGGTCACAAACTTTGTAAATTCAAGTGCTCATTTTCTACACAAACAGTTTGGTGAGTTCAACAATATTTGAAACGACCCTACTACTGAAGTGTGTTTAAGGGGGAAGAAATTAATTATTGCATTAAATCAGGGATCTCAAACTCCAGTCCTGGAGGGCCGCTGTGTCTGCTGGTTTTTGTGATTTCCTTTCAATCAGCAGCCAATTTAGGCCTTGGAAACAAGGTGTGCAGACTCTTTAGCCAATCAATGACTTAAATTAAACACTTAAGTGCAGGAACACATCGAAAACCAGCAGACACAGCGGCCCTCCACGATTTGAGTTTGAGATCCCTGCATTACATTGTGAGTTAAAGTGGCGATAAGGCTGTTCAGGTGTTGATAAAGTCTTGTCTAAAGATGGCACCCTGAGCATCCCTAATGGTGTGTCTAGGGGACATCACTGTAATCCAAACGCAGCCTGTATTGACTGCGGCTGGAAGTCCGGCAGAGCAAAGCACAATTAGCTACCGCTTTACTCAGGCAGCGAGCAGTCTGCAGGGATAACCAGGCAGCTCAGTCAGGCACCTGTCGTATCCATCAGTGTAGGAATCGCGCAGCTCAGCTGGTGGACAGCAGTGTGGAAAAAAAAATGTCTCTGGCTGGCTGCATAGGCTGTAGTGGACGTGCTTGCTAATCTGTGCTCTCACAAACTGATAGAAGCTGTTGCAGTAATGATACACCTGTATACCCTGCTAGAAAAAACATTAGAAACCATCACGTAATGGTAACCATTACGTGATGGGAATTGGGTCATCTTGGTTTTGGTCTCCAATCAGGTTACCATTACAGACCATTAGAGACCATCAAAATCCCCACAGATACCATTAGAGTCCAACAGTGCACCACCAGATGACCATTAGAAGCCACTGGATTACCAATAAAGACTATCAGAAACCAGCAGAAATCTCCATCACAAAAACATGAAATTCCATTAAAACCATTAGGAATTGTCTGATGGTTTTTTAATGTTTTTTCTAGCAGGGTACTGTAGATATGATTGACCATTCCCAGATTTGGGTGGGAAAGTACAAACAAGCCGATGCCTACACGACACAAGGGCTGCCCCCTATTGGTCAAGTGGACAATACTAGTATGTAGGCTGATTTTGGTTGGTCTCTTGTCCAAGAACTGACCAAACAATGGTCTATGGACCAAACCCAGCTGTTCTGATCTATGGATAGCTTCCATTTTGCAGGAGGTGGTTACATGGCAATATGGCTCCTGGTTTCTACATCTGATATCTATTTTACAAGTTTTAAATTTCAAAAGAATGCAATCCACACTTTAGCAGGGCAATTAAAAAAAAAAAAGCTTTTGTTTAGACAATTCATATTCCGGTATACAGTATTACAATCTAGTAATTTGACGCTTGAGACAGGTGTTACAATCGAATTAAGTGGCGCCTTCAAGCTGCTCGCCTGTAAATAAAGGAGAGAATGGTTGCTTTAAATAGAGATATTGATTTAATAGAGGTATGTATTGTATAGTCTGAGATCGTCACGTTTGCAGAAAACAGGCAGTGAATCTGCCTTTGTGACTGATTGGGGAAGATCAATATAACACGAACAATGCAACAGTTGGGGGGGATTCCCCTGCCACTGCTCACATCGTACCCTCCTCTGCTTGACCAATTTCCACCACAGGCATCCCACAAACGCAACCATAAAGTAGGCTAAGTATTCTTCTTTCAAACATTGATATCAGTCTTTTAGGTGCTGCAGGTGGTGGTGGTTTCACCGTAACTGTTAATTTCCATTATAGCCCATTCCCACGTTATTACATTTACGTATTTTGCACGTAGTTAAAATCCGATCCCCGTTTTCAGGTAAGTCACATTATGGTCTAAGCACCATCCTCCTCAAAAAGAGACATTCGGTTGCGCAAAAAAAAAAAAAAAAAACCTCTTTTCGGCGCTCGACTAAGCAGCCTAGAAGGGGGCGGAGAAGTGTCATGTGATCGGGAAGTATGGCTGCAGTCAAATAGCTTATTTTGAAGCAGTTCTTTGAAGAGGCATCAGTCACCGTGATTGCTTCTTCTTGGCGAACCCAGCAATCACAAAATACCTGCTACGTAGATAAGGCTGATTCATCATTTTTGTGAAGAAAGGACTTACGTTGCACAGTTTTCGGAGCATGTCATTTGCGATAGCTACAACAAATTGAATCTTTCCAGGGTTTCAGCGTCCATCACCCAAACGCGAGAACCACCTGGGTATATATTTTAACACCGTGAGGGGGGACATCAGTCTGTGTATATTTTAGCATTGTTCTTTGTTACTTTACTGGGGACTTTAAAAACACGCTTTTTGGTCACATTATCCATTACTACTTGTTCTTGTAGGTGGTCTACCGGTAGTTAGCTTGCTAAATTAGCTTGTGATTGTTGGTAGCCTGGAGTATTAAAACTTAGTTATTAATTGGGATAAGATATTTGCGAAATTTAGGAGGCTCATAATTTGTCAACACTATTACTGGCTTGCTAGCTGACTACGAATCGTCGTAATATAACATTGTCATTAACGTTAACAGCTGAATTGACATATTGTATGAACTTTCTAAGGTAACAGACTGGTTGGCTAACGTTAGTATACAGGTAGTGCTATTATCCTAAGGGTAGCAAAAGTGTTAACCCTGCCTTGTTTTTAATGTATCGTTTTATCTAGGATAGGGTCATTTTCTGGTGAGGTCACTGCCTACTCAAAGCACTTTGCTAGCTGCGTCGCTCGACATTTAGCCTTTTTGTGAAAATGAACACAGAGAAGGATTTCTCCCCTTTGACACCCAACATCGTGAGAGCTCTCAACGACAAACTTTACGAAAAGAGAAAAGTTGCAGCCTTAGAGATTGAGAAGTAAGTTGACTGCTTTTCCTATGTTAAAACTAGATATTTCTCGTCAGTAACGCTAATTGAATGCGTTTTACTCACGAGAGAACCAGTTTTTTTTGCTTAATGTATGCAGTGGTGTTATCATTTCAAGAAAACCATATCCAAGGGATACCTAGCTTCTCGGAAACAACGTATATCTCTGTGCTACGTCCATGCACTGCACGGCAGTATTGACTATGATGATGATTGGGGTCTTCCCAGTCTCTTTGGGTTGCTTTAGCACTTGAGCATGTGCGTTTCGTTGTTACGGTCTTAAGTACCGATCACTAGTCAAAAGAGAAGACCCCCTTATTTGTGGTGCGACCGCTACTTATAAATATTCGTTTGACCAATCAGATCCTCGGCATGCAAGTCAATTAACTGATGTATTTTAGGAGAGACACCTGTGTTATTTGCAACAATTACACTTTTTTGTTTTGTTTTAGTCGTGTAATAAACTAATAGCCTACAAAATAAATTATATGATTTTTCTTTTAACTGGCCAGTTTCACTTTCACATGCTTTGCCGTTGAACAGTTTGGCTACAGCCTTTCAGACAGTGAAAACAGAATTTTGATGGCCTATTGGTTTTATTAGTCACTTTTGTTCCAGGCGTCAGTGTAAAAGGTGGAATGTTTGCAGTGCCCACTTTAGTCTATAGAGAAATGCAAGTGTCGTTAGGACATGACGCGAGTGAACATGATAATATGTAAGGGGTGACTTCTAAAGCTTCTTGGAATTAGTTTGAGCACAAAAGTCATTGATAAATATAGCCAACAAACAAGCTGGAGGCCAGCTCCTGTGCTGTGCACATGTAGTGCAGAAATGCAATGGACTGTACAAAAAGTGTGGCTTACTCCTTACTTCAGTAGTAGGCCTAAAAAATGGATATGTGTGTGTGTCTGTTTGCAGGCTTGTGCGGGAGTTTGTAGCCCAGAATAATTCAACCCAGATACGACATGTCATTCAGATCCTGGCTTCTGAGTTTGCCCTATCACAGCATCCGCACAGCCGCAAAGGCGGTCTCATTGGCCTGGCAGCTTGCTCCATCGCTCTGGGAAAGGTAAGAAAGTGTCCTTAACCACTAGAAGAGCAGGTTTTTTGGAATGTTGTTTTTTTATTTCTTTCTTCTAAATACTAAGCCAGTGTTCTGGAACTCCATTGCTTTCAATTACCAGTAGTGATTGTTAGATCAGCATTAATGTTGAGTTAAGAACATTCTAATCACATATTTGTGATATTACACCTTGAAGGGTGCTCACTATTGACAACAGTACTGACCTACACTGCTGACACGGAGTAATGTTACTCCCCTACACTACTGACACATGTTAACAGTACTGGCCTACACTACTGACACATGTTAACAGTACTGTCCTACACTACTGACACATGTTAACAGTACTGGCCTACACTACTGACACATGTTAACAGTACTGTCCTACACTGACATGTAGAAAAACGTTACTCATCTACACTACTGACACACACAATAACAGTACTGACCTACACTACTGATACACACAATAACAGTACTGATCTACACTACTGATACACACAATAACAGTACTGACCTACACTACTGACACACACAATAACAGTACTGACCTACACTACTGATACACACAATAACAGTACTGACCTACACTACTGATACACACAATAACAGTACTGATCTACAGTACTGACACACACAATAACAGTACTGACCTACACTACTGACACACACAATAACAGTACTGACCTACACTACTGACTCTTACTGTAACATTACTCGCCCACACAACTGACACACTACTAATGCACAGAATAACACGCCGTGAAAAATTGGTCAAGATTAGACCTGACGTGTTATTCTCTGACACCATATTTGTGTTGTCTGTCTGTTTGCCTGTGTCCTCATGTGCAGGACTCGGGACTGTACCTGAAGGAGCTGATCGAGCCAGTCCTCACCTGCTTCAATGACTCAGACAGCCGTCTGCGTTACTATGCCTGCGAGGCGCTATACAACATCGTGAAGGTGGCCCGGGGGGCTGTGCTCCCCCACTTCAACGTGCTGTTTGATGGGCTCAGTAAGGTAACCTCAAGCTCTCGCCGCACACCGAGAGAGGCCAGCGTGTGGTGTGGTGTAGTGGGTAGAGCACTCGGCGCTCGTTTAAGATCCCTGGGGCATAGGCAGGGCATGGCAGGATTCACCCATGTGCACAATATTATACCTGGACAGCTCTGGATAAAATGTAAATAAGTGGTGTATTTCCAGTGGCGTAGCCTGTAAGAGAACCGCCGTCATGCTCATTGCGAGCCGCGACGTCGGCGGCTCGAATCCGGTCGCACAACATTTGTCGCACGTCTTTCCCTCTCTCTCTCTCTCTCGCTCCCATTCTTCCTGTCTTTCTACACTGTGCTGTCCAATAAAGCTGGAAAAAAAAGACAGGAGCGTCAGACGCTCCACAGGTTAACCATAAATTTTATTCAGGCTTATATCAGGGTATTCAAGAGTCATTCCTGCAGGCTGCATAAAGTGTAAGGTCGTGTGTCTAGTGCTTACCTGGATGACAAGTACCTGCTACGTAAATTAAAGCAATGAACTGACACAGGGAGGCAACCATGTTGTGGTAACAGCACAGGGTTTCGCAGTAGTGTAGTGACCAGACCTGTGTCTAATACGTGTTCAAAGTATTTCAGCCCTTCTGTTGCCTGCTAAAATGAATACACTCCTGCAAGGAAAGAGGTTATTAACCAAAACGTAGAGCTAGCATGAAAAAAAAACGATTTACTTCTGAACACTCGTGAAAACGGATGTCTCTATAATGGTTACGGAAGTGCACTTGTAACCCAAAGGTTGCTGGTTTGATTCCCTGGTAGCGGGTTAGTATCCAAAACGTACAGTTCACATGAAAGAATCATTTAACCTGAATTGCTTCAGTAAATGTCCAGCTGTATGAATGAATACTGTGTTAAAACCTTGTGTCTGATAAAGGCCTGTAATGTAATGTAAATAGTCAGTAATCTGCATGACAGTTTGACCCACGTCTTGCTGTAAGAGCCGTGTCACTAGGCGCAGAGGGACGTGTGACAGGTTTATTTGGGGGTGGGGGGGTGTAAACATCGTGTTTAGCCCCCCACTTTCCCTTGTCGTTTTCCAGCTGGCCGCAGATCCAGACCCCAATGTGAAGAGCGGATCCGAGCTCCTGGATCGACTTCTGAAGGTGAGAGGCTGGGAGATAACGGGCCGTTTGAATGAACCGGCCAATCGGCGCATGGGAACTCTATCCAATCAGGTCGCGTCAGTGCTTCTGTCAAAGGATAGATAACCGAGATAACGGGCTGTTGGAATTAACCGGCCGATTTGGCGCGTGGAAACTCGATCCAATCGGGTCGTGTCAATGCCCGTGTCAAAGGATGGGTAAACGAGATAACGGGTTGTTTGAATCAACCGGCCAATCGGTGCATGGGAACTTGATCCAATCAGGTTGTGTCAACGGACGTCTTTCTTTCAGCAACGGAGAGATAACCGGGTACTCGGAGTGAGCCTGTAATCTCATCCCTGTATTTACACATTGTAGTGTACTGACCTAGCATGTAATGTTGAAACGCACCAGGGTATGCACAAAGAGAAAAAAGACAAGTTGAAGTGGAGACTACAGGCACGTTTGTTTTGTCATCGTAACTGCTCTGGAGATAGTGTAATCCTATGGTTGTGATTTTTCCATTTGTAGCAATGACTTTGGTTAAGCATCACAAATGTGACACTACTAAAAAAAATTGTCAAAGTCTGGTTCCAAAATTGGTTTTGAGGGGGGGGGGGGGGGGGGGGCTGATGGTTTTCGTTCAAACCTCAACTGCAATCACTGAATTATAATAAGCTGTTAATTGTTGATGAAATTACACCTTTAAGGTCTGTTGAAGGACTTTCTCTCATGTCACATTGTCTCAAATATTTATGCCGTTAAGAATAATGTCTCAGGACTTTTAGTCAGTCATGTCATCTGCTTTCTTTTACAGTAACGTGGAAATGATTCCTTTTGAAAGATATTTTTTTATTAATTTAAAAGATTAACTGACAGGTTCTGACAGGTAAAATAAGTAAGATCCAAACTGTTCAAAGAGTTGACACCTGACCACTGAAATCAAATCAATAAGCCAAACCTGCATTCAACTATAAATAAGGAAACCATTCTAAAATAACTGAAAAGTGTGTTTTCAACTATTTTAATTGATCAATATATTGGCTTTTGCAAAGCCCAGCATACATAGGGGTGTCCCAGGATTGAGTTTGGTAACCACTGGTTTAAGTAACAAAAGAGTCGAGACACTTAAATGCTTTAGTGAGAGTTGACAAAGAAGAAAAGCTGAACAGTCCTGCTTGTTGTTCTGTTTTCTCTGCTTTCAAAAACTCAATTGTGGTTTGCTAGCTTACGTAATTGAAGGAAATGAATGTGAATGGCTACACGTGGTCAAGCGAAATGGAGCTCGGGCACCTTCATAAACACGAAGGCCTGCACAATAACAGCATTGTCGTGGTGATACACCACAGTGTCTGGATCTTATGTATCCCAGGAAGGAATATGACAAGGCTGTTAAAACGTGCCATTCATTTGGTGTGTTGTCTTTGTGTGCAGGGCTGTTTGGAGGACATATGCTGAAATTCGGGCTTGGAGGGTAGATTACATAGCGGATTTTGGGGGCGGGGGGTAGATTGCAATCGTGGACTGATGGTCGGGGGGGGTAGCATTGTGATCACAACCTGCACTTTTGCTGCCTCAGGACAGGGGGCATATTCTTCAGCATATGTTGGTGTATATCTGTGCACGTTGGCTGGCTTTGTGTGATAGTATTACGCGTCAGACATGTTGTGTCGAAGGCTGAGTCTGAATAATATAGTGTTTTGGTTGGGATTTTAAACCCGTGTAATTTGGCCCTCGGGGCCACCGTCAGTCGGACTTTGCTCTGGGGGCAAAGAGAACTGGAGCAGTTGTGAAATGGCAGTTTATGCAAGGTCCAAAAGCCCTGCAGGAAGAACTCAAGAAGACAAAGCAGCCCCCCCCCCCCTTTTTTTTTTTAAATTTTAAGAATAATTTCCCCCTTATGTATGACAGTTGGTTTATTACATTGCGGTTTTATGTGTGTAAGTCAGTGGTCCCCACCCCTGTTCCTGGACATCTACCTTCCTGTAGGTTTTCACTCAAACCCGAACAAAGCACACCTTATTCAACAGCTAGAGATCTCATTGAGTTTCTAATTGGCAGAATTAGGCGTGCCAAATTAGGGTTGAAATAAAAACCTACAGGGATGGTAGATCTCCAGGAACAGGGTGGTGGGGGGGGGGGAACTCTGGTGTAAGTCTTCCTCTTGTCCCAATTCCATTGCAGTAAGCAACCCTTCTGTGGATGCTTCCTAGGATCAGTGAATAAAATAGTCTAAAATCCTAGGTTCCATGACCCAAGAAACTCCCCCACAAAGCTTGTTACCCATTCGTACGTTTCAGGTAGCTGGCGGGTGTGGTGATCTGTACGGAAAACACAAATGCCGTCCACCTCCCATTGGCTGCTTCACCATGTCTATATTTTGTAGCCAGTGGTCTGTTAGTCCAGTTTGCGGTGCATTCTCCTCTAGTTAGTGCAAATGCAAGGTGTAGGTTCTTGGAGGCCCAAAAAACAGTTGTGGTGATGGCACAGGTGCTCTGCAATTCTGATGCCATCTCTCTCTCTCCCTCCCATTTCTACATCTCTTCTTTTCCTTGTCTCTCTCCTCCTTCACCCCCCCCCCAAAATCTCGCTCTCTCTCTTTTTCACAGGACATTGTGACAGAGAGCAACAAGTTTGACCTGGTGGCCTTTGTCCCCCTGCTGCGTGAGAGGATCTACTCCAATAACCAGTACGCTCGCCAGTTCATCATATCCTGGGTGAGTGGGATACTGTCACATGACAAAAACAAACCCATCTCAATCGCCAAACTGCTTGTAGCCTTACCTCTTTTACTAGGAACAAAAAAGGGAAAGCTATCAAAGAGTGCCCCAAGCGCTAGCTGTAGGCTAAATTGCTGACTACACACCTCTGTTTGGTCGACTACTTTTAGACATATATGTAAGGTTTGCTAATTCATTTCGCAAAGATTATGTCAGCGGAACAAATTGTCTGCCAGCCGCCAACACCCCTAGATGGCTACAATTCTTCACCCGGTTGGCAAAGCAAAAATTTGGGGAACCCCCCCTGTGCCATGTTTCACAAGATGGCCGTATGTGGCGATTGTTATGGTACTAGACTTATAGCTCGGGATGGGAGAATGAGGCTATGTAAAACGCCTTAGTGGATGGACCTACCATGTGCTGTAAATCTTGCATTCAACCAGTTAAAAGACATTACTGTCTGCAGCAAGGTGGTATTATTGCTAAAAAAATCTGGGCGTCACTAATAAAATACGATCACTTCCACACATTTTGGGGTTCATGAAGCTTTTCTTTCAATGTGCTAACCAAGGGATGCTTTATGAATTTACTATAAAATGTATGCATTCATATACTGTATGTCGCTTTGGATAAAAGTGTTTGCTAAGAAGCATGTATAATGTAATGAATGGGGGCACTGTCATGCTGAAAGATACTTAGTGATGTGAAAATGAAAGTACACCTTGTTTCAATTCTTTGGTTTTACTTATGAGAACATGTCTAACCTTCATCTAGTCCCCACCAAGTCCTAACAGTAGATTAATCTAACCTTGTGTGACAAGTGACACTAAATAGATTTTACTTTCTCCGTGTTTATTGGTGGCAATGATTTTTAGGCTGGGGCCTGTACGTTGATCTGTGAGGCTGCTGATGGAAGTTACCTTATTAGGGCGGAAATGAGAAACTGATGTGGCAATACAGTGGTGTTAACGGGAACCATGGGGTCTACACCTGAGGAAATTCTGACCTGTGATATCTTCGCTCTACCAGATCCTGGTGTTAGAGTCGGTCCCTGACATCAACCTCCTCGACTACCTGCCAGAAATCCTGGACGGGCTCTTTCAGATTCTGGGGGACAGCAGCAAGGAGATCCGCAGAACGTAAGGATCTCAGTATCTCCACTTTGTGGGTTTAATTTCGGCTGGCCCACTGGCAGAGCTACATATACCTTCAGGGGAGGAAAAAGACATATTGCCAACCAATCTTGACGTTATGACTTAGAAATTAGGCCATGTAAAAAAAATAAGTTGTTGATCGTCCTTTTAAAAAAAAAAAAAAGTCGTAGGGAGGGAGGTTTGTATTTTTTATTTAAGCACCAGGTACAGCGGACCGTAGAGAGAAATAAAGAGGACAGAATATATAGAACATTGCGTCTCTCGACCAAATTGCTTCTGTTTAATTGTAGCCTGTCAACATCAGTTTTGCTCATATTGATTGTAATGTTTCATGTATTTTTGGTCAATAAATGTTCCTTGATTGAATTCATCAAACACCTGCGATAAAGTCATGTCGACCTCCACCGAACACCCAAACCAATCTTTAATCGGTGTACTGCACCCAGAACGGACTACTATTAGCACAATAAAAGGCATTGTTGTAGAACGTTTTGTTAATATACCATAGACAATCGCATGTGTGAACTCTCGCTATTGTTGATCAAAGATGGCGTGCATTGTTCATTAGCAACCCGTATACTGCACATGCACTCTAACAATTTTGCGTGGTGGTCGAGAGAGGGCTAGGCCTAGTGGATCGGATAGGATCTCCTAGTGCGGTGTACGATTTTCTATCCAAATGGCTTAGAAATAGGATTTCCCCGTGTTTTCTGCAACTTCTGGCCATCGTCACGAAAAAAAAAAAAAAAAAAAAAAAGTCGTCGGGGCCTTTTTCGGATGTAGGGCGGGGACGATCAACAACTTTTTTTTTATTTTTTACATGGCCTTATCTAACAATGTTTGCACCAGCTACTCAAAATGGTCTATATAAAGTATTATTTAAAATCGCAAAAGGGACCTTAGATTAGCCACGTGGTAGCCTATATACTTTTTTTGTTGTTGCCCAGAACTAGCATGAGCTGAGCGCGTGACAATGCGCCGACGCGATAATGCACAGAACATGACTGTACGAGGCTTGCGCGGGATTAATGCTGTCTTTTTTTAATTCAGTTTAGTGCCACTGCCACAATTGTAGTTTCGAGAGTATTCTTGTTAACGAATGCTTCCAGAAGTGTGCATGATTTATGTGAATGGATAGCAGCCATTCGCAGAGTGCAGCAACAGATAATTAAGGAAGTTAATTAGCCAACTGTATGAAGATCAATCCGAACAACCATTGGACATCGTTGGAGCTGGGGGAAGAGAACACTATGACTGTGAAGTGAATTGCGCAAGTATATAGTAATAATTCAGAGGCAATTTCTAATATTTCCTCGGCAGAATTCGGGGGAAATTTGCTTCTAATAACATAACGGTTTCACAAAAGGGGAATTTTTCTTTTACGTTCTGCAAACGGAGTATCTTGCTATATAAAATGTATATTATACATGCTGCAAATCCAATTTGTAACGGATGGAATAATGTGAGCAGGGCTTAAAATGTCGCGCGCGTTGAATGTTGCCGCTTAAATTCCGACGACAGAGAGAAAAGAAAACTAGTTTTAGCAAAAATTATTAAAACGACAATGTTTAGACTGACGACGGCTCACGTACGTTAGCTGGCCCATATGGAATTATTGAGCGACCGTTTACATTCAGTAGTAGGCTGGATGCCACGAAACGAAAAGTAAATGTTCAATAGAAACTATGGCTAGGCTACTATACGCAGCATTGGAAGTGGAATGGGAAATGGCGGTGGAGGAGTATGTCTGAACATCAGCGAAGATGTGAAATGAATAGGCCTACAAGAGCCTAAATATTAAAAGCATTTGCTGAGAGTTGTACTTCTGGTCTCGCAGGTGTGAGGTTGTTCTGGGCGAATTCCTCAAGGAGATTAAGAAATCCCCTTCCAGCGTCAAGTTTGCGGAGATGGCCAACATCCTGGTCATCCACTGCCAGGTGTCTGACGAGTCCAAGATCAGTGTGTATCTGATTTTTTATTTCAAAATTTTTTTCCCTTCTTTATCTTCACAGGCTTTCGCTAATTTTTTTTTTCCTTTGACAATTTCTTTATAATTGTTCTGGAGGCAGTGAGTCAAATTACACTCAAATTATTATTTAAAAATAATAAAAAAAAGTCGTTAAAAAAGACAAATCTATTCTCTCTGCCTCTCCTTTTTGCTTCCTCTCCCTCCTTCTCTTTCTCCCTCTCTCCCTATCTCCCTCTCTCCCTCCCTCTCTCTCTCTCTCCCTCTCTCTCTCCCTCTCTCCCTCTCTCTCCCTCTCTTGCTCCGTAGCGAATGACCTGATCCAGCTGACGTCTATGACGTGGATGAGGGAGTTTATCCAGCTGGCGGGTCGTGTGGTGCTGCCGTACTCCTCCGGCATCCTGACCGCTGTGCTGCCCTGCCTGTCCTACGACGACCGCAAAAAGAGTATCCTCCCCTCTCTCGCTCGCTCGCTCTTCGCTCCTCCACCACGCTTGGGGGTGGTCACGACGGCCATATACGCGAAAAATTGAATGCGGGATAGCCTCACATGGTGAAAATGAGTCAACTCACTGTGGCTCTCCAGCTGTGTATGACACAGCATTTAGCAGTCACGGCTATCTGGGGCGTATACTTGGAAGCAGGGTTACTGAGTTAGCTGGGTAATTGCACTGAGTAAAACCAGGAATCCTCCCCAATCTGGAACATGGACTGAAGTAAAAAGAGCTGTTCCAAGAGCTATTTTAACTAAATTTAACTGCATACATTTTCTAAAATAACAGCACTGTCAGGAATTACCGGGAAGGTGGGAACCCTTGCCGGTGTTAAACCCTTATGTTAAAGATTATTATTGTGTATATCAAAACGTGTCATAATGGTTAGTCTGAATAATATTGATCATACTATTGATCCATATAGCCTATTCCTTGCTCGCACTACAAACGCACGAGCATGTCTGTTTCGCCATCATATAAGCAATCCGCCAAGGTGGAAAAGCAGGCTTTTACAGGGAATGGGGTATGACATTTTGATTGGTTTATTGCATCCTACGCCCAAGACACACCTATAATTAATGAAGAGGCTAGGTTCCGCCCATTAGCACCTTGCGCCTTACTTAGCGCTCCAATAACGCGCCGTCTAATGTTGCCGAAGTTCAAGGAAATTACTTGAAATTCAGTTAATAGATTGGAGAAAGTCCTTCTGTTCTGTGGGGATTTTTCAGATTCTCGCATTATATTTCAGTTAATTCCCTGAAACGCCTGAATTGAAATGGAATTGAACCCAACCCTACCTGGCAACGGATGCCGGACCCAAATCGGCCTCTCCCTCATTTTTCTCCTGTGTCTGAGGAGCATCCTTAACCCCTTCCTGCCCAGGCACCAAAGAGGCAGCCAGTGCCTGCAACCACAGCCTGATGAAGCTGGTGACTCCTGAGGATGATGAGGAAGAGGAAGAAGGTGGACAGGTCAGCGCGACCCCCACCCGGGAGGACAGCCCCCCCAAGACGCAGGAAGAGCTCACCAGTGAGTCCTGTTAGGGTTTTCTTATTGGCTGGCTGTGGGGGGGTGGGACAAGGGGTGCGATGTCATTGGTGTTTAAGGGACATGTGATGATGGGGTCCTCAGTGTCCAATCATGGCCGGCGAGAAGAGATGCACGTGTGGACTTGTTTTATGAACCCGGATGGCAGTTCTGGGGCTTTATCCAATAGCTACCGTTCCATGTGATCCAGAGGTTAAAAGTGTTTTAGTGTGATTTGCGGTCAAAGCTAATTTAGTTTGCAAGTTTGTCCAAGCTTTTTGGAGTTCTTTGGCGTACAAGGGCACGCAATAGATTACAATAAGTGCCACTTTAACAATGTTCTTTCCGAAGAAAACATCATCAGTCTACAAATAGTGCATAAATCTACATTCAGAATTAGGCTACAACTTGTACGCATCAACCTTCAAGGATAAATTGCCTTCAGAGGTGTAATTTTTCCTGCTTGTCAAGTCATGTAATCAAAGGCCAAAGTCCTACCCCCCATCCACCATGGTATTAATGATGGCGGTTTGAGTAGCACATTGAAGGTCAGTTTGGAAGTTTTTCCTCACTGTTTTGTTCTTGATGGCCACCAACGACTTTCACGTGGCAGAGGGCCCAACATGCTTTATGAGGGCGAATTTTACCAGGTTTGCGCCGTGCAAGAACCACGGTGCGAGGTTCATCTGCCCGTTAGTTTTCTGAGAGAGTGAAGTCCTAATACCCCCTACTTATTTGCCCCCTACAGTAAACATGCTGTGTAGCATCACTATAGGGCCCCCAATACCCCTTCTCTATCAGTTGCTGAGATTTCAAGGAGAGGCTATAAAGGATCTCCTATAGCGTGGATACTCAAATCTGGCCCTCAAATCAAAATCCGGCAGTGGTTTTCTTCTCTGCCAGGTAATTAACTGAACAATTTGTGCTACTGATTGGCCAGACTGCTGTCACACCTGACTTCCAGGTAAAGGGAGGGAGGAAACCCAGGTCTGTGTCCGAATCAGCACCCTTCCATACTATTAGGTAGGCTTGTTGAGTAGACAGAATGAGAAAGTCGTTAAGTAGTCGTTAATTTTCTCTAAATATAGTATACTTAAAGCCCCCGTATGATACACTTCCGGGGTTTCGCTGAGTATATTCGGAAGCGCACTTCAAGAAGTACACGCACATTTGGTCGCGTAAATTATGATGTACAGCTTCGTTTTAAAAAATGCGAGGCCACTTCGCTGACATTTTCCTTCAATAACAACAAAAACAACACGTGACATGGCGGTGCAAGGACATCTTATGACACTCCCACAGTATGGTTGGAAAATAGTATGGCGGATATTATTATTTTTTTTGCACATTAAACAGCACACTTCTGCCAGTACACTGTACGTAGGCGACAGGGCGCGGTAGATAGGGCTCTGATTCGGACACGGCCCAGCAGTTCTCAGCCCTCAAGGGACGTGATTTGAGTAACGGAGTTATATGTCTATGTGTTGAGTTCCCTCGGCCCCCTAGTGGTGGATGAAAGGTGGTGCAAAGGCTTTTGTTCTGGATGAACAGCTGTGATATTAATTTCACACTTCCTCACTGCGGTTACGGGCTGTGTTGCCTCTGCACTGAGTTTAGTGTTCATCTCTGCCACGGCGCCTTTCTGCAATGTCTCGGTTCCCCCCCCCCCCGCCAGGTGCACTTGTCAGTCTTGCTCTGTGCTCTATCCAAAGGTAATTTTGGCCCTAACCTGCTCAGGGGTAATTCAGAAGTTTCGGCTCTTATTTCAGGGCTTGTGGGGGGGGAAAAAAGCGGTTGTGAAAAGAAGCCTATATTGTTTTTTACCCTTTGCTTAGTGCCTAGTGTTTTCCTATCCGAGCGCTCCTGAGGCTTTTTGCCTCGAGTAAACCACAGTATCAGAGATAATTTCACAAGTCAAAGAGCAATTAGTGTTCTCGTGTCTGTGGCTCCAGTTTGATTTGCACTAATTGTATTGGTGTCGTTCACCAATAGCTTGGCGTGACCTGAATGACGCAGGGTGTAATGTGTGGAAATGTAGTGTGGGAACAGAAAACTGCAGTACTATATAATGGAGTTCAGTGTTTCCCCTAGATTTTTTTTCAGGCCGGGCGGTGAAAATGCGCCATTTTGCGTAGAGGCGGAAACTATAATTACACCCTCATAATATCAGCGCTGCCATTGAAAATTTTAATTAGGCCTAACGGGAAACCGAAGCTGTTTTGGCAAGGGTTTTTCCAGATGCTATTTTGATCATTCCCGCATTCTGCGGTAAGGGAAATATTGCAGCTACATAAAAAAAATAAAAAAAGATTATATAAAAAAAACAAAAAAAAAATTATATTAAAAAAAAAATTTTTTCATTAAAATTATTTATTTTCCCTCTTGTCCAAGCCGGGCAGCACGGGGGAAACACTGGAGTTTGTTTAACTGAAGTGCTGGTTAAGCCATCGTAGTGGTGCTTCCTATGCTATGTCTGTCAACTGGACCCCTGCAGGGTATAGCCATTGCGTTGTATTTCAGACATTTTTATATAGGATAGGTTCTGGAATGTTCTCCACTTCTCTGAGTCGCTCTCGATAAGAGCCTCTGTTAAGTAATTGTAATGCAATTTAGCTGCTAATGTGCAATGTAAATGCTATGAAAAATGGTATTGCTCACTGCTCACTGTCCTTAGTTTGTGTTTTTTTTTTAAACCAGCTGTTTTTGAAATCATGTGAACTTCATTAAGTACTATGACTGACTTGGTTATAGTGGCCGTGATTAATTAATATTGATTGCACTTCCATTTTGTTGTTACATTGTTTGTTGTTGGTATTTTTTTGCATTGCAATGTTACTTTGCTAAATGTATTGTTTATTGTGTAATCCTCATGTTAACAGGCTTAACTGGTTTACAGTGGATGCTAAGTTTTCACATTTGTGGGTTTTGAGTATTTGGCTCCCCGCCTCTAGAGTTACTGTTGCTCTTAACCTCGATTTATTAACTTGTCTTCTCATTGTAAATCGTTCTGTATAAGAGCATCAGTCAAAAGTCTGTAATGTAACTAATGTAATATAATGACTCTTGTGGCTCTTATTTTGATATGAAGTCTCCAGATATGACTGTTGCTTAGTGAGGAAGCTGCATCAGTAACATGTTAGTGGCATTTTACTATACATATTGCAGACTTAGTTCAACAGTGTTTTTCAAGGCATTGCCAGGCAGTGAGTATTGTTTGTTTTCTACATTTTAATTCAGTCACAAACCCGGTGTGGCAGCTTGCCTCTGGCATGGCTAAGCGCAGCGTGGTTGCGTCGGGGGGAAATGGATAGGCCTATAACATCCTGCGAGACGAGCAGCCGGGTCTTCGGGGGTAGAGTCATCAAGCGGGAATGTGCCAAAAGATAATTATTTTTCTGAATTTAAGAGCTGTGTCTTGCATGTGTTTCATAACTTTGAATTGCAAAATATGTCCCATGAATCAGCTGGGGGCTCTTTCAGCAGACTCTTTACAGCCTTAATCTTTTTTTTTCAATTATTTTTTTTAGGGTGGGGGAGGGGCGATATAGTTTCGGGTTGAAGTTAACTAGAAAGAAAGATTTTGCTTGGGGGATTTTTTTATGCTATGGTAAGGGGGCAAACAATATTTCTGGGGGGGGTTTAAAAATAAAAAAACAATGTCTTGCATTGGCCGGGAATCGAACCCGGGCCTCCCGCGTGGCAGGCGAGAATTCTACCACTGAACCACCAATGCTCAGACGTTGAGAGATTTTAGTCATTCGGTAGTAAACATAGGGTGGGTACAGCTGAAACAGTGGATAAGAGGTTATAGCGTAAATAACATTGCTATAAATTATATAACTAAGACGAGCACCCGAGACATCCTGTTTTGCTGCAGTAGGCTCTGTCAGCTGCTTTCTCATGCTCCTGTGATATCATGTGACTGCCCCGTACGCGTACGCATACGCATACAAGCCCAGTGAGTTATCCTTGCCCTTCCGGCACCCGGAGCGCTCACATGATATCTTATTGTCCCCTCACACTGGCTAGATTTGTGACGGTTACGCTTGCTCCTCCTCCTCTAGTCTGATTGGTCAGTAACTCAGGATAGGTTGGGTTTCATGTGTGGAAAGACCCTTTGTAAGCTCCAGGGTAGGAGATGGTATCAGCTAAGCATTGGTGGTTCAGTGGTAGAATTCTCGCCTGCCACGCGGGAGGCCCGGGTTCGATTCCCGGCCAATGCATGCACTTTTACTTTTCCCACAGTGTACAACGAGGGTGAAGTGCATTCTGGTAGCCAGGCACATGTTGCGTGTTACCTTGGGTACTAAATCTGTCTAATATTGTAAGTATCCAATACTAAATACAGGATATCAAGTTTAAGATTTTTGAAGAGATCAAAAGTTAGATTTTTGTTCTGTTAATTCTTTATTTTGGTCTATAAATTGAGATGTATATTGGAAGCACTATTTTATATTGGAAGCTTGGTTTGCGAAATGTGGTTATTTGTTTAAGGAAACTGCTGCTAGCAGACGTTCTCCTGTGGTGACGAGTTGTTTCTGTGGCGGAGCTTCTGCTTGTGTTTCCGCACTGTTCCCGTGCTCCTGCACAGTCACTTCCCCCTCCCCCACTCACTGGTGCATTATGACTCACAATGCTGCTCTTGCCCCTCCCTCTTGCTCCCGATTGGTGGAACGTGTGAGATGGTTTTGTTTCATCTGCTGCTGTTATGAGCAGTAGTGGAAACACTGGTTGTGTGCTTAGCATTGGTGGTTCAGTGGTAGAATTCTCGCCTGCCACGCGGGAGGCCCGGGTTCGATTCCCGGCCAATGCATGCTCATATTTTTCTGTCCATGTCGCTCATGTTTTATCTGTTATTTAAACAAAAAACAAAGTGTGTGATTTTAAAAAAATATCCATTACAGCTTATTTTTGATCTGGGCCTAGAAGTAATCTCTCATATTTTAAATGATTTGTAAGTGCAGTGTTTGAAGTGATATCCTCAGATAGACTCAGAAATTATATATTATTTAACGTTATTTAACTTAATTGAGATTTTTTATTTTTTATTTTTATTTTTTATGTTCTGTGCCCAGTGGTTTCTGTAGATATCTCAAAGTACACTCCTTATGCAGAAAGTGCAACAAACAAGAAATGTGTTTGAGAGACAATCGCAGTAACTATGCAGTACATCTCTTACAGTCAGAGCTGTAGGGGTTAGCTGTGTAGCTGATATAATAATAATAATTAATAATAATATTTTTTTGATGGGCGGATCATTCTTGTCCTGACAACGGGAAGCAGTTAGTAAACCTTTTCCTCCGAGCCGATTGTGGGGAGGAGGAGTAATCACATTACTTATATGCTTGTGAACGCAATGAGTTAAATACTGGCATAAACTGATAGCTTCCAATAATCGGGTACTACTGTGCATGTAAACGTGCCCAATGATCTTTAGCAACTCAGTGATTTACAGAGCCCTCTGGAATTCTTGGCACCCTTGGTAAAGGCGAGCAAAAAAGGCTATGAAAATGTCAACTTGATATTGCACTCAAAATCTGACAGATATAACCTTTATTTGAGTTCAAATTGTTCAAAGACAAAAATATCTTGCCAAACTCCCTTTGTCATCCATCAATAGGGGGAAGGTCAGGGAACACACAAAGTAAATTAGACAAAAGGTTGTTGACTTTCATAAATCGGACAATGGATGTAAAAAATAGTTAAGTACCTGAAAATGCCCATCGCCACTATTAGGGCAACAATTAAGATGTTTAATACAACTGTGGAGCTGTGATGAACCTGCCTGGAAGAGGACAAAGGCTATTCTGCACCCTGCCTCTGCCGGGAGGCGAAAACTGGGTCGTGCCTCCATCTATCAGTCGGACAATGATTTAAAACATTCCTCCAAATCCGTAGAAAAATGGTTAACTGACCGAAGGATAAAGCTTTTGCAACGGCCGCCCCAGTCCTCTGGCCTTAACCCCGTTAAAGAGGAGAGTCCACAAACAAAGACCAAGGACTCTTGACAGATCTGGAGAGATTCTGAATGGGGGAATGGTCTCTTATTCCTTATGTGTTCCCCCAGCTCATCAAACATTACAGGAGAAGACTCTGTGCTGTTTTCTTGGCAAAGGGAGGGTGCACATGGTACATGAAGGGATGCCAGTATTGTCTTTTTACAGAATAAAAATGAGTGTAAAATAATTGTATTTTTTTTTTCTGAACAATGGCATCACAATAAATAATTTACCATATTGCTTAGCATATAAAACATGTGACAGCCTAAACAATTTTATCCAGCATTTTTTGTTCATATAAATTGAGGGTGCCAATAAATATGGAGGGCACTTCAAAATCATTAATTATTCTGCTGAAATGCACCCAAAATCAGCAAACAATGCGATTTCTCCAGGACTGTGGTCTGTTACCCCTGGTCAACAGCAGCATTACTGTGTGAAGCAGAGAGAGAGAGAGAGAGACAGATTAAGATTCCTGGTTGAACTAAGGACATGACAATTAAATAGCTGGAAATAGGAATATGACGCATGTAATTATGCCTGTAGGATCTGAACAGCAGCACACTGTTAACAATCAGTGAAACAGAGATCATATTCATAGTGTACAACTTTCAGCATTGGGATGAGTTAATATGCATTATTTATCTTGAGTTTTACTTCAACTCAATTTTCATATCCATGTATAATGTTGGCTTATGTTTCTAAGTTTTTCTTTGTGATTTTTAATGACTGATTTTCATTAATATCTGACTAGATGACACAAGGACAGTCACAGGCTATTTAAAAATGAACATCTGGATGCATGCTGTTAGCATACAAGATAAAGAGGGGGGGGGTTGAGAACTGCCTGTTCGTAAAAAATATTTTTTGTTGGTGGCAGGTGCTAATTTCACACCCTGTTATGGGTGTACCACAGCCACTGTAAACATAGCGAAGCCGACACCAGGTTTGCAGAAAAATTATGTTTAATCACCAAAAATAGCTATGGAATATATATATATACACCAAACACAGCCATGCAAACGACCATCAGCCCAACAGACTTTATGCAGTGCTAATTGCTGTCTAGTTTGCAGGTAATTGGCGAGTGTTAGATGGGCTGAATGGCCCGTTTTTGTCATTGTGTGTTCATATGTTCTTATGCAAACTGGGAACCTAACAGGATGTATGCAGCAAACCGTTAAAGGGTAAGTTCGCTATTTTGGACCTTGGACCCTATTTGCGGTCCGTCTTCCATGAACCTGACCCATGAAGTCCATTTTTTCGCTGATCGGTCCAGTATTGAGTTCGGTACAGATTTCCTGTAGGCTCTCACTGGGCTACAATGGAAGTGAACGGGGCAATCAGAAATGTTATGGAAAAACAACGATAAATGTGCTTTTATAGCTCAGTGTGTATTCTTACGGTCTCAGTATGCTCTCCTGTGAAATGTAGGCTATCGCAAACGCAAACCGAACGTTGAAACAACAGTTCCATTTGAAACAGAACTATTTCTCCGACCGCACTACCTCGCACTGTAAACTTCCGCAGTCTAGCTACGTTGTAGAGAGGGGGGGCCGCTTGAAAAGCAGTTGATCACAAATCCTGACCTCCCGTTGGAGTTTACTAGCTAGTAGCCTACAGCAGAAATATTTGTAACGCAGTTTTTGTAATCATCATTTGTAATAATTCATCACAGCAATGGTGCGCGAATGTGCAGTCCCCGGTTGTGGGAATAAAATGTCTGGACGCTCAAATAGCCTACCAGTTTTCACAGGCTCCCGTTCTCTGACCCAGAAAGATTGAGACTTTGGCTGGTTGTCTTACGGATCGACATAAACACTCCAGTCAATCAACTCCGTTTGGCAGACTCGCGAGTTTGTGGAGCGCATTTCGACGCTACTGATTTCTGTAACCGCAAATCAGAAGCAAAACACTGGTTTCTAAAGAACACAGCTGTTCCTCGTGTCGGACCTGCAGCACTATCAAGCACCGGAGCGGAGGTAAGTTATATTTAGCTATAACGTTACTAACATTTTTATTTTTTTTGAGCGCGTCCTCTGACCCAGCACTCAATACCAACTAACAAAATCCGAGCTTGACATAAGTTGTTTTCTTGTAACAAAACTGTCGGAAACGTTCATCAACTATAACTTTTTGCAATTCTATAATGTTTTATTTACAAATGCTTGACGCATGGTGTCCTGTCCAAAGTTCTCATCTATCACATATCTGTTGGCAGTCATAGTGTAATGGTAATCAATGGAGATGATCCAGTGTCATCCACGGATACATCCAGGTTTTCAATGGCATTCGGTAGCAACAGATCCCACTCCCTACAACACAAACTTTCCTCCTCTCTGGGCATCTGCTTGCACCTCTTGCAAGAACACCAAAAGTCCCCAGAAATTCTTGGTCTAGCCTCGGCAGCGACTTCGGATAACATTACCTGCGCAACTTCAGCCTCTCTCTCTTCTCTTGCTCTCTTATCATCCATCTCTTGTAGTTCCGTGTCCGTGTATTCTGGCTCAAATCTGTAGCCAGTAACGTCAAAGTCAAAATCGAATTCTTCGTCTTCGTAATCATTATAGTCATCCATCATCCAAGTTTTTTTGTGGAAATTGTAGCCTACGTTGCTGCAGGTAAACAAACGCAGACTGCTCAGCTAGATAGTTTCGTAAACGGCCGGCACACCTTCCCGCTCCCCTACCCCCGACACATAGTACTCCGCGAGTGCAGCGCAAACAAGCAACAGAGAAATGCTTACTTCCAAGCCATGCCAAGCACGTAAAAATGTTCGGATTGAGATACATTTCACAGGAGAGCATACTGAGACCGGTAACAATACACCCTGAGCTTCCCGTCTCATTTATTGTACATGAAAGCACATTTATCGAACATTTCTGATTGCCCCGTTCACTTCCATTGTAGCCCAGTGAGAGCCTACAGGAAATCTGTACCGAACTCAATACTGGACCGATCAGCGAAAAAATGGACTTCATGGGTCAGGTTCATGGAAGACGGACCGCAAATAGGGTCCAAGGTCCAAAATAGCGAACTTACCCTTTAACAATGACCAGGAAAACCTGTGATCAGGAATATTTTGAATATTGTGAATAAGAAAAGCTGTAGAGGCTCTTGTAAAAAAGCGCAGGCAAAGGCAACAAGAAATATCATCTCTTCAGTCCTGGTAAAAAAAAAAAAAAAAGAATTTTGGAAATTTTATTTTAGTTTAGGCTGTTTTAAATATTAGTAAATGTTTAATGATTTAGGCTATACTTAAAATATTTTTTCTTGCTCAAAAAAAATGATGGTTTCTGTCCTAGTGTTTTCAGTGATCAAATGAAATGTTTTATACTGCAGTAAGAGGTAGCCTAAATAATTTTATAAAGTAAAAGGCCTAAACACATGCTATGTAGCAATGATTTTACCTGCATGTTTTACCCTCAAGTTTAGATGCAGTGCTTGATGACATCGCTGGTAACGTATTTGATCATACATGGTACATTTTTTAAAATCTTTTTTTGTCCATTGGTATCCGCTGTTTTGTAGAATGTACATTGAAAGAAAATTCTCAAAATAGGTTTTGTATGTTTTGTACAAAAGTCAAGTCGTGTCCGGGAAAAGGAATCATGCATTGGCCGGGAATCGAACCCGGGCCTCCCGCGTGGCAGGCGAGAATTCTACCACTGAACCACCAATGCTTAGATGAGGAGCTTTTCTACTGGTCTGCTTAGAAACTTGCAGTGAAGGGGAGTTGGAATGCCACATCAGCACTGAGCATAGAAGGAGCCTGAGGCAATCTGGAGGAGACTCTGCAATGAGAGCGGTTATACTGTTCGGTTTTAGCTCTTCAGTGCCTTGTAGCAATTGAATTTTTATTTGAAACTGTAAATTACTTTTAATAGACAGTGTAGGTCAAACCATAAAGTATACTGCATTAAGCGATAAGCGGTATTGGGTGCACGCTACCATCTGGTGGCCATTTAATGTAATGGTCTTAATTATTAAGTTTTATAAAGTTGTTTTTATGAAGTTGTGAGCTGTAGCTGCAGACTCCATAGGTAATTTTCTGTGGAAAACGTAAGTTGCTAAGGAAGGCAACGCAACAGGTAAAAGAACAGCAGGAAAAGATATCCTGCATTGGCCGGGAATCGAACCCGGGCCTCCCGCGTGGCAGGCGAGAATTCTACCACTGAACCACCAATGCTTAGACGAGAGTGCTGTGTGGACACTTCCCTCAGAAAGGAGGAGCAATATGCAGAAGCATTTGTTCTGTTTTACAGAGCAGGCGAGCAAACTCAGCCCTGTACCTACTGTAGACTGTGTCCAAATCAGAGCTCTATCTACTGTGTACTTTGTACTGTTTACTGTATACTGTTTATTACACGCTGTGCAAAAAATATCCTCCATACTACTGTGGAAGTATCATAAGACCTCCCGCCCTTGCGCGGCCATGTCTCAAAGTATTTTTTCTTAAATATTACTTATTTCACTTTTATTGAATGTCCCTTGTAGTGTATGTTTTGGCACAGTAGAATATATGGTTCTTGAGATGAAGACCCGGGAGTTATGTCCCCTACAGGGGACAAAAATGTATTGCTGGGTCTTAGGAGGATATAGGGATTTGTTTTTTTTAAAATCTATGTTGTTAAAGAACAAGAAAGATGTAGATACGGTGTAATGCAATCTTCTAATTGGTTTTGGTAATACTGCCAAGCTATATCGGAGGAGCCAGAATGCAGACTGATAGAGGAGCTTAATAAATCATTCCAACAGTTAGGAGCCTCCTGTGAGGAGAATAAGCTGTTTGTAAATGCGCAAGAATGAAACCGGGGTGAAGACGGATGGCTTGGCGGTGTGAAAATGAGTAGAGGAGAGACAGAGATTTTGGTGGAGTTTTTAACACTGATGCGCTGTGGGATTGGAGCCAGGCAGAACTTAGCCCGTCGTTTCGGAGGGAGCAAGCCAACCGAACACGGATAAAAGTGGGGAAATTACGTGTTGTTTAAATCTTCAGAGTACTACATGGAGATGTAACTGAGCAGGTCTAAGGTGTGAAATAATTTTGTTGTTATTTTGTATTTACAGGTGAAATTCTGTAAAAAAATGTACAGGCATATTTATGGCAGTGAAAGAACATTATAGTGAACCTAATTTTAAGCAAATTTAAAAGTAATTTATATCATTTTTCATGCCTGTCTCTTTTGTTGCATGTAGCGTCTTTCTCTCAATTCTCTCTTGTATGTGGATTGCTTTTCCGCTGCAGTTTTTTGAAGAGCTGTCGAAAGTAATGTGAGCTGAGCTGTGCTCAGAAAATAAATTGAATGAAGCTGGTTTCTGGTGAGAAGTCCTTCATGTGCTCACATTGAGCATTTGGTGAAGAACTACTAGGTGTACTTGTTTCTCAAGTGTGAATATCCTGGAAACTAAAGGTAGAATGTATTCTCTGTTAGATACTCTGGTCTCACCTTTTGTCACTTTTAAGCTGAAAGAATCGAGATGAACGATGTTGAATGATGCAAATTAAATTAAATAAATCTCAGGAGGAATGGTAAATTCTTGGTTCCTTTGGTTCAATTGTCTATATGCTAATGTCCTGCCGTTAACCTGTTACCCACAATTTAAATGGAGGTTTTGGTATATGTTTCAAAATGGCTGTTACCACGCATGCACAGGTCTTGGATAAAGGACCAGACTACGGATAATATTAAATGAGAGATTTTCTTCAGTATACCCTTCTGAGACCTTGTAGAAAAAATTATTTTTAGTTTAAAATGTAGTTAAAGTATAAAAATCTTTGTTGACATAATACAAGTGTCTTGGATGACAAAAACATGTTGCTGTGAAAATATTTTCATAAATATTATTTATTTAAGTAATTGCCTGGTCTTAGGAGGATATCTCAGTTCTGGTCAGCTGATAATAAATTATGACTAGTAAGTAGCAAGCGCAGATGAATTCTGAACATTTCTTAACTTCAGGAGGAAAATAAACCTGTACAGGTTACAATGCATTATTTGTGCATTTCTTAAAAATGTGTTTTGCTTCAGGTACACTAGAGAGAATAAGAGCTAGAGAGAGAGAGAGCTGAACCTCTAGATAAAAGGGTGTGATAAGAGGTAAGAACGAAATAAGAAAAACTATTTCTGCATTGGCCGGGAATCGAACCCGGGCCTCGCGGGCGGGAGCCGAGAATTGTTTAGCTAAACGCCCCTAAACCAAAACCCATTCATTCTCAATGGTAGTTCTAAACCACTACCGATGCAATATATTTCTGGCCACAACGTAGGTTGCGATGGAGCCGTGGCGCTGTTTCGCGCTTTACACTGGACGCAATGAGACTGCGAGCAGTTGAGTCCTCCCGGAGCGCGAGAGAGAGAGAGGTCGGCGAGAGCGCGAAGCGCTCCTGAGGAGAATCGATTTAGTTTTTTTAATCACACGTAACTACATTTCATTACCTTTTAAAACCAAGCGAATTTAAGGTTGATTTTGTTGACTTCCATCGTCAGGACGAAAATAGCCACTTCATTCATTCGTTGATCTATCAACATTGAGGTAAGTCATCCGTAACGTTCACTGACTGACATTTGTGACAACTCAGTTATGGCTTGGTGCCAAATGGGGAAGATACAGTGTCGCATATGCAAGCTATGTGTAAGGGGGAAATAAACCTTTTAACAGAGTTGATGGGAAAACAGTTTTCGTTACTTACTACAGTAATGTTTACTTTTATTGGTAACATTATCGATCTAGGGACGCTGTCCACATCAGCTGATCACCATCGCAATATCAACACAGTCTAGGTGTTAGGTTTTCTACCACTGAACCACCAATGCTTGAATGGACTTTACTTGCTGTACTTTACTTTTCCTCAGAAAGGGAGGGAAAAAACTGGAGCTCCTCCTTCAGTTTTGGCTTTAGCTGGAGTTACTGCACTCTATGGTGTCATCTAGGCATTGGTGGTTCAGTGGTAGAATTCTCGCCTGCCACGCGGGAGGCCCGGGTTCGATTCCCGGCCAATGCATGATACTTTTTGATTTTTAAGATGACAATGCCCCATACGCAGTGCTTAACAGGTGTGGTTTCTTGAATACCAGGGTGAAGTCAAATGCCTTTTATGGCCTCTGCAATCACCAGCGCTAAGCAGCATTTAGGGTTTTGAATTTGGGAAGTTTTTGAGGTCAGTGTGAAGCAGCAACAGCCAATGTTAAATCTGGCAGACATGACCCTGATATGGGAAGAGCTTTGGCCTCATGTTGAAACATGGAAGGTTAATTATTTTAGAGCTGAACTAATTCCTCTGGCTTTTGGACAAGATATAAGTATAGTATATAATTCATATTAAATATGAGCATCTGAGCATCCACGCTAGGTCAAAGGTCATTTACAGCAGTGGCCCCCAACCCTGTTTCTGGAGACCAACTGTTCTGTAGGTTTTCATTTCAACCCCAATATGGCACATTTGATTCTCCTAATTAGCAGCTCAGTGAGCTCTCTAGCTGTTGAATGAGGTGTGCTTTGTTAGGGTTGGAGTGGAAACCCACAGGATGGTAGATCTCCAGGAACAGGGTTGGGGACCAGCCATGGTAATTTTCAGCCTTGACAAGAGCGATATTATTGTGTGCAACTAATTACCATTGCTTAATTTTCCACGTAATGCTCATTTCCCCCCGCCAATCTCATTTTCAAAATGTCTTTTGATTAACATTCCTGAACTTCAGGAAGAAAATAAATCTGAATAGGCTACAATGCATTATTTGTGCATTTATGAAAAATGTGTTTTGCTTCAGGTACACTAGAGAGAATAAGAGCTAGAGAGAGATGTCTAAACCTCTAGATATAAGGATGTGATAAGGGGTAAGAACAAAATAAAATAAAAAACGCTTCCTGCATTGGCCGGGAATCGAACCCGGGCCTCCCGCGTGGCAGGCGAGAATTCTACCACTGAACCACCAATGCTTGAATGGACTTGCTCTACTTTACTTTTCCTCAGAAAGGGAGGGAAAATGGAAAAAAGCAGCAGCAGCACCTCTGTCAGTTCAGCTGGAGTTACTGCACTCTATGGTGTCGTCTAGGCATTGGTGGTTCAGTGGTAGAATTCTCGCCTGCCACGCGGGAGGCCCGGGTTCGATTCCCGGCCAATGCAGGATACTTTTAGATTTTTAATAGCCCATATGCACTGCTTAACAAGAGCGGTTTCCTGAATACCAGGGTGAAGTCAAATGCCTTTTATGGCCTCTGCAATCACCAGCTCTAAGCAGCATTTAGGGTTTTGAATTTGGGAAGTTGTTGAGGTCAGTGTGAAGCAGATTTCCCGACCTTGTTAAATTAATTCATTGTCAGTGGCAACAGCAAATGGTAGATCTGGCAGGCATGGCCCTGATATGAGAAAAGCTTTGGCCTCGTGTTGGCACATGGGATGTTAATTATTTTAGAGCTGAACTAATTCCTCTGGCTTTTGGACAAGATATATGTATAGTATATAAGTCATATGAAACATGGAGGTAAAGATTAGTTACTGAAAATAGTGTGTTGCCGAACCCGGGCCTCCCGCATGGCAGGCTCAGATAGGTGGGGCGGTTGACTGGGAACGCCACATCTGCATTTCAAGTGTGTGAGAAGCAGCTTCACAACCACTTTCAACATTTCAGTTTATGACAGAAACTGCATTGCTGAAGCAGTTTGTTATTGTTTTAAGGACGAATGAATGACAAACCATAAAAGAATTATAAACTTTAAAAAAATTATTATTATAAACTTTGCTTTCCATTAGTTCAAAGTGCTTTACAATAACACAATAAAACATAAAATCACACCTATAATAAAACGATGAAGCACAAGAAATATGCATTGTTGAGGCCACATAAATTAAACTGTCCCCCAAAAAACTGTATCCCAGAATTTAAAGATTGTACATTAACATTTTCATTGAAACACCCTGCTCCTCAGATTGTGGCTTTCACTGAGGTACTGAGCTTACCTGCATTTTATTTTATTTTTTACAGCAAAGGAGAATTGGTTATTTTTCCCCTAGCTGGGTTGTGAAGGTTACTGAACTTTGATCTGGTTTACCTGTACAGTGAACATAAATGGTTTTAAAACTTGATCTGTGTGTTTTTCTCTCGCCTTTGTGTTTTAGATCTCTAAATGCATCGCAAGACTCTGTCGGATTCAGTAACATCAGCTTCTTCACTCCCACAAGGTAAACATTGATTTGCAGTTTCACATTAAAATGATGTTTGCACATTTAAGCTATGATGGGTTTATATAAAGTGCTGTGGCATTAAAGCATCTAATCTCAAAATAATTGTTGTTTGTGCAGATCTACTGATAAAAAAATCTTTTTTACAGTCACTGGGTTGCCTTATGGCCGATGACACGATTCCCAACAGGCACAGAAATGTGTAATGTCATTGTTCGGCCACAGTGAGGTGCTGTAGAACAACCGGTGCCGAAGGAAAGGAGGAGGACGGCACTGTCAATTGCATTAACCATTGGGTGTGAAATTTGTGTGTGTGTGTGTGTGTGTGTTGTATGTGTGCCGGTACGCGTGTGTTTATATGTGTGTGTGTTTGTACAGTATGTGCCTGTTTGTGTGTCTGTGATGGTCTGTCCTTCACTGTACCCCTCCTGCGTGCCCCCCCTCCCCTCACTTCTTATTGCCCAGGACATCACGGCGCCCTCCCAAGGGCTCAGCGCCCCCTTTTCTGTTCCACGGTTGCCACGGTCACCCCCCGTCACGGCATGAAGAGCACCTCGGTTCTCCTGCACCTCTCCAAGTATTCCACACGGGGGCCCTCCTTCTGCGTCTGGGGCGGTAGCAGCGTGTGCGCCTAGCGCCGTAGCGTAGCAGAGGGGGAGCGCTAGAGAGAGAGAGAGAGAGCTTTAATTGCTCTTAGCCCCTCCCCCTGCACCCACACCATCTCCTTCCCAAAATAATATCCCCTCCCCCCACCCCCGCCCCGCCCTCCACTGCCTGCAGTCATTGTCTTCTTTTCTTTGTTGCCCTCCCCTCCTGGCTGCTGTCGTATCCCCTGGCAACCCCGCCCCCCAGTCTCCCCCATCCGACCATCGAACGTGGCCATCTCTGCTTCCGTACGGAAACTACAAACTATTTCACCCCCACCGAGACCCCGCCCCCCCCCCCCCCAAGATTAATTTTTCATAATAATATTTCTACTTATAGTGCTTAGACAAACAAAGTAAAAAATGATTAGCTAAGCGTGCCTTTCAGAACCGATGAGGTCACGTGCCTGAGTGCTTTCCCGCTCCCCCCGCTGTGCCTTAACAAGGGCAGCGTTCCGTCTGGTCTGACAGGAACAGGAAAAGGAAGAGGGAGAGGGGAGAAATGGCAGGAGTCTTTATACACGGTCAAGTGATGCAATTCCTTTGCATTTACTTTTGA
Source organism: Synaphobranchus kaupii (assembly GCA_029718625.1). Classification (NCBI taxonomy): domain Eukaryota; kingdom Metazoa; phylum Chordata; class Actinopteri; order Anguilliformes; family Synaphobranchidae; genus Synaphobranchus; species Synaphobranchus kaupii. Next base: position 37,928,503 of record CM056387.1, read on the forward strand.
CATTGTAGGCATTTTAGCAGATGTCTCTTATCCTCGGTCAAGACCCTCAGTTTGAACTGTACTCCACGGCGCGACTGCACAAGTTTGTGCTCGAAATGGCAAACGGACGTCTGTGTAGGAAAGGCGCATGGGTAGCAAACGGAAATATGAGCACCAGCTGCGTAGATCAGCCCCTGGCATGGCATCGTAAGCTTGTGGTCACACATACAGGAGAATCCTGGGGTCGTGATTACCAGGTCAAAGCCAAGGTGCTCTGATCACACGGACGGAAACCAAGCCTGCCCGTTCGTGTTGAACCCGGTCGTTGTGGCGCACAACGCAGTTTTCCTGGCACGTTATCTTCATGCAAATGTAGTCTTGGAAATATCTTTGAAATGTGTTCTTGGAAATCCTTCTAAAAATGTTCATGTATATTTTTGTGGCGATGATAATTCTTTACTTGTCAGATAATGGACGCTTGTTATTACGCTAATGCACCATTGTAACAAAAAGGCTAATGGATCTGTGCAGGGTTTGCGCTAAGCTGATTTCTGAGAACAAGCCGTGGGACTCACGAGAGCCCATTTGTGGTGCTGTTTGTCATGTTAGTGAAACAGAGGAGAATGTCACGCTACAGGCGTGTGCGTCATCCCCATTCCGAATGGAAATCTGCAAATCTGTTTTAGATTGCGTGTTCATCCTCCGCCGCCAGACTGCGGTTTGACTCTCCGTGAGCCGCGATCGAAAGACAAGGGGAGTGGCCGCAGTTCCGGCTCTGCTGGCGGATGGATTTTTTTTTTTGCGTGAATTTAGAGAGGCGCGATTCGCCCGGCGTCTGATCTCCTGCCTTCAGCACTTGTGCCCTGAACGAGGGTGATCAAAACGAAACCAGTGAATCCTCTTTTAATCCACCTTGTCACATGGTAATCAGGAATGCTCCACTGCTAATCAGACGATCGATCTTTTCAGTGAATAAAGGTTGTAGTTCTTATTGATTTGGTCTGTCTTTATTAAACCTACTCCAGCTGCTGTGGGAATAGCCTTTAGGTTTATGAAGCTATTGGGGGTTAATGTGAATGGGTGCAGTGTCACTATCGTGTCCAGGGAAACGGGACACCCCCTATCTGACTGAAACCAGCCCCTTTATTGGTGATATTCTGGCCAACTGTGCATCCCTCTGTGGGACTCCCTTCCCGATTCAGAATGGCGTGGTTAGGGGTTTGCTCCTAGACCTTGGGGGCATGGCTATGCTTTAGCTGGACACAGCCTCCAGGACCCCTGTCACAGTTATTCTGTACACAAGAGTCAGGGGTGTACAGTTGTAGTTTAAAACCTGCAGGTGTATGTTGCTGTGAGTAGCTTATTTTGCCTCTCACTGGGGGGCCACCTGTACTGGGACGGTGGGTCTTGGCGGTGGTGGGGACAGCGTGAGTCCAGTTTGGTCCCTCTGCTTATTTGGTCTCACCCCTCATACCTGTCCCTGTCCCTGTCCCGCCTTCCCATTCCGGAACCTTCTGCCTCCCGAAGCTTCCGCTGAATCCTTGCGCATTAGCACCCAGGCTCCACTAGATGGCAGCGCATGCTCGCGCTGCAGCGGGCTTCCTCGCGCCTCCCAGCCATTCCGCATAAAGGGATGACGCGGCACGGGTCCGCGGATCGTCGGGACGACGGCGTCCTCTGGAATCGAGGGGCCGTGCCTTTGTGAAATGGTCTCCTTTATTCCCTGTGATGTGAAAAGAGGTTATCTCCATTTTGTCACGTCGCTCCTTCATCCTTGCCCTCCGCATTACCCCACTGTGAAAGCATCTATCTTTACGCTCTAGTTCTCTGTGTACCTCTGCTTTAGTCTGAGAGCCTGCACTTTTAAATGTCCTTAAAGGCCAAATCACATTTTCAACAGCGCTACACAAAGCTTATTCTGAGGCACAGCATTCAATGCTTTGAAGATATTTTAAGTAAAATTAACTCTAGTCTATGCCACCAAACTGATGTGTGGAAATTGTAAGGACTTTTATTTAGTAGTAAGGAGTTGTATTTAATTATTTAACATTTTTAAATGGATCAAAGGCACATGGTATTCATCACCTCCTAAATGATCAAATGGCACAGGCCGGTTTAGTATATAAAGGCTTTGCTGGATTTTTTTTAGAAAAGCATTTCACAGGATTCTGTGATGTCCTGTGGGAATTTTTGTCAGGAGGAGTATTAATATTGCCTGTGAGAAACACTGTCCCGTGTCCTGTGGGTAAGTCTGAATGATCTGCCAATGAAAGGCCAATTTAGGGTGTAAGATCACAACTAAGCTATGTGATTAGAATGTTCTTAACTGAACACTCTAACGATGATGTAACAATGGAGTTCTGGAACACTGACTTAGAATTTTGAAAAAACATTCTAAATAAGCCTATTTTTTCAAACGGTTAAGTGCTCAGAATGGGTTTGATTGCTGTAATTGAACCCCGGTGTACATCTGCACAGACCCGGTGGCCTTGAAGCCGGGGTAGTTTACAGTGTTTTATTGTTGCTCATCTGATATAGATCACAGGTAAAGCATCGGTAATTGAACACACAATGCGTTCTCTGCAATGAGTGTGAAACAGCTCTGGCGATGTGGGCTCTTGGTCCGTAATAAAACTCTGTCCTGTTTAAGGACCGTGTACTTCTGTGTGTTGTGTTGTAAGTGTGAAAGCGGATGTGTTTGTAATGGTGTGACAGAATCTCCATCCCCACCGATATCCCAATTACTTAATTTTACTGCTCTTCATGAGCCTCACATTGCCCGACGCATTGATATTGATGTTCTGCGATTTGTCCGAATGTGGCTACAGTCATTTAAAGTAACTGAAAGATGGCTTTGAAATTGCCATTACACGTTGTTGGCGGTCCAGAGCACATGTGGGTGCTCGCACACATGCATGCACGCGCACACACGCGCACACACACACACACACACACCACACACACACACACACACACACACACTTTCTCACACACACACGCACATGCATGCACGAACATACACAAGCATGCACACACACGGACATGGACAAACACATACACGCACGCACAAACACACTCACACAAGTACGCACATGCACACGCACACACAGAAGAAGGCATCAGAGCTGACCCTTAAATCATGTGTGTGTATGCACTTGATTTGTGAAGGTGAATTAGCAGTGAAAGCGGTGTGATGCCTACCTCTGTTCCATATGTATGTGCATCTGCAGCCTCTGGCCCTTTCCCTCTGGCCCTTTCCCTCTGGCCTGATGCAGGACAAGGCTGCAGGGCATTCGTGTCAGGGGCTTGTGTTATTGGTCTTCCTGTGGAAGAAAATAAATCTGTAGGCTACAATGCATTGTGGGTATGGTTGATAATGGCCTCTGCTCTGAGCAGTGTATTGTGGGTATGGTTGATAATGGCCTCTGTTCTGAGCAGTGCATTGTGGGTATGGTTGTTAATGGCCTCTCCCTGCCCTGTGTCTCTGTTCTCATCAGTACATTGTGGGTAGGGTTGATAATGGCCTCTATTCTTAGCAGTGCATGTGGGTAGGGATGATAATGGCCTCTGTTCTTAGCAGAGGCATTGTGGGTAGGGTTGTTAATGGCCTCTCTCTGCCCTGTGTCTCTGTTCTGACCAGTGCTGACCGGGCCCAGGTGACTCTGGACCTGGACGGGATTGTCCAGGTGCTGGACCGGCACCTGCACGACTCCACCACTGGCATGATGACCCGCATCGCCGTGCTCAAGTGGTTGTACCACCTCTACATCAAGACACCGCGCAAGTGAGTGGCCATAGCAGCTGTCAATCAAAGCTCGACGCAAGATGAGTGGCTGTAGGACCTGTCAGTCAGGAACCTTGCCCAATGTGAGTGCAGGTGGGCAATTGGTGAATATAGTAAAAACATGTTTTTCTCCTTAAAAAAAAACAAGCACTTACTTGAATGTGTGCTGCTCTTCATAAAATGCTGTAAAGATGTCTTTGATCCAGGCAACTGCACTCTGGTGTTAATGATTCATTTTTTTAATTATCAAACTGGCTTAATCTTAGAGCGAAAGAGAGACAGAGACAGAGAAAGAGAGAGATCCCTGTATTCTGAAGTCAACTTCAGGACAAACTTCACTTACACTTTTGTTTGGGGATAATGATTATTAATGATTTTTATTATTGTTGAATGGCACTTCGCCTCCAGATGAAGCGTCTTTAGGTGTAATTTAAGCGTGAGCAGTTGTGAAGAGCTGAGGAAGGTGTCAGAGAAGGCTCTGGATCCTGCCCCTGGGTGACTGGGAGAGAGAGGGGCTGCTCTGTTTGGGGGCTGGTGGTGTTCCACAGGCTTATAGGCGGAGCTGTGCTCCCTGTGCAGCAGCTTTGAGTCTCCCCAGCTGGGCAAGCACCCGGCGCCCCGGCCTGCGCCGGCTGGCTATTTATATCCCTCAGTATTAGTAGTGTTAAATTTCTTCCTCTGTGTGTGTGTCTCCTCCAGATGTTCCGACACACGGACAGCCTGTTCCCCATGCTGCTCAAAACACTTTCGGACGATTCGGACGAGGTAAGCGCCGCCGTCCGCCGTCACTGCAAAGCCGTCTCGTCCCCCGGAGCCCGCTGCGCGTCGCTAAAACCCTTCCCTCACCTCAGGGAAGGGGGGTCTTCCCGTCCGTGTTGACGCTCGCCGCGAGGGGGGAAAACTTCCCGCCGCCGCCGCCGCAGCTGTTTTCGCGCGCGGGCGCGTCCTGTAAGTCAGTGACTCATAAAAGTCTGGCGGCGTCTGCCTCTGATGGTGGGAGGAACATGAGTAAAAAATTAGCGGAGTTGAGAGTGAACGTTCATGAAAGCTTCCACCAGGAAGGGGTCTGAGGTGGCGGTTAAATTCCGAGTGAACGGCTTCCTGTCTCTGAACACAACACACAGGAGACTGTCCCGAACTCGTAGCTTCACCTCCCGGCCACCTTTTGAATGTGTCACCTTTGAACAGACTAAATAAAAATTGCAACTTTATTTACGTAGAGCATTTTATCAGTGTGCGTAAAGCCATTTCTAAAAAAAAAAAAAAAAAGGACTGAAAAGGGTTCAGTATTGTCTTTGCATCAATATGCCTCTACACCGCCCCGACCCCCACACACACACACACACACACACACACACACACACACACCCCCCCCCCCCCCCCATGGTCTCGCCGGCAGTAGACGGCCCCCACTGTGTAGAGCCACCCTCTGCGCTGGACTCGATTGGCTGCTCGCCAACCCAGCTGATTCTGCTTCCTGTTCCTGAAGCACGGCCGCCTGTCGGAAAGGAAGTGGGAAGCATCTTGGGATCGGTGCCTGGTCGTTCTGTAGAGATGATGAAGGGGGGTAAAGGAAACGGCATTGTGTTTTATTTTCTCTCCCTCTTTAAAAAGGAGGACTTAATTAATCCCAGAAGCCTCCTGTTGGGGTGTTAAAGGAAGCAGAGATGGACTGGCTCTGGCCTCTCACGGCTCTGAGCCGTGGCAGAGATAAGCCTGCCTACAGCTCCACCACCTCTTTTCTCCACCCTCTTTGGGACCATTGACGGAAAACCCGCGATGGCGTTCCCGTTCCCGCCCGTTCCGTTTTGCTTCCACAGGCTCGGCTGCCTCAGTCGAGCGGAGACTCTGGGGGCTTTCTGCGTCGTTCATCTGCGAGAGGGAAGTGGGGTGCCTGGTCTCCCTGGGAGATTTGGGATGACTCACCCGCTCGCTCTGCCCCCGGGGGGAGTGTAAAATGGCAGAAGTTTCAGCCGCTTAATTCTGCTTCATCACTGCTGTCTGTGACGCTACGCCCGGAGGAGCTCTGCTGGAGCAGGCTGTGCTCCAAACTTTCTGACTCAATTAAACTCCCCCTTTCATCCGCTCTGGAAGGAAAAAAAGTTTCTACTTTCCGTCTTATTTCTTCTTTAATAATTTATTTATTTTTTGCGTCCCGGCCTCCCTCGTTTGTCAGCGCCGTGCAGACTCTGTATCGTGTAGCAGAGGTCCGCTGTATTTGCAGCTCTGGGGAAGGGAATTATGGGTATATTCTCACTCGGCAAACCCTGTTCTCATCCCTGTCAGACAGGACCTGCAGGAAAACCTCCCAAAGCGTAGAGCTGAGATTTAATCACAGGTCTGCCCTCTCCTCTGTATGCGTCAATCTCTCTCCTCTCTCCCTCCCCTCTTCTCTCTCTCTTCTCCCTCTCTCCCCCCCCTTCTCTCTCTCTTTCTCTCACTTCCCATCCTCTCTCTCCCTCTCACTCCCCATCCTCTCACTCCCTCTCTCTCCCCCCCTCTCTCTCCCCCCCTCTCTCGCTCCCTCTCTCTCTCCCCCCTCTCCCTCCCTCTCTCGCTCCCTCTCTCGCTCCCTCTCTCCCACCTCTCTCGCTCCCTCTCTCTCCCCCCCTCTCTCTCCCTCTCTCTCTCTCTCTCTCATCTCTCTCTCTCTCCCCCCTCTCTCTCTCCCTCTCTCTCCCTCTCTAACTCTCTCTCTCTCTCTCTCCCCCTCTCTCTCCCCCCTCCCTCCCTCTCTCTCTCTCTCTCTCTCTCTCTCTCTCTCTCTCTCTCTCTCTCTCTCTCTCTCTCTCTCTCGTCTCATTGACTGAGTGATCTTCTCCTGTAATCCTTCACAGCACACTGATCCAGGTGGATTGCTGTCTCAGGCACTGGGGTTGGGTTAGGGGGCAGCTGTGCCTGTGGCCTCGGTATATACTGCCGTCCTGCCATTCTGATTGCAGATGTGCATGCGAAGGTACGCGTGCGTGTGTGCTTGTGTTAGTTTTGAAGATTCAGCATGACGTGCGTCGAGCACACTTGGAACAGTACTCTACTCGTTGCCCAGTATAGTCTTGCGTAACATGTATTCGTGCCTTAGGAATGGCAGCCTTGGTGAGTCACTATTTCTTATAGAGAGGGGATTATGCTCTATCGAGTGCAGGCCTCTATTTCTGTCCCAGTGACTCAAGCAGAGGCCCTATTTTTCCCTTTCCCACTTTTCATCCTCTGATTTTTTTCCTTTTTATCCCAGTTTGGAATGCGCAATCATGTTTTGCCACTGTAGCGTCCCCTCGTCAGCTCAGTAGAGCGCGGAGGAGCGTGCGTCTCTTCCGACGAGCTTCCCGCCAGCAGCCGCCGGCACTTCTGTAAGCTCTGCGGTCTGCAGGCCGGGCCGAGTTCTGCCGGCGCTGTGTCAGAGGAGCGCGCTTCCTGTGCGGCTGGCTCAAGCAGGCCGCAGGTCTGATCGGCCAGAGGGGGGCGCTATTGCGTAATTGCGGAGGGACTCCCCTGCCTGAAAAACCTTATACCTGCCAGAGCGAACGTAGCTACAGCCAGTCATATTCCTCCCCCCGGGGCTGCTTTCCACAGTCAGGCCTGGTACAGTCTGGATGGGGTGTATCATGACACTGAAAACCAGTGCGTTACCGTGGCGTACGAAGTGTGGTGCGGAAGTGTGGTGTTGCTGATTTGCCCACAGCTTACTGTGAACTACAGTCGACGTTCATTGCTAGGGATAGCTGCTACATTATGCGAAGGATGTGCTTTGTCTTGTCTGTTCTGTAGTGATCTTGATGATGTCTCTGTACGCACTTACTGTACGTCGCTTTGGATAAAAGCGTCTGCTAAATTAATGTAATGTAATGTAATGTACGAAGACGGTCACAAACGGGTGTTAGTAACACAACGTCCACCGCTGCCTGAACATTTCAGCACAGGAATAGAAAGAACTCTCCACCTCTCTTCCCTGGTTCCCCCTCTTCCCTGCCATCCTTTCTCTTTCTCTCTCGCTCTCTCACTCACTCACTTTACCTCTTTCTCTGCCTGTTCCAGTCTCTCACTCACTTTCACCTGTCTGTCTGTCTCCCGCTAATCCCGCCAGTCCAGAGCGCTCCCCTATCCCAAGTACAATCCCACGGCTTCCCGCTAAGAGCAGGTTACATAATCCCACATCGAACAACCACCCCCGCACACCCCACCTCCCCCCCCGCCCCCCCCCAACCCCTCTCAACCGCTCTTCCGCTGCAGCTGAGCCACCTCCCTTTCAGGAAGCTCTTTCCCGCCCTTTCTCTCAACGGATTCCTCAAATGCCCAAAAAAAAAAAAAAAAAAGGCCTCTTTATATCTAAAGATAGCAGTGAGAGCGTTTGATTTCGCTCGCCCACCGCCCACGGCTCTCTCTCATAGCGGGCGGGAACCGGTGGACGGACGGACGGCCGGACGGAGGGGAGGGACGGAGGGAGGGTAGCCGGCGAGCCCCACGGCGCTTTCGGGGCTCTTAGCGCCTCTCTTGGCACTCTCGCAGGCAGCAGGTGAAAGTGATGCCCGCCAGCGCCCTGCTCAACAGGAGCCTTGCCGTCAAAGGGCCTACGAGTGGCTCGGTACTGCACACATCATGCCATTACCAGCCGTGTGTCTATTATGCAACGTGCTTACGCCTATATACACGCAGGCCAGCTTTCAAGCTCTCTTTCAACGGGTGTAAAAATAGGATTTTGTGTTTTATAATGCAGGCCTCTGTTGCGTTAGCTGACTTGGCGTTAGCCTGGCAGCAGAGCTCCCTCTCGCTCTGTTTTACATCAGGTTTCTGTACCAGCTCAGGTCTATTAGCACTAAAATCTTTAGCATTGACAGCCCAACTAGTGTATAATCGTTACAAGCCATTATGCAGTTACCTCGAAAAAGTGTTTGTAGTAATCTTGAGCGAGACAGGAAGCGTTTAGAAATGAGTCCAAGGGGATGTGCCATTTTTGGACAAATGAGGTTAGTTCGTAAATTAGCGAAGGCTAACTCTGCCAACGAACACTGACCCTGGAACAGTCACACCGGCCCCCACCTAATGGTTTATGTTCAGTTTGGGGTTGGGTAAGCTGATCCTAAATGAGGTTAGTTCGTAAATTAGCGAAGGCTAACTCTGCCAACGAACACTGACCCTGGAACAGTCACACCGGCCCCCACCTAATGGTTTATGTTCAGTTTGGGGTTGGGTAAGCTGATCCTGGATGTTTTTTTATTTTATTTTTTTGAATTTTATTTTGGGGTGAGGGTGTGTGTGTGGGGGGGGGGTGCACCTGGAGCTGATAAATGCTTATTACCTCCAGCTACGTGGTTTCTGAGGTACATTCCCCCCAAAATGGGATTAATAGACTGGATCAGAGGAGCAGTTTCAAGCTGGCGGTTGTGTCAGCAGAACAGGAGGGCATTTGTGGGAATGATTTAAAGGACGTTTTAAGAAAGTTATTATTTCATTGTGTGTTTTCCAGTTGTGGTGCGGGTGGTCCAGTATAGATCCTTGTTGGGTTTTAAAGGAAATTCAGTAGGGCTGTCTTTAATAAAATTCTATTCTTTGTAAATCTTTTTCCGCTTTTTGTTTTTGAGACGCTCTTGTCTCCCCGCTACGCAGACGCGTTTCGGCTGTTTGTGTCCTCAGCTTGTGTCCTCAGCATCTTCGTAATCGCGGGTTATTTTAAAACGCCATTGCATACCTCATCCATCAACATCTATCAGCATCAAGCGCATTACTATTAATACAGTTCACATGAGACAGTTAGCTATTCAAACGGCCCTTTTCCCGATTCTAAAGTCATTTTGCGAAACAGTAAAAGAACGAAACGGGGCGTGTCCGGAGCCGGTTTGAGGCAGTCGTTGGACGTGCTCGGGTCCCGGGCGGGCAGGCGGGGCCTGTCGGCTCTCTGTCGTTCTCTGGGTCTCATTTGTTTGGGGAGTGGCGGTGGGTCCCCTGTGAGGGAGGAAATGGGAGCAGTCCCATGGCGGTCTTTGAAGGGATCAGACGGCGTTACCCTGCTCTTTTAAAAAGAAAAAAAGAAAACGGATTCTGTTTGCTTTTTTTTTTTTTAATGGCTTTTTTCCCCCCTCTTAGATGGTGTCCTAAGGGTGCACTCACAGGGAGGACTCTCACAGGGAGGATGGCTTTATCGGGGGGGGGGGGGGGGGAGGAGGAGATGAGGTGAGTGTGTGAAGTGGGGGGGGGGGGGGGGGGTTTGGGTCGGACTTTAAACCCCCCCCTCCATTCTCTCCACTTTTCTCACCTCAGTGACCCCCCCCCCACGTTCTCCAGTACAGGAAGTGTACTGGATGTAGCGGTGTGTAGGAATTAATGAGACTTGTTCTCTTATAACCCTGGAACCGCTTGAAGCAATGCCCAAAGTTCTTGAAGTGAAACCACTTGCAATAAGGTGTTTAAAAAAAAAAATCATGAAAAAAAAAAAGAAGCTTTTAAAATATTCTAACGGACGGTAGAGGGGACCGATGCCATAAATGGAATTCATGTGGAAAACCCCCGAACACTGTTGGCACTACTTGCCTGTGTGTAATCACGCCCCGTCTCTGGGTTTATTTATAGAGGACGAGGGCCGAGTTACTTGTATAGGGAGCACGGCAGCTTTAGCGTGATAGAGAGTGAAAGAGGGTGGAGTCTACATTTATGAAAAAATAAAAAGTTACTCCGAGTTAATATCATTATTGTTCTTTGAGGCAGACTCTGTGTGTGTGTGTGTGTGTGTGTGTGTGTGTGTGTGTGTGTGTGTGTGTGTGTGTGTGTGTGTGTGTGTGTGTGTGTGTGTGTGTGTGTGTGTGTGTGTGTTTGTGTTTGAGAGTGGGTGACAAAAATAGTACGCCCATACAAATGTGTATACAGTACATGGATGTTTGATTATGTGATTGTGTTCACACACCCAGATATGAGTTTGGATTCTATGCCTATAAATGGCTTGTGTTTGAATGTGTGGGAGCCAGCCCTGTCATTCCATTCTGTGATCTCTGAAGACAGAAATGGCGAGACTGACAATCTGCCCATGTGTTTGTACCAGGCTGTGTGACTGTTTGCACCATGCTGTGTGGCTGTTTTTACCAGGCTGCATGGCTGTTTGCACCATGTTGTGTGGCTGTTTTTACCAGGCTGTGTGGCTGTTTTTACCAGGCTGCATGACTGTTTGCACCATGTTGTGTGGCTGTTTGTACCAGGCTGTGTGGCTGTTTGTACCATGCTGTGTGGCTGTTTGTACCAGGCTGTGTGGCTGTTTGTACCATGCTGTGTGGCTGTTTGCACCATGCTGTGTGGCTGTTTTTACCAGGCTGTGTGGCTGTTTTTACCAGGCTGCATGGCTGTTTGCACCATGTTGTGTGGCTGTTTGTACCAGGCTGTGTGGCTGTTTGTACCAGGCTGTGTGGCTGTTTGTACCATGCTGTGTGGCTGTTTGTACCATGCTGTGTGGCTGTTTGTACCAGGCTGTGTGGCTGTTTGTACCAGGCTGTGTGGCTGTTTGTACCAGGCTGTGGCTGTTTTATACCAGGCTGCGTGGCTGTTTTATACCAGGCTGCGTGGCTGTTTTATACCAGGCTGCGTGGCTGTTTTGTACCAGGCTGCGTGGCTGTTTTGTACCAGGCTGCGTGGCTGTTTTGTACCAGGCTGCGTGGCTGTTTTGTGCCAGGCTGCGTCGCTGTTTTGCGCCAGGCTGCGTGTCTGTTTGCGCCAGGCTGCGTGTCTGTTTGCGCCAGGCTGCGTGTCTGTTTGCGCCAGGCTGCCTGGCTGTTTGTATCAGGCTGCGTAGCTGTGTTATACCAGGCTGCGTGGCTGTTTGGGCAGGGTCAGCAGCGAGACCAGCGGGTTTTTCAAAGCAAGGGCGGGGCCCCCTGGGAGGAAGGGTGAGGAGGGTTCTGCATGTCTGCTGTGCTCCTACATTTTTACATTTCAGACCCTCTTATCCAGAGCAGCTTACAATTAGTGCACAAGCAAAAAGCCTCGAATAGTAAATCACGAACATTCATTAAGTAGCAATTAATGGGTGTGTAATGGTCGGGCCGTAACACCCTGGCAATCGGTAATCCTTTATCACTAGAATTAACATGCTGAAGGGAAAGAAGAGAGGTGTTTTTTTAATATATTTTTTTTATTTAGGTGGCGGGTGGGGGGTTGGTATAGGATATAGGATTGATAGGAGAACAAGTGGAAGCGTGACCCTGGTTGTAACACAGTGAGCGGGGAGTGTACGGCTATTTAGTCACCGCTGTGTTCAATGGCCACATGGCTACAACTCCCTCAACACTGTGGGGTGGGGTTATGTGTTCAGCTCAGGTAGCTGTGCAGCTTAACGTGTGTGATTTGGCCTGTGCGTCCAGGCTGGAAGCTTATGCAAGGAGTCTCCTGTGTTGTACATTGTGAACGGCTGAACTGAATAGATGTTGATGGAGAGGGTTGGATATGGAGGGGGGGGGGGGGGGGGGGGTCAGACGTTTTGGCCAACTTCCCCCAACTTCCCTTCACACCCACTGTTTGCAAACTTTTCATTGGGGGAGGAAGCAAAGGGGCGAAGAGGACAGAGGTCAAAGGTCACCAGCGTCTCATTGACACGTTGGCTGCCGGGTAGAATAGAGGGAGCTAAATTATCGTGGGAATGAGGGGGTTCGGGAAGGGGGTACAGCTAAAACTCAGTCGCTCTGCAGAAGGGGCTCCTCAGTTCTGCCCTTTTAGGGGTACACATAGGGGGAGACCCCCTCAACATCCCCTCAAAACAACCGGGCTACGGCATGTGAACGAGCCCCGTCCGTCCGGCCTCCCCCGCAGGCCCCTCCTCATCAGCGCCTGTGATGTTCAGAACCAGAGAATCGGTCCACGTGAAGCTTTTGTTGACTGACTGGTTACGTCATCCGACTGCTGACTGACTGTTTGTGTTACCTGACTGCTGACTGTCTGTTTGTGTCACGTTCTCCATGGAGACGTCCATTCTCAGCGCTCAGAGCTCCGGGGGGAGGGAGGAAGCCTGTTAGTCGAGTGTTTCGTAGACAGATGGACATAGAGGATAAATCGTTAACCCCACTCCCTCCTCCACAGGGCTCAGATGTCCCCCCTGCCCTGACCCTCTCCTCCTCCTCTCCTCTCCTCCTCCTCTCCTCCACCAGGTCATTCTGAAGGATCTGGAGGTGCTGGCGGAGATCGCGTCCTCCCCAGCCGGGCAAACGGACGACGCGGGGGTCATGTGACAACATCGATGGCAAATCGGAGCTCCAGGTTCCCGCGTCGGCTCAAGCGGGACATCCAGCAGTGGGTGAGTGAGCCCCCCCCCCCCCCCACGTACCCCCTCTGTTTGGGGTCCCCAGTGGCTCTGGTGTGTCAGGAGGTGCAGGAGGGGAGTCTTCCACCCCGGGGACAACGGATTACACACTGCTGGAGCCCCAATATAGTTCCTCCACTTGCCACTACGCACATACACACGTACACCACACGCGCATTCACATTCTCACACATGCGCAAAACGCGCACGCATACACACTCACACACGCAAAACGCACGCGCACACACACACACACACACACACACACACACCAGCTGGCGTACCCTTTCTTTCCACTCAGTGGACATTTCCTGTTTGCCCGCCTCCTTCTCTCTTCCAAAGGCTGGATTTATGCTTCACATTTCCCCCACGACCAGGGGGTTAGCAGCCTTTGGGGAACGTGTGTGTGTGTGTGTGTGTGTGTGTTAGAGAGAAAAGAGATAGAAAACGGGAAGTGGGCAGGCATTTTCAGTAGCTTCCTCCTGGCTGGGTAAAGTATGAGCGCTTATGAATGGGAGCAGACAGGCGTGGACATTACATTACATTACACTACATTACACTGCGCCATTTAGCAGACCCTCTCATCTAGAGTGAATCACACACATTACGTTTTTGCATGCGGTCCATTTGTACGGCTGGATATTTTACCGAGGCAGTTTCGGTTGCTCAGGGGTGGAGGCAATGCCCCGACTGGGACTCAAACCCCGCAAACCTCTGAGATACAAGCCTATTTCCCTGAACATCATATTCCACCGCTGCTCCACTGGACACACCTCGGAGTGGCACCAGCTCTGAGCGCTGTCTCCCGCCTGTGACGTCACAGCGTGCTCTCCCCCCGTCTCCGGATGCAGGCCGACGGAAGACGGATGGGAAACCGTAAAACCATAATCATTTCACACAGCCAACGGGAGCGGGTGGTGGCTGGCACTGGGCCTGAGAGAGAGGGAGAGAGGAAGAGAGAGAGAGAGGGAGGAAGAGAGAGAGAGGGAGGGAGGGAGGAGAGAGGTTGCTGTAAATGTGGCAGTGCATGCTGATGATGGTCTCCCCCTTCTAAGCTGTTGTCATGGCAACACACTTCCTTGCCTCCTTGGCCCTGCAGCTCTCTGGTGTGTGTGTGTGTGTGTGAGCGAGCGAGCGAGCGCACGCTTGCGGTGTTGTTCGTGTGTGTGAGAGAGCCAGATAGTGCGTGCGAACACACAAACTGGCATTGGTGTTAAATGCGGCTTTATGCTGCACTCGTCGTCATGGAAATGAGCCGCCATGTTCTTCCCCTTGAAAAGGGGTTGCGTTGTTCGCCAAGTCAATGAGGTGGAAGGGGAGAGAGAAAGAGATGGAGAGAGGGAGAGAGAGAGAGAGAGAGAGAGAGGAAAAGGAGATTGGCAGGAGAGGGGGTAACCCCTCCCCCCTTTAACCACTCTCTCCCTACCTGATGGTAAAACCAGTGAAATGAAAGGGAAAAAGACCCATTACTGTGGGTCAAGCGCAAGGCGGCTTGGGAGACCGGCAGGGAGGGTGGGTGACTCCCTGGAACAGATGTCCATGTAAATGAAAGTTTTCTCCTCTGGAGAAGTCATAACTTGTGGGCTACATAACCCCCCCCCCTCTCAAACAAACTGTTTTTAATGTCACGCAGGAACAGCTGGGGCGTGTAGATGCACCCCGCTGGTGGGGCCTTGAACCTGCGCCCCACCTGGGTAGCAACACCCCAGAGTGGACTCAGACTGGCGCACAGCTGTACGCCAGTGGGGCGCGGGATTAAGAGCTCTGTGATATCCGCCATCCTGACAAACTAAAGCATTGACGCCTGTCGTTTCCTCCCCGTCATCCCAAAATTTTTGGTGCAAAAAGCCTGTCAGGCGGCCATTTCAGACATTCAGATAAACGCATTGAAATGCAACACCTCCCCTGGAGGTTGTACCCTGAAAATTAATGGTTTATTACTACAGTGTCAACTAATTTCTACCTGCATTTATAAAAAAAATACCGTAAATAAAATGATTTACCCCCTTTTTCCCTCCAATGTAAACGGAATGTTTCTCTCTCACCTGCGAGCACCAGCTTCTGAGCCTCCTCCAATCTGATTGGTCAGAACCTGCGGGTGTCATTGCTTCCTCTGCACATGCTCAGTGGGTGCTCTGCCTGTGATGTGGTTTAATAACAGGCTGTCAGTTTAGGTCACGAGCAGCGTGGCTCTGAGCTTTTTCACAGGGAGGCTTCTGTTTGACCAGACGGGCTAATGAACGCAGGCTGTGCTTTAAGAACCCACCGGACCTGGGCTATTTGAGCTGTTTTGCATCTCTCTCTCTGATTGGCTGACGCTCAAGACAGGGCTCTGGTGTTTCTTGTCGCTCGTCTCTCTCTCTCACCCTTTGAGCCCAAATCCAAATGCCTCTTCTCTCATCTCTGTGCCTCTGACCCAGAAACAAGTGTTCTGTTGCCCCCCCCCCCCCCCGAATGGAAACCGTCCAAATCTTTTGTCCCCCCCCCCCCCCTGCAAAAATCCCATTTCCCCCCGAATTCCAGCAGCTTGCGGTTGCTGGGAGTTTTAAGCCTTCGGTCTCCCCCTTCAACATGAGCTGTTAGGGGCGGGTGACTGAGCACAGTGTGCAGGAGGGATGGGTCTCTTTAATGCCAGGCTCAGCTCAGAATAGGCCTGCATGTCCGGCTAAAGCGATAGGGACACCCTTTGCCTGTACATTTGTTTTATATGGGGTAAAGGGTAGCTATTTTGTGATGTGCACCCTATGAGATTTTTAATATTTGAAATGCATAATTTTTTTGTAATATATTTCTAATGGGATTCGTTCAATCAAATGGTGGTAGAGTTATGCAATGGATGTATAATTATAGTCTCTAGCTCTGCACAGGTTGGAGATCTTATGGGGCCAGGCCTTCATTTTGATTGACACTTTGTCGTTCTCGTTGTGTTCCAGGTTCAAAGGCGGCAGACTCCTCCCCCTCCACCCCCAGCATGAATTCCTACTTCTACAAGTTCATGATCAACCTGCTCAAGCGTTTTAGCCTGGAGCGGAAACTACTGGAGATCAGGGGTGCTTTCATCATCAGGTAGGGACAGCTGCTTTCATCATCAGGTAGGGACAGCTGCTTACATCATCAGGTAGGGACAGCTGCTTTCATCATCAGGTAGGGACAGCTGCTTTCATCATCAGGTAGGGACAGCTGCTTACATCATCAGGTAGGGACAGCTGCTTTCATCATCAGGTAGGGACAGCTGCTTTCATCATCAGGTAGGGACAGCTGCTTTCATCATCAGGTAGGGACAGCTGCTTTCATCATCAGGTAGGGACAGCTGCTTTCATCATCAGGTAGGGACAGCTGCTTTCATCATCAGGTAGGGACAGCTGCTTTCATCATCAGGTAGGGACAGCTGCTTTCATCATCAGGTAGGGACAGCTGCTTTCATCATCAGGTAGGGACAGCTGCTTTCATCATCAGGTAGGGACAGGTGCTAACATTACCTGGGCTGCATTCAGGTCCAATTTCACATATTCCCTTCCCTTGCTCTCTTCCCTCGAGTGAGCTATGTTGTGATGACATTTGTGGCGGCAGCAAGCAAACTTAACTGGTGCTCTGCAAGGGAGGATAGACAAGAAACAAACTACTGTGCTACAGTGCTACTCCCCAGAGTTGAAATGTGACTGCCCACTTTTTCCATGTGGAGCATTGCATTGTGGGATTCTGTTCTTGCTGGAAGCTTGCATTTTATACCCTTGGTGGAAGGGAGGATAAATGAGGGAGTGAGGGAATAAAATTACTCCCTACCCTTTCTTAAATTGGAACCAAATCCCACTTGGTGTGGCTGCCATATTTCATCCTGGCTTTTGGGGATTTCCCTCTTGCAAGGAAAGGGATTTGCAAGGGAAGGGAACGACAGGACTTTTTATGACACCCAGTTATTGTACAGATAACCCCCCCCCCCTTTGCACATGCCTGGACAGGAGCTGTTAGGAACATGCGATTTCATCATCATGGGTTTGGCGCAGGTGTCTTCTTTAGCGTGTGCTTTCATTATCAGACAGGGCCATGTGTTACCCTGTGGGTATTTCACATGAGAGCACATCATCAGGTAGAGTCACTCGCTGTGCTTACTGGCCTCTGTGGGGGGGGGGGGGGGGATTCACCATGGCAACTCTGCTGAGGACGAGGGATGGCCAGGGCACCAGGGAAGCCCCTCTGCTGCTCGTGTTAGTAGTTTGATAAATGTCAAGGCACTACGCCTCCCAGTATACCTTTGAATCGCAGTTGATCAGACATCCAGTAGGGGTCATTGTCCCTAGCTTCTTTGACGTCTGGTTTCATGATGGGTTTTACCCAAAAGAGCCGTCTGACCTCTGGAAGAACCGGTGGCTATCTGCGTGTCCCCCTGTCTCACTCCAGTTCACTGGCCCGCGGTAAAGCTGTGTCTGCTTCCCCATAGACTGATCATGCTAGTTATGCAGTGTGTCTGTTTCTATCTGCCTCTCTCTCTCTCTCCCTCCCCCTCTCTCTCTCTGCCCCCCCCTTTTTCTCTCCCTCTCTCTCTCCCTCCCTTTCTCTCCCACTCTTTCTATCTCCTACTGTCCTTCCTCCCTCTCTCCCCCTCTCTCCCTCTCTCTCCCTCTCTCTCTCTCTCTCTCTCTCCCTCTCTCCCCCTCTCTCTCTCTCTCTCTCCCTCTCTCTCTCATGCCCCAGGCCTGTGTCTGATTCCCTGTGCAGTGCAGGTCAGTGGAGTAGCAGAGCAGGGAAACCAGGCCAGAGCCCAGAGCTGCGTAGTCTCTGAGCCACACGCTTCCTATGCCTCCATCTGCCCCTCTGTCTAAACCTCTGTGCCTCTCTCTCTCTCTCTCTCTCTCTCTCTCTCTCTGCCCCATTCTCTCAACCACCTCTCTTCCCATCTCGGCCTGCCCCTCTCTGCTCAGGCACCTTATTTTCACTTTAACTGTCACCAAAGTGGTCCTGTCACTGCCATGTCATGTACCACGGGCTGTGTACATGCTTTGCTGTGACAGTATCTCACACACACACACACACACACACACACACACACACACACACACACACACACACACACACACACACACACACACACACACACACACACACACACAATACACTGCTTCAAGGGCTGCCACATTTGTGGTCTCATTGGCTGTGCAGCTGTGTCATTGCTAATGTGTAACATAAACAGAATCTGGTCTGAGAATGCATTGAGTGGGTTTTTCTTATTCTATGGTGTGTGCTGCTACCTGGGGAGGTAGGGCCTCTGTGTCTTATTGAACCTGGAGGCTACCCATGTTACAATGACATTGCGAATGTCCTCCGAACCCAATCAGAACAAGGGCAGCCGGTCCCCACCCCAGGGCAGATTAATTTATGTGTGCCATTTAACGGTTTTTACAAAAGAGGACTCGACTCTTCTGTATGTGAAAGTGGACCCTCCCCATGTTCCCGGCAGAGTATGACTAAACGTTTCCCGTCTTCGAGTGCATCTCCCGGTCAATATGGATATTGTTTTACTCAGCGGTTGCCTCTTGGACCTGGTTAAGTGTGGTTCGGTTGTGGCCGTAGTTCGCAACCACAACTGCCATTTGTTCAGTGTGGAAAGTACATTGGTTTCAAGGGCCCCCGCTCTGTAGAGCCAGACAATAAGGATATACCGTGTATAATATTACCACATTCTGTTCAAAGGAAATAAAGTCCTCTCTCTTACTTTGCTTTTTTTTTTGTTTAAGGTTGTTGTGACGAGGACTCGGGCACTTACTGTTGTGGTTTACATTTTTTTTTGTGTTCTATATCCGGTCGGGGGGGAAAACTCCTTCCATTGCCAGTTAATTTCATCCTGGACAGACGATGGGGGGGGGCGGGGGGGGTGGATTTGTTCCTTCCTTCCTTCCTTCCTATTGGCTGTCTCGGCCTGCCTGCCGGCATTTTCCACTGCCTTCCTGATAAAGCCTGCCGCCTCCAAGGTTACGTTTGAAAGTTTTTTTTTTAAATCTTGGACTGTTAATGAGAGATTTAATTGGGAAGTTTTACTACCAGAAGTGGAACTTTTTTTTTTTTTTTTTACGGGGAAACCCCCTTGGGTTATAAAGCAGTTCACAGCGGATGTGCTGTTTTTAGCTCGGTGTCAGATGAGTTCAAACGTAGTGAGTCTGTAGTATGCGGCCTGTGAGAGTAAGCCCCTTTAACACCTACAGCTGTGTGAGGCAGGAGAGAGCGTTGTGACGAAAGTGCAGGTCCTTGCGTTCTTTTTTTCCTTGAGGGAATCTCAGTGTGTCACAGTTACAAGAGTCAAATTCTGCATCTGAAGGTCATTGGGTCAGATTCAAGGTCGGGGGGGGGTGGGGATGGTGGGGGGGGGTGGGAGGGTCGTTGTGTTTTCACGGCTCGCACAAAGTAATTCCCTCGCATTAGTGGACTGCAGAAACCGCTGTGTTCGAGTGTTCCAGGAATCCCTGCTGTGCAAATGGTTGGGCTTTTAACCAGAGGGTTGCTGCTTCACGTCCCTCGTGGTCGCCTCGTTGAAGAAACCACTTATTTTGCATTTCCTCCGTAACCATGGCAGCCTTGTTGTCAAATAGGACCGGGGACACGGAGCCTGGTGGTTTCCCCTGGAACGGAGGATCGGGTGGGCGGATAAACGGTAGTAATGTATAAAACGAGAAGATAATTTAACGCACAGATCAGGTCCCCCTGGAACAGCGCGCGAGATTCCCGAGTCCTGGCCAAAGGATCTGCTGCCAAATGCGTCGAGCGGTGATGTCGGGCCCTCTCCTGCTGCTGACACTTCCTGGTCTGGTACCAGAGCCCAGACTTGTTCCGATAGACGGCCGGCCAAAGAGGATTGGACAGTTCCTTGGCACAACCCATAACCGTCGGCCGCCGGCGAGTGAGGGGGAGGGGGTATAGCGTCTCCACCTCCGTCGCCGTCCCTGACCACTCACACGAGAGGCAGGGTGAATTCCCCTCCCTCGGCCGCCGCTCATTCATGCGGCATTGGACGGGTGGTATAACAGAAGCATTTTCAGTATAAGTCTGCAGTATCTCTGCAGTAAACACTTGGGGCTCGTTGAACAGGAGGGGGATACAGGACCTTTCCTGTCAGAGGCAGTGAGACAGAGCCGACTGGAGAGGACCAGTCTGCTCAGCTAAAATGGCGGTGTAAATGTTAACACTGCTGCTGTACATTTAACGCCATAGGGTCCCATATAAACACCATAGGGTGTTAAATGTAGACCTCCATATTTACTGTGTGGCAGACGGCCTCTTCCTAATGCCAGCATTACACTAAGGCCCTGCTGCTCAAATCACGCTGCTCGAGGGCCGATAACTGCTGGTTTTCCACCCTCCCTTTACCTGGGAGTCAGGTGTGAACACAACCTGTCCAAATCAGTAGCACTAATTGTTCCATTATTCCAGCTGTCACTAAAACCCTTCAGCTCCAAGTGTGTGGGGATTATATCCCACTTCACTAAGTCATGTTCTTAAAAATATGTTTTTTTGGCTGTGGGAAGCTCTGAAGATGTTCTTGTGATGTTGTTTCGTGACAAACAGATACTTGAGAAGATGTTTGCCTGCTAGAAGAAAAAGTATTGTGTGATCGGAATGTGATTGCAGTGTTGAAAAGGCCTGGTTTTTGGGTTATTAAAAAAAGCATGAAACATTAGTACAACTTTGTTACTGTGTGCAACCTCACACAGCCTTACTGTAGCAGTGGAAAGAGGTGTTGGCTGAGTTTACACTCAAATCGATGTGACGGCATGTTAGTACTCTGGTCCGCTCTTGGTAGTTGTTCCCATGGCGACAGGAAGGTTGTCTGCCGGAAGCTGTCCTGTGCTTTTGCATTCTCATCATGATGGCGGTTGGCGATTGCTCTGGCCTGGCTTCAGGAGGCTGATGGTATTTCAGAGGGCTGGGAAATGGAGACTGTAATGCCCTCCCTGGGATTCTGGGACTGTGACTGACAGATGGTGCCATTGGATCAGGGCTAATGGCAAGTCCTGTGTGGCCCGCTGCGCGTGTGTGTGTGTGTGTGTGTGAGTGAGTCTGTCTGTCTGTGTCTATCTGTCTGTGCGTGTGTGCACATGTATGTATATTAGCCTGTGCGTGTGATGTGTTTGTGTATGTAAGGGAACCAGGCCGACAGCAGATCCAGCACACATTATGAACTCCTCACATAGCAACTGCAGACACGTTCTCTTAGTAGCACTGGATTGGCATGGATGGAGCGATTTGCTTGGACCCTGGAAACTCTTGAGTGACGTGTTTTCCACAGAAGAGCTCATCCCGCGCTTGAGAGATAGAAACTGGGCCCTTCTGACCCCCCCCCACTCAGGTTATTCTGCTTCCTCTCGCGAACGGCCACCTTCGCGTGTGTCATATATGCGTCATACATGCTTCATACGTGCTGCGTAGGAGGGAGTGGGGAGCTTATATGTATGCGAGAGTGTGTCGGCATGCATGTATATTTAGCACAGCCATCCCTCGTCCTCGGTTTTTAGCCTTTTCCTTCCCAAAGTACAGGGTGTACCAGCATCCTGATCTGGAACATCACCCCCCTTCTCTATCCTCTCTCTCTATCTCTCCATCTCTCTCCTTCTCTCTCTTCCCCTCTCTCTTTCTGTCTCCCTCTCTTTCTCTCCCTCTCCCTCTTTCTGTCTCCCTCTATCTCTCTTTTTCCCTCTCTCCATCTCCCTCCCTCTCATCCCCTCTCTCTTTCTGTCTCCCTCTCTCTCTCTTTCTATCTCTCCTTCTCTTTCTCTGTCTCTCTCTCCCTTCCTCCCTCCTTCCTCATTCACCTGTGTAAGGACACCGGCATCTCTCTATACATGCTGTTCTAATCTCCCTGGGAGGAGTACCCTAGGAAAAAGGCTCTTGTTGGCTAGCATAATAAGCAAACTGACAGGACTTTTCTAGCAGAGGATCTCTAAACAGGACACACTATTAGACTATACAAGAGTCTAAAGAATGCAGCGATGAGGAAAGGTGAAAAGAATATTCTGCAAACTGAAATGTGCTTCTTATGCACAAGGGTAACAGGTGGCCTAGCCGCGCGCAGTGTGAATGGTATCATACTGTTAGCTGGCATGTAGGAAGCGGTTAGTATAAAATCCTCTGTTGTGCACATCTGAGGTGTATATTCTTAATATTGTTGAATGTATTATTACATTCACAATTCTCATAAGCATACACATATTAATATACTGCAGCTAGTGAGATATTTAATCATTTTTTGCTTTTAAATAGTTTTGGCAGTTATTCTGTAAAAAACCAGACCATCTGCAAATTATGTTAATGGCGCAACACGTATCCAAACAAAGAAGGACCTTGATTTGGAGGATTGCGCCAGTTAAACAAAATACCATTACCTTGCCAAATCCCTTCATCTAATATCTCCATAAATCCCTCAATTCAATACTGCAGCCTCCAGTAAAAATATTAATTCAGCCATTGGCTTGGCGGCTGCCATTTTGGCCGATTAGCCACGCACGTGCACCCCATCCAGCCAGGTTTGCCGATTGCTTTAACAGTTTCCAAATAAAGTGCTTACACGATTTATAGCGACTGGAGTTACATCTTTTCAACTAACAGAAGATTACACCTCTTCTCTTTGTGATTCCAAATACTACATTCAAAATGTATTTTCACCATGACATTGGGAATTTACAGAACGTTCCGGCTCAAAATGGAGCCCAAGGCGGCATTGAAACGTAGTCACTTTCTGTCCACTAACTTCTTTCTTGCTCTCACTTTATTTTTCTGCTCTTGTTCCTCCGTCAGTTGTCTCTCCTGTTGTCACTCGCCTTTCTTTGAGACACCCCTCCTCCTACTCCCCTTCCCCCACTGTGCTACAACTGTCTACAACTGTAGTTTGTCCTAGTTTTTTTGAGTGCAACTTTTTTCTGCAGTCACATTTTCAGAGGTTTGGACTTAAAGAAAATCAAAATCCTTTTGACAGATGACAAAAACTACTGCAGGAAAAAGAAAATGTTGGTTTGCATTGGCCGGGAATCGAACCCGGGCCTCCCGCGTGGCAGGCGAGAATTCTACCACTGAACCACCAATGCTTGACCTGGTTTGGGTGGGACTAGCGTGTGTGAAAACTGCAGAACAGAAACGCCACATCAGCGTTTTAACATGTGTGGACTGGCTTCAGTTAGCTGCAGTTCCTCAGCAGATGGTACCTCTCTCTCTCTGTCTGCAGAGAAACTCCAGGCTTGCAGACTTGTTCTCTCTACTATCACTAATTTTCCTCCGGCAACAGTCTTATTCTGTTGTTTCACCTGTCAGTGACACATTTTTGCAGTAAAATTACACAACTAATCTGTAAAGCTTTGCCTGTACCTTCTGTTGTGTTAAGAGCAGGGATGGCAGAGAGAAAACAGACACAATAAGATGAATCTTTCTTGGCAGGAGACCATATAGTGGAGTATATCATATAGGAAGAATAAGAACATCAAGAGGAGAGAGAGAAAAAAAAAGAAAAGTAATTCTGCATTGGCCGGGAATCGAACCCGGGCCTCCCGCGTGGCAGGCGAGAATTCTACCACTGAACCACCAATGCTTGAATGAGACTCTCGTGCACTGGCCTGCCTCAGGAAGATGGGGCTGTAGAGCTGGAAACCACATTAGCTTTCTCTCTCGCTCTCTCAAATTCAAATTCAAATGTGCTTTATTTGCATGACAAGTAAACTTGTGTTGCACAAGCATTGATACATAAATGACAATAAACACCCCCCATATCCAAGAAGGATGAGAGAAAAAAACAAAACATGAACAACAACCCCGCCTCCCCGCCAATACACTTAATCCCAGGTCAAAAGACGTTTAGTCTATAATGTAATACATATGGGGTCTGCTCTCTCTCTCTCTCTTTCTCTGCCTCTCTTTTCCTGGGTCTCTATACCTCTCTCTCTCTCTCTCTCTCTGTCTCTCTTTTCCTGGGTCTCTATACCTCTCTCTCTCTCTCTCTTTCTCTGCCTCTCTTTTCCTGGGTCTCTATACCTCTCTCTCTCTCTTTCTCTGCCTCTCTTTTCCTGGGTCTCTATACCTCTCTTTTTCTCTGCCTCTCTTTTCCTGGGTCTCTATACCTCTCTCTCTCTCTCTCTCTCTCTCTCTCTCTCTCTCTTTCTCTGCCTCTCTTTTCCTGGGTCTCTATACCTCTCTGTCTCTCTTTCTCTGTCTCTTTTCCTGGGTCTCTATACCTCTCTCTCTCTCTCTTTCTCTGCCTCTCTTTTCCTGGGTCTCTATACCTTTCTCTCTCTCTCTCTCTTTCTCTGCCTCTCTTTTCCTGAGTCTCTCTCTCTCTCTCTCTCTCTTTCTCTCTCTCTCTCTCTCTCTCTGCAAATTTGTCAGTGGCTTTGTGCTTGCAGGATTCCACAGGTCTCTCTGTTTGGAAAATCAGGATTTGCTACTGAGTATCCTTGCTTCTGAGAGCAGGATTGGACGTAAAATCAAAACACATTTGTCCAATAGCTTGTTGCCATTTTCGTTTGCCAGGTCGGGTCTTTATGGTTCCTTTTCCTTTAGGGCTGTTACAACTATGGTCATAGACCAATTGATCAACCCAAAGTAGTTTTAGCGGGTGCATTTTTTGAGGTGCATTGATGACACAGAATGGCAAAGCTTTATTTGTTTGACTGGAATCCCATAATTCTGCAAGTGGTACGCAAGTACGTGTGCACGGCAAAAAGAATAAGATAAGTTTTTTTTGTACTGTTCACGCGTACTTGTGTACCACTTATGTCAATCTCTAGTTATGTTTTTTTAAAATTTTTTATTTTTTTTAAATTTGAACCCTTTTTTCCGAATCTATATAGTCATTGCTTGTCAAGTCTGGCCTGAGACCCTACTACAGTACCTTCAAGGACCCCTGGGGTTCCACGGAGCCCCCTGTTGAAACCCCAGGATGTAAAGTGAAGCCGGGGGCTGCAGGCTGCCCCAACATTGCTGCTGTTGGGAGTCGAGCTGTAGCAGGGTCTCCATCTCTCTCTGTCCCGCTCCCCATACAGGGAGGTGGCTCTCTCTGTCCCGCTCCCCATACAGGGAGGCGGCTCTCTCTGTCCCGCTCCCCATACAGGGAGGCGGCTCTCTCTGTCCCGCTCCCCATACAGGGAGGCGGCTCTCTCTGTCCCGCTCCCCATACAGGGAGGCGGCTCTCTCTGTCCCGCTCCCCATACAGGGAGGCGGCTCTCTCTGTCCCGCTCCCCATACAGGGAGGCGGCTCTCTCTGTCCCGCTCCCCATACAGGGAGGCGGCTCTCTCTGTCCCGCTCCCCATACAGGGAGGTGGGTTTCTTGTATTGTTTTACCTGCTGTACCCCTCGTTAATCCCCCTCCTTCCTCACCCTCTCTCCCTCCTCCTCCTCCTCCTCCTCCTCCTCCTCTCCCTCGCTCTCTCAGGCAGCTGTGCCTGCTCCTGCATGCGGAGAACATCTTCCACTCTATGGCGGACATCTTGCTGAAGGAGGAGGACCTGAAGTTTGCGTCCACCATGGTGCAGACACTCAACACCATCCTGCTAACCTCTGCAGAGCTCTTTCAGCTGCGCAACCAGCTCAAGGATCTGCGCACACAGGTTAGGGTTCTGCGCACACAGGTTAGGGGTCTGCGCACACAGGTTAGGGGTCTGCGCACACAGGTTAGGGGTCTGCGCACACAGGTTAGGGGTCTGCACACACAGGTTAGGGATCTGCACACACAGGTTAGGGGTCTGCGCACACAGGTTAGGGGTCTGCGCACACAGGTTAGGGTCTGCGCACACAGGTTAGGGGGTCTGCGCACACAGGTTAGGGGTCTGCACACACAGGTTAGGGATCTGCACACACAGGTTAGGGATCTGCACACACAGGTTAGGGGTCTGCGCACACAGGTTAGGGGTCTGCGCACGCAGGTTAGGGGTCTGCGCACACAGGTTAGGGTCTGCGCACACAGGTTAGGGATCTGCACACACAGGTTAGGGATCTGCACACACAGGTTAGGGATCTGCACACACAGGTTAGGGATCTGCACACACAGGTTAGGGGTCTGCGCACGCAGGTTAGGGGTCTGCGCACACAGGTTAGGGTCTGTGCACACAGGTTAGGGGTCTGCGCACACAGGTTAGGGGTCTGCGCACACAGGTTAGGGGTCTGCGCACACAGGTTAGGGTCTGCTTTGTTCTGTTTGTGCAAGGAATTTTCACTGTGGATCTCTTCCTTTTTCACGCAGGCATTTGTGTGTGTGCGTGTGTGTGCGTGTGTGTGCGTGTGTGTGTGCGCGTGTGTGTGCGCGTGTGTGCGCGTGTGTGTGCGTGTGTGTGTGTGTGTGTATGCATGTTTGAGGGTATATGTTATGTGTGTATATGTGTGTGTGGTAGGGTGTCTGTGTCTGTGTTTATGCTAGTGTACGTGTTTGTGTCTGTGTTTGTTTGTGTGTTAGTGTGCATATACTGTATCTCACCCTGTCTCTCTCTCCTGCAGGAGAGCTGTGCTCTGTTCTGCTGTCTCTACCGCTCCTGGTGTCATAACCCAGTGGCCACAGTGTCCCTCTGCTTTCTGACCCAGAACTACCGCCACGCCTACGACCTCATACAGAAGTTGTATCCTTCTCTCACGTGACCCCCCACCCCCCGTCGTGTTTTCGGTTTCTCTCCGTCCCGCTCCTGCAGAGGGAACCCCTAAATCTGTCATCTCTGAGAACCGTCCCCGTGTCAGAGCTGTACATATAAACCAGGGCTCTGAAGGAACGCACTCCCAACGCCATTCCCAAGCGTTCAGCCCTGTGCTTTACCCGTGACCCTGAACCATAACCTTTGACCTTTACACATGGACAACATTAGAGCTCTGGAGGCAGTCACATGGCCTGCGTAACTCCTCGCTGGGATTTGTTCTTATAGTCGTTTTGCTGTTGCCCTTTCCTTTTTAAGTGCAGAAAAAACCCTGAACTCAACCACAGCCAGCCAGCCAGCCTTTTACTGTGTGTGTGTGTGTGTGTGTGTGTGTGTGTGTGTGTGTGTGTGTGTGTGTGTGTGTGTGTGTGTGTGTGTGTGTGTGTGTGTGTGTGTGTGTGTGTGTGCGAGAGACAAAATATATGCATGTATGAGTGTGTATGTAGATAAGTATACATATAGTATGTGTATTGTACAAGTGTGTGTACTTGTATGTGATATACAGTAATATTTGTATATATATGGTGTGTGTGTGTGTGTGAGAGACAAAATATACAGTATATGCATGTATGAGTGTGTATGTGTGTATGTAGATATGTATACATATAGTATGTGTATTGTACAAGTGTGTGTACTTGTATGTGATATACAGTAATATTTGTATATATATTGTGTGTGTGTGTGTGCGCGTGCGTCACGTGGCTGCCACATTTCTCGGGGTGTCCTGTGCTCTGACACGTGTCCTGTTTGAGGATCCCCGTGCCTGCTGACAGAGAGGAACTTACACAGCCTTCCAGTGCCAGTAAACACAGCATCCTGTCCTGAGACCCCAGGGGGCTGAGACAGGGGGAGTGTGTGTGTGTGTGCGTTTGGGGGGGCATTTTTCGACATTGGTCGGTAGCAAAATTTTACAGCATTCTTGGCTCTAAGCTACTCTGAGGGGTTCATCCAACCTTTATATACTATTCTTTTCCTTTTAACTGTTGTTTCACAAGTGTTTGTGGGCCTCATGTATAAACATATGTGCGTACGTACAATAAAATGTGTACGTCACTTTCCCCGCGGACTTGGGATTTATAAAAACAAACTTGTCGTCAAAACATGTGCACATTTACGCAGAGTATGACTCATGCGTACACACATTTTTGAGACTGTGGGAATTGGCGACTCCGATGGCGGGGAAACTGGCATACGCATATGTATGTATTATTTTGTACGTATGCTCCATTTATACATGAGGCCCTGTGTGTGATTCTGTGCGTCTGTGAGTGATTGTGTGTGAATGAGAGTATTTCCAAAGTATTTCCATTATATTAGTTTTGGAGGACATAAATTTTGGTGCTATTCTGTCTGCTGAAGGAGATGGTCGTTTGCTTGTGGATAGAGTAGAGGGGCAGTTTCTGTGAGGAGCAGTAGACTGAAGAAACTTGGGTCACACAGGGGGGCTGTTGGGTATTGTAGTTTTCCAGATCAGGAGAGGGACAGGGTCACAGGTTATTTGAGGCTTTTTTTTCTCTCCCCTCTTGTGTTGAAATTAAGCCCCTGAGTGGCGGCTCATTAGCGGCTCGATCACGGGCAGCGGTGCAAAGCTCTCTGTTCTTTCTGCTGGTTCCTTCACTGCTTCATTTCAAGAGCTGCACTTGAGTTGTGCCAGCAGATTTTCATACACTCCTCAGAGCTCTCACTCTTTCTGTTCCTTGCTCTATCTCTCTCTCACTTTCTCTGTTGTTCTTTCTCTCTCTCTACCTCTTTTCTTTCTTTCTTTTTGCCTCCTCCTCTCACTTTTCTATCGCACCAGGAGCTAGACTTGAGTTATGCCAGCAGATTTTATATCTCCCCTTTTCTTTGTTTCTCTCTCTTTCTTTCCTTCTTAATCGCTCCCTCTTTCTCTTGTTCTTTATATATCCCTTTCTCTTTCACACATGCTCACACGTGCACACACACACACACACACACACACACACACAGGAACAGTGTGGGCTCTGATGTGATCCCCAGGCTGTGTTTGACTGTGAGATGCTGGCGTTTATCTGGGGCAAATGGATGAGGTGTTTGTCTCTGCTTGGGACGGGGCTTCTGTGGGGCAGCTTTTTACTCCCAAGTCTGCACCTCAAAGTCTAAACTCGCTTTTACCAAACCTTTCATCCCCAAACACCCCCACCCCCCCCCCCCCCCCACACACACACACACACACACACCTTGCTTTTCTAATAACGTTGTGAAATATTATAAAGTGCGTAATCTTTGATGCCAGACCAATGATGACCACCATGGGGGAAATGCTTAGAGCAGTGTGCTGTTCACCATAATGTTGGGGGGGGGGTGTAAATCGTGGATACTGGCGGGTACCAGCAATGCGTCACAAGCGTAGCTCAGCTGAACGGCTTCTCTAGATGATTGTCTGGCAGCTCATTGGGCAAATGTAGGGGGGGGTGGGGGGCGTGTGGATTTAATTTCCTCTGAAGCACGCGTTTCAGTGCCAACAGCGTCCGGCTCTCACTGCGTCCGGCTCTCACTGCGTCACCATGGAAACGGCCTTGCCTCCCGTTCCTTTCCCCTCTGCTCCTGTGGGGTGTTCCCCCCCCCCCATGGAGTTTCGAGACTGCCGATGTAGCGTCCTGTTTTTGTAAGATTGGGGGGGGGGGGGGGGGGGGGGTGGTAGACCATCACTGCAGTAGGAATTCAGAATTCCACATTGTTTGCCCTGTCTGAGTTGTGGAGAGGGAGTCGGGTTTGGGAAGGGCTCTGACTGTGACTGTGTAACTGTAGGGGGGGTGAAGGGGGTCAAGGGTCAGTGGGGGGGGCATATTTAGAGTGTGGCTCTGTTCTCATAAAGGCATAGAATTACACTAAACCCTCAAAACAGTGGGCAGAAGTGTGGGACACATGCCAGAACCTGTGCGTGTGTGTGTGTGTGTGTGTGCGCGCGTGTGCTCGCATGTGTGTCTGCGTGCTTATATGTACAATATATTGAATATTTAATCTACCCATAGAACACACGAGGAGATTATAAAAAGAAGCATTTGACACGCGTGATCTCAGACTAGGATATGCACACAGTCCTGTATTATGCATACGTGGTATTGGTGTGTGGGGCCTGGACTTTGCATTATGTAACCTGCTGATTGGGTGGGTGAGATCTGCACCCCTATCCGTGACCTAAAGAGGGGGGGTTTCTGACCTGGAGCCCCAGTGGGGGGTGGTTAGGGGGTCTCACTGTGGACAGATTTGAGGTAGAAAGGAAGCTTGAAGGGGGGTGAGGCTTTGTAACGTGGGGCAGAGGATCACACAAACATAAGAAGAGGAGC
>CM056387.1:37958988-37993988 GCA_029718625.1 Synaphobranchus kaupii
CAAATCATACTGCCGTAACAAACACATCTAAGATTAAGATTTTAAAAAAGCAAACGTTCATTGCTGCAGACAGAACTATCGTTGACCACTACAATCGTGATTTTCACGTTATTTGCCAGAGGGCAGCCCGTCGAGGCGAGAGTGTTTATATCCTTCCTGGAGCTCTACTGCCCTCCGGCTTGAGTTACGCGCTTAGAATATGTGTGGCAGGGTGTGTGTGTTGGGGGGGGGTTAGATGGTGAGAAGAAGAAGCATGAGAAGAGCATATGGGCGTGTCCATAGAGGAAGTGTTAGGAATGGAAAATGTACAGTTGGTCGGGGGGGGACAAAAATACACTAAGAGGCCCTTGAGGAGGAAGCCATTTTGGAAAAACTGAAAAAAAGAGAGGAGGCCCTTGTGAAGGAGCTGAGGCACAGAGGGGAGAGGAGGGCTTGTGGGGAGGAGGAGGAGGGGGAGGTGGCTGTGTTCATAACAGAGAGAGGGGAAGAGAGCGGGGAGAGAAGGAAGGAAGGAAGGAGGGAGGTGAAAGAGAAGAGCCTCTATCTCAGCGGTGCTCTACTAACCCACTTACTGTGATCTCCCTTCTCCCTGTTTCATAACTAAGCCCCGATAGAGCATTGCATCACCAGCTCTCTCTCTCTCTCTCTCTCTCTCTCTCTCTCTCTCTCTCTCTCTCTCTGTCTCTCACTCTCCGCCTCGTAGGGAAGGGGGATTATGTTTGGATCTTGATCTCTCCGTACTGTAATCCTCCTTCCTCATCTCCCTCTCATCCAATTCATCTATCTGTTCTGTTCTGGGCTCAGGAGTTCACTAATCCCCCCCCCCCCCCCCCCCCTCCCCAGGGTCCCTGCAGTAACTCAGTATGTCTCTGCCCCCCCCACCCCCCCCCCCACCCCATACACACACGCGTGTGTCAGTGGGTCAGTGTGCCACCGCTGCTCCTAAGTCTCTCATTTCTTCCACGCGCTTCACCTGAGCACACTCTCTAATACCTGCCCACTCCTCAATCTGATAAGGGCTTTTACGTTAATACAGCCCTCCGGGACTCGCTGGCGACATATTTTGTTGTTAATTCTTTGTTTGTTCTTTGGCTTCACTACCCTCCTCCTCTTCTGCATCATCATCATCATCATCATCATCGCCATGATGAGCTCACAGCAGTAGCCCCTGTCTAGTGACTCTGAGTGCTTGGTGACACATACACACACAACCCGCGTGGTCCCCCATGTAGCGGACCTGCCATGGCGGACTTCCTATTCAGCCGGGAGTCAGCCAGGCTTCAATGGGTCCAATTTTTTAAATTTGAAAAAAAAATCACTATATTCCAATATACCGCAGTAAAATATATTGCAGCTTAATATACGTATGAAATTTTAAACTGCAATATATTGTAAATATGTGGACATAATAAATATATTTCTCAGCAGTGCATAAAATAAAAAAATATATATATGGCGCTGTAATGGCGACGTAGTTGTTGCGTCAGGCTTTTGTCTTTTGTTTTTTTCCAAGCGCTGTGTGTCTGTTGTGGGACGGGGAAGCGGGCTGGAGATTGTTCAGGGCACTCATGCTGCTCGTTTTGATAATATTGAGGAATTGTATATTGTATATTATTACAAAGTTTACCATCGTTCTTCACCGGAGTTGAAGATGTCGGGACTCGGGACTGATCTAGGACTGCAGGCAATCTTCAAAAGGCCTCTAGGGAAGGGGAAGGATAAAATGATGCGGGGGAGGAGTGAGGCGACGAGTGGGAAGGCTGACGCAGTTCGGTGTTGTGTTGACAGTGGACAGAGACCGCAACACTGCGTGTATGGAGGAAAGTCGTGGAGGCGGAGTTTGTGTGTTGGACTGCTTGAACACTGGACATCTCGGGACAGCGGGGGTTATTTTTAATCATGATGTTTGGCTGTAGGCTATTACACCTTAATGCACTTAATTAGTTTGATTAATGCAATGATTATATTGAATGTCTTTGTTTGATATGTTTGTGTTTTGTGGGTCTGCCCCACTGTCTATGTCTTTTTTGTTGTTGCTGGGGCTACAAGTGAAGTTCCTAGCGGGAAAATAAAAATTATTCTATTCTATTCTATTCTATATTTATTGCAAATTAAAAAGTGGCAATCATTTGTTTCCTTCCCCATATACATTGAGAAGTGCTGCAATAACTTTTGCAGCACTTCTCAGTACATTTTGTTTTTTTCAGTACATTTCACTTCCTTAAGGATACCAAAAATCTACGAACAAACAAAAGAGAATTTTTGTTCTAAACATGGGTGAGAATGTTTCTTTATATGTCAGTAACCTGCAGGAATTTTACTGGTGACAAAATAGTTAAAGTGTTTCAAATAATGGCTTGACTCAGGCCTGACTCACTAAAACCAGCGGTCGAACCCTCCTTTGCAGCCACTGAAACACACGTATTTGCTCACTCAGATACCACTTTTTTTTAACTTATCCATGGCACTACACTGTCTCAACGTTTGTAAAACTCTGAAAAGGTTAGACAAAAAAAGAGCCACCCAGCTCAGTAGCTTTCCATCCTCTGGTGACTCAGTGGCCCTGCCCTGGTGGCCAGCTCATGCAGCCATGCCAGCGCCGCTCTGGTGTGGTGACTGAAGCTTGTCAAAGATTCGCAATCCTTTTGTTCTTATCGAGGTCGGGCGGCCATTTCAAAACAAGAAAATCCTGGCAATAGCAAAGAAACGCCTCACCGCCCTGACTCGGCATGAAGAACAACTTGAATAAACACCCCCCCCCCCCCCCAAAAAAAAAAAAAAAAAAAGATGAGGGGAAAGAAATTCAAATTTTTTGGCTTTAAGAGACAGACAGACAGACAGACAGACAGCATTCTTAACTGCCATTTAGTGTTTTTTAAAAGATCTCTTTTGCATATTTTAGACGGTATTTTCTTGATTATTTATTTATTGCTTTCGTGTTTTTTTAAAGTGCTCTTTTGCATACTTTAGACCAGGAGTAGGGAACCCTGGTCCTGGAGAGCCGCAGGGTCTGCTGGTTTTAGTTGTTACTCCCCACTTAATTGATCAAAATTAAAGCAGTTGATTACACAGTCAACTCACCTCACCTGGTTTCTTTGGCCTAAGTAGTTGCTGTATTTAAGGTGAAAACAAAAACCAGCAGACCCTGCGGCTCTCCAGGACCAGGGTTCCCTACCCCTCTTTTAGACGGTATTTTCTTGATTATTTATGTATTTATTGCTCATGTCTGGTAGCATATGCGGCAAAAAAGAAATGGCAAAAAAAAAGAAAAGGAAAAAAAAGATGGGCAGAGTCTGGAGGGAGTTACCGTGGCAACGCCGGTTTGTTTACACCCCCCCAGCGAGTAGCAGCATGCCACGTCTCGCGGGACTGACCTACTTCTGAGAGCTCGCCCCGCTGTGGCGGCTCCTCTCCGCGACTGAGAGTAACGATTAATCCTCCACCTCCATGTCACTGGAGGAAAGAGCTCATTCTATTCTTTAGGCTAAGAGCTAAGAGCTAGGATGCGATGCTATCACACACACAAGGACGGGGGGGGGGGGGGGGGGGAGTCATGCCTGCCAGGGAACAAAACAAACATAAATCCCCTGCTAACAAAAAAAATAAAAATACCCATAATTCAGCCTGAGATATCAGTAGCAGAGGCTAAGAATCTGGGCAGTGTTGCTGAGGCGCCTGTTTAGCACAGAGTGTGTGGGCCCTACTGTATGTTACAACATCTCAATCTTTCTCTTAAAACAGCAGAAAAAGTTCATTCACAGCACACAGCAAAAATGGTGGCAGTGTTAGATTTACACTGGCATTTTCTGCCGTGCAGAAAAGGCAGTTCATGGTATATAAACACACATACATGCAAAAATACAGTATGTATAGTTGAAGTTGGAAGTTTCCATACACTTAGGTTTAAGTCATTAAAACTCATTTTTAACCACACCACAGGTTTCATGTTAGCAAACTATAGTGTTGGCAAGTCAGTTAGGACATTTACTTTGGGCATGACACAAGTAATTTTTCCAACAATTGTTTACAGACAGATTATTTCACTTTTAATTCACTATATCACAATTGCAGTGGGTCAGATGTTTACATGCACTAAGTTGACTGTGCCTTCAAATTTTTTATATTTGGTCGCATATCCTTGCATGCCATGACTTCCTGATGTCTGTGACCCAACAACATCAAAATACAGTAAATATGGATGGATAACTTGAAGGGTTTCTTCTCCTGATTTATTTTTCCATAGAGTTCAATAGGAAAATTTGTCAGGAGAAACGACCCTTAAAGTGATCCATCCATATCTACTGCATATTTGGCAGCAGAGTGATGGTTTCAGGCTCGTTTGATACCTCAGACCCTTGATGACTTACAGCCATTTTACCAACCATGTATTCCATACTGTTCCAGCATAATTTACAGCTAAATCTAGTCCCACCCCCCAATTCCCATAGAGATCCATTCAAAATGCAGAGACGTTATAGTTATAGCTTGTAAGAGTACCAGAAAATAAGATATCAAGAGTCTTTTGATGTTGTTGGGTCACAGACATCAGGAAGTCATGGCATGCAAAGGATATGCGACCAAATATTAAAAATTTAAAGGCACAGTCAACTTAGTGTATGTAAACTTCTGACCCACTGGAATTGTTATATAGTGAATTAAAAGTGAAATAATCTGCCTGTAAACAATTGTTGGAAAAATTACTTGTGTCATGCACAAAGTAGCTAGATGTCCTAACTGACTTGCCAACACTATAGTTAACATCGCTCCTCCCTTTTGCAATGCCTTGTTTCCCAGTCTCTGACCTGGTGGCCTAGTTCCATCAGCCCTCCTCCCTCTGCCTGCCGTCGCCGCAGGGGTACAAACAGGACATTCGCCTTCTCTTCCGTCTGCTACTCTCTCTCTCTCTGTCTCTCGTGCTTTTCATTTCTTTACCCCTCACAATTTGTTTCTACCCATTCCTCATTTTCTGCAATCATGTGCCATGTGCCCTTCCCCCCCTCCACCCAACACACACCATTCAACCGTCTCTTTCATTCCCTTTGATTCCCTTCTCCATTTATTTCGTCACTCTCGGTTGACAGTAATGACTTTATCGCTCTCTTATCTTTATGGGGGTGTTTATGTGTGCCATTCCTCTTTTTTCCAATCAATACACTTAACAGCCTTTTGCCTCCGCTATTTTCACCGTTTGTCTCCGCGAATTTCAATTAAAGTAGCCTAAGCAGCGCACGAGGGATGTTGTCCGTTGGCATCAACTTCCACACCCGCGCGCAAGAAGCTTCTGTAAAAGTAACGCGCGAACGAAGGGGAAACGTCGTCCCCCGGTGGCGGGAAGCGGAGTCTGCACTTCCACGGCGTTACGGGGTGCGGAAAACTACGGCGGTGCCCATAATGAGACTTCGAGAACGAAAATCATAGCACATCGACAGCATAGATTAAAAAATGGATCGAGTGTGTAAGAGAGAAAAACATTACATTAAGCAGGGCAGTTTTTATGCCTCAAAGAAAACAAATGCTTTTAATCACATGTAGCCTACCGCAGCGTTCTTTTAGACTTTGTACAGGCGTGCACGTTGAATGCGGAACTAAATTCACAATCACACCTCTTACTGTAATGAATTATACCTCTTATTTGCCTGTCACTCTGGGATCTGAAATCCACCCCTGTTTGATACTTGCATACAGCCCAAAAGAACAAAGTTCATGCAGATTTAATAATTATATAATAATTAATTAATGCCTATAAAAGAAAGAAAATATGTATTACAGGGCAGTTTTTATGCCTCAAAGAAAACAAAGGTTTTTATTTACATGTACCACAGTGTTATTTTAGACTTTGTACAGGGTACACACTCAGGCATGTACGATGAATGCGGAACTAAATTCACAATCACACCTCTTACTGTAATGCACTACCTCTTATTTCCCTGTGGCTCTGAAATCCACCCCTGTTTGGGACTTGCATATAGCCCAAAAGAACAAAGTTCATGCAGATTATATAATAATTATATAATAAATAATTCCTGCCTATAAAAAGAAAGAAAATGTGTAGTACAGGAAAATGAAACGTCAAATCTTTGGTTACGGCTTCAGAAAACTGATGGTAACAAAAAAAAAAAGCACCAAAGGTTTTGTTAAGCTAAGTGTGAGGCGGTCAGACCGGACGGTGCTTGTGGAATCCCAGCTGTAGCATTTCAGTGCTTTGTGTGCAGAGCACATTCTCCACCGTAACAGCTTACAGGGACCCTGCACTGCGTCAGAACACACAGCTGTGTGTGTGTGTGTGTGTGTGAGAGAGGGGTATAGAGAGATGGAACAAGAGAGGGAGAGAATTTAGAAAGAGAGAACGACACAGAGTGAATACGAAGGGAGAGAGAGAGGGAGCAAGAGAAAGAGAGTGAGAGAGAGTGCAAGAGAAAGAGAGAGAGAGCAAGGGAGAGAAAGAGTGAATCCAGAAAGCGCAAAAGACAGTGAGAGTGAATAAGAGAGAGAGAGAGAAAGAGAGAGAGGGAGAGAGAGAGAGAATTTTAACAACTCCCTTTATTTATCTAGTGTCAAAGCACCACATACTAAAAGAACCAAACAAAACACACAAATCCTTAACCAAAATAAATAAATAAATAATAAACAGAGAGAGAGATTTGATGTCACCTTTAATTTACAATACGGAAAAGTATTTACAGACAAACTAAAATACTATAACTTTCAATCCATAACCCCTTTCACACATGCAGCCTTATCCGTAAATTTTCCGGAACATTGCCAGATAGGGGTCATGTGTGAATAAGAGCCGAAGTCGAAATTCCGGAATATCCGCCCCGGCAATTTGCCGGCAAAAGACCTAGTGAGATTTCCGTAAAAGTTCCGTATCGATGTGATGTGTGAACAAAGCCAGAACATTACCGGATCAATCACGCACAACATTCTGACGTAAACACGGCGACGTGAGTGAACCCATCACAAACCCACTGGCCGTCGTCAAAATTATTCATGACACTAGACCAGAAGACTTTGCCATGGGGTCGCTCCCATAGTTCTATGGTCGCTCCCGTACCCACATTCGTCTCGCCGAGCCCCGAGCCACATGAAAGACTCGTACAGCCTCCAGCCGCCACAGGCGACGTCTCCGGCTTTGAGCCAAGCTAAAGCGGAGTTGTTCCCGACTTATCCTGATTTTTTCGTTAAGTTTTTGTTTACGAATGGTGTTTCGTGATTGGAACAGATGTATTATTTCCAGCGTTTGCCTCGAAAATGTATAAATAAACAAGAGTAACTGTAGTACGACTGCACACTCTGTCACTTCATCACCCGCCATGACAATGTATTTAAAAGGAAGATAAAGGGACAAAATACCAAGAGAGTAAAAAAAATAAAAATAATGATATATATAGGCCTAATATATATTAATACCACAATAAAACCAATACAAAACTATAAAACCAATCAAAGCACAAACTTTCACTAAAAACAATAAAACTAACAAAATCGGTTTAGAAACACTCCTTGTAGCCCCCATTATTATCTACAACACAGCATATACATTATACACCATATTTTCATAAAACCGGCGAGAGAGAGAGAGAGAGATGCCGGATGTGGGGTAACAGAGGAAAGAGCTGACCTATTTACTGCTATGCACAGTGAGAGAACACACACAGTTCTGACCACCACTCTCCATCACTCACATATACATACAGACACCTACACACAAACATGCACACACAATAGCAAACATACAAATACACATGCACATGTAGACGTCAGGAGGGTCAGTTAGGAGGACCAGACGCGACCGGAAAAGAGATTCGAAAAATTATCCACGAAAAGTGAATAACTACTAGAGAACGAAAATAAAGAAAAGCGGGATGGAAAAACTCCCATAGCAAACAAGCAAAATGAAAAGTCCTTTATTAAAACAGGACGATACTCGTAAACTCGAGTACAGAGATAAACTGAGAGGGAGAGTGTACCGAAAACAGAAAACAACCCCAATAGCTCTGGGCGTATAGCAGATGCGAAAACAAAGGGAGAAGGTCCCGGCGTAAGCCAAAACAATAACAACCCACTAAATGGGCGAACTTGCAGAAATAAGCAGAGCGAGAAAATAAGCAGGTAGCAAACTTGTCAGAGACAAAACAAAGAGGCGAAATAAATAGAGACAATAAGGCCGCATTTACACTGCAGGTCTTGATGCCCAGTTCCGATGTTTAGCCTATATCCGATTTTTTTGACCGCCTGTTTACATCTACTTTTGAAAGTGACCCATATCCGATACCTGTGTTTACACTTGCTTAACACTTGAAGCAACCCGCATGCGTACAAGAGGGTTTGGTTACCGAAACGAAGAAACGAAAAAACGAAAGTAAACAACCAGCCGGCACTTTCTCGCAATGGACGCAAACGAGACCGAAATAATAATTCAAGCAATTGCTTTCCGAAGCATCTTTAGAGGTCCGCAAAATATATATATATATATAATTTCACTTGCGCCGTTTTTTTTCCACCGGAGAGTAGTTGTGCACGTGAAAGTAACGTTATACGTCATTAAAATGCAAAAAAGTACAAGATCGTCGCATTTTCAATGACGTGCAAATCACAATGACAGGGAATATCCGATCTGTCCGTTTAGATGGCAGTCGCATTGGCAGATATCCGATTCATATCAGATTTATTTCCACATATGATTGAGGCCTGAAACGGATCTGAGAATATCCGATTCCATGTGCTTTTTTCCTGTTTACACGTTCATAATAGGCTACATATCCGATCTGTGCCACATTCCGCAAAAAATCGGAATTGGGTCACTTTTACCAGGTAGTGTAAAGGCAGCCTAAGTCTCCCGGTTATACCATAACCTGGCTTGGTGAACGTGGCAACAAAGACACACAAGCACCGGAAGGCGGAAAGAGCGTGCTTGAATAGCCCATGGGAAACGAGGAACAGGTGCGCCAGGTAATCACCGGGAGGTGGAAAAACACGGGGCGGGCGGTGGAAAAACACGGGGCGGGAGGTGGAAAAACACGGGGCGGGCGGTGGAAAAACACGGGGCGGATGACGGAAAAGTGAAGCCGGAACGCCTGCTCACGGCTCCAGAGATGGAACAAAGGACTGCCAAACCGTGACAGTACATGAATGTACGCACACAGGAATACGTATGAACTGCAACGAAATGGTACTCACACACATGCCAAAGCCACCACCTCATTGTTAACCATTACATATAATACAGAGATATTATAATCACAGATAGGGCCTACTTCATTTTGCTTTGAAGTGGGGTAGAATCTATTAATTTCACAATTAAATAAATAATAATTAATTAATAATTAACCTGACATCCTCTATTATACACTCATGAATGAAGAGTGGAGGTTGTGTTTTCAGAAACATTTAAGTATGCCGTAATTTTTTTTCCACAGCACTTTAAAACACAATGACAAACCAAAAATACCCCCCCACAACCCCAAACATTCAGTTATATAATGAAATAAAATAAAGCTAAACAAAAGGATTTAGGGCAGGTTTGTTTATAGCACGAGGAGCATCCAGGAACCACTTTGACCGATGAAAGAATAGACGACGCACGGACTAAGAAAACAAACCAGCCGCAAAAGAGACAAGAAAGAAAAAAAGTCAAAGAAACAAGTCCGACGTAACGACAACATCGCTACATCGCAACCTCGGTCCTATGTTTTGTGTGCTCACGCGATGACGCCCGTGACATAGCCTAGTTTTTTACTGAATGGCGTTTCCGGCAGATATCTTGATAACGATTGAGGTCAAAGCCAGGTGACGTCGGTGCCGAACGCGCTCCCGCTTAAAAGATGGGAGCGACGATCGGTCGGCTGATCTCGGAGCCCCGACTGTCGCTAAACCTCATCCCCAAGTTTTAACCTGCTCCTCCCACACCGCCAACCCAAATCTCCCTGCGATCTGTATTGTGTAGCTTAGTTCATTTACATTAGTGATTTTGCATAGATGTTTGTTGGTGTGGGAATGTTGATCAGCCAGGTCTGGATCTGTTGCTCAAATAACTCAGGTAGATGTATTTATGTTCACTTACACTATAAATCGCTTCGCATAAGCATACATTAATAATTTAATGTGAAACCTGACCTCCATCCCCGTCCACACCTCCCTCACAAGCCTCCACCCCCAAACAACATCCTCCTTCCCTCCCTCCCTCTTTCTCTCCCCTCACATATCGTAGCCTACCTGTCTCCGCATTTCAGCTATTCTTTTACTTCCAAAGAATACAAAGAACTATAAACCAAAAAAGGATACGCGCATCAACCTTCAGTTCAGTCAACATTCAATTGTGTTTTACTTTCATTCGCTAGCAAGGCCTGGAGAGAAAGAAAAGATTAACTCACCAAACTGTGCTTTGAATAAATATATATATATGTATAATAAAAGTTACACGACAGAATCTAGGCCATTGTTTCAATATGATTATGAAAATATTCTATGATGTTGGCTCACCCCCCTCTGTGCATCTTGTACTCTGTCTCTTCCTGTGTAGATGAATAATGAGAGTGAGTCTGGCCATCTCAGCAGGGAATAATGATCTCTTTGTCTCACTGATCCAACAGATGATTGACAGGTCTCACTGTGCACTGTGTGGAGAGAGCTACAAGGTGGGGCTGTGGGTTATGGCCATATGTGTGTGCGTGTGTGTGTGTGTGTATATATGCTGAAAGGTAGTATATACTCTGAAGCACTTTGTAATGCTTGTTGGGATAAGTGCTAGATAAATAAGATGTATTATTATTATTATTGTTATTATTACTCTAATAAGATGTGGGGTCACAAAGGTAAGTAGCCTATTACACTGATCATCTCACCAACTGTTCACTACTGCGATTCTCTGGAAGGAACAGCTACAGTATATATACAGATGGGTGAAAAACTTAAGGAAAAACCCCTACAGTGTGGGGGTCCGGTGGCTCTG
Source organism: Synaphobranchus kaupii (assembly GCA_029718625.1). Taxonomy (NCBI): domain Eukaryota; kingdom Metazoa; phylum Chordata; class Actinopteri; order Anguilliformes; family Synaphobranchidae; genus Synaphobranchus; species Synaphobranchus kaupii. The sequence continues at coordinate 37,969,940 of CM056387.1, forward strand.
TCATGCTGTGGGGGGCATTTTCCTGGCATGGTTTGGGTCCACTTGTCCCCTTAGAGGGAAGCGTCACTGCAAATCAATGCAAAGTTATTCTGAGTGATCACCTTTATCCTATGATGAAACATTTCTATCCTGATGGGAGTGGTCTCTTCCAGGATGACAATGCCCCCATCCACAGGGTATGAGGGGTCACTGAATGGTTTGATGAGTATGAAAATGATGTGAATCGTATGCTATGGCCTTCGCAGTCACCACATCTCAACCCAGTTGAACACCTCTCCTACATACAGTCACGCCTACATCACTGCGTACAGACAAGCCGTCTACATCACTGCGTAGTGCGTACAGTCACGGCCTACATCACTGCGTACAGTCACGCCTACATCACTGCGTACAGACAAGCCGCCTACATCACTGCATAGTCACGCCTACATCACTGCGTACAGTCACGGCCAGCGGTTTCCGTGAAGCGTTAGCATGAGCGAACAAACTAGCATTGCCCGCGCCAGCTGCCGGGCAAAGCCCGAAAGCGGTTTCAGCCTATTACCTTTCCCCCCGACGCCCGCCTGCCTACCAGGGGAACCAACTGAGCACTGATTAGCACAGACCGTGATGCAATTAAACATCATTAATGACAAGCGCGCATAATTTGGGCATTAATTTGCAGCGTGCTCAGAAATCATGGGAATAGCACGTTAAAGCTCGCGTTCGATATTATTGTTATTTTTTTTCTGCTGACAAACCAGTTTGCTGCACAGTGTAATTGTACGGTATCGATTGCATAACAGTGTGTATAAGAGTTCCCGTGATAAAAAAATGATTGTGTCTCTTTCAGAGTTGATTAAACATTAACTGCATGGTCTTTAACACTGTTCTTCTGCACAGTCTCTGAAATTCTTGGAAAAATACATCAAAATAATTAAAGTGCTTAGCGCTAAAATCAATTCATACAAAACTATGGGCCAAGAGGACAGCAGTTAGATTGAATATGATGAACTAAAGTGCATTGGATGATAAAGACTATTGAATATCTTGTCGCTTAAAAAACATAAGCTAATAAGCTAAAAACACATAGGTACACAACGTATAAAAAACATACAACAACACATCTACATACAATACGAAGATTTTTCCGGATGGAAAATCGTACGCTTATCTGCGCTCGTCCGAAACGATAGCGAAGATTGCGCGCGACGAGCAAATTGGGAGAAAAGGGGCGGGAAAACATTTAAAAACATAAACACTAAAGATAATTTCTGAGCCAAAAACCGTCTCTTCCGGACTCAGCGATTCGGAGGGAGTAGAGAGCTTCATGGTTGACCTTGTGACGCCTTAAAGTTGATGGAGGGATCACGGAGGCTGAAAATATCCTGCTCCTGTGTGAATGAATGAATTAACCATGAAGCATTACTGCTGTTCAGGGTTCAGCTGCGGGCTGAGATGCAGTCTAACTCACATGCAACTCTGTGTGAAAGCCACACAAGTCTCACTGTGAAAAGGAAACCTTTGTCCCAGAGAGGCAATTGCACAAAGACTGGATCGAATAGCCTCAAGAAACCAGGAAGTGATCAATAGGCTAAAACCTGACATACAGTGTGAGATTACTGCAATGTAACCCCCCCCCCCCCCAACCATCCTCCTCCCTCCTCCCCCCTCACTGATCACATTCAACCTGTTTTGCAATTTGCCATTTGTTGATATGTTGACTTTAGTATCTGGAATGTTCAAAAAACAAATCTATATAATGCACACACTCTGAAAGTGAATAATTTTTCTTGCAATTAAATTATTGACCGAGTGTATGTCAATTTCAGCCATGCAAATAAAAAGATCTTGTTCATCCAACATCTCATTCCAATTTCATGGGCATTGATATGGAGTTGCCCCCCCCCCCCCCCCCCCCTTTGCTGCTATAACAGCCTCCACTCTCCTGGGCAGACTTTGCTGCTATAACAGCCTCCACTCTCCTGGGAAGGTTTTCCACTAGATGTTCGAGGTTTGCTGTGGGGATTTGCATGCATTCAGTCAGAAGAGCTTTAGTGAGGTGGGGCGCTGACGTTGGGCGATTAGTCCCGGCTCACAGTCGGCTTTTGAATTGATCCCAAAGGTCTGTTTGATGGGGCTGAGGTCAGGGCTCTGTGCAGGCCAGTCAAGTTCTTCCACATCGAACCATTTCTGTATGGACCTCTATTTGTGCACGGGGGCATTGTCATTCTGAAACAGGAAAGGGCCTTCCCCAAAACTGTTGCCACAAAGTTGGAAGCACAGAAACATCTAGAATGTCATTGTATGCTGTAGCGTTAAGATTTGCCATGAAAAACAGCTCCAGACCAAGGCGTGTCCGGATACTTTTGCCAATATACACTACTCACAAAAAGTTAGGGATATTCGGCTTTCGGGTGAAATTTCAGGATGAACCTAAAATGCACTATAACCTTTACAGGTGAAATTAATTTGACCTTCTCTAAACTTTTGAATGCACATGTCCAACTATTCAATGTTTCAGTACTTTTTGCACAACTTGCTGTTCTCTAACAAGGAGCTGAACGGCAAAATTCACAACAGGTGTTTGATCCATGAATCGACCAATAAATTTCCTGGTTCAATTAGAATTGGTATTTAAACAGTCCTCTTCATCATGCTGTTCACATTTTGACATCATGAGACCAAGACGACACCTAACAATTGATCAACAGTACCTCGCCATTGCGAGGCTTCAAACAGGATGTTCTCAGAGGGAAGTGGCCACTGAGCTTAGAGTGTCACAGAGTGTCATCAGCAGGTTGCAACAGAGATACAGAGAGACTGGAAGAGTCACAGAAAGGCATAGAAGTGGACGTCCTTTGGCCACATCCCACACTGATGACCGCTTCATTGTGAACAGTGCCCTGCGGAACCGGATGATGAATGCCACTCAACTCCAGGCACATTTAAGGGAGGTGAGAGGCACCCAAGTGTCACGTCAGACCATTCGAAACCGTTTACATCAGCGTGGTCTGCGTGCTAGACGACCTGCAAGGGTACCTGACCACACCACCAGGCACAGGCGTCATCGTCTTGCATGGGCCAGGGAGCATTTACGCTGGACGAGGGACCAGTGGGCCTCAGTGCTGTTCTCTGATGAAAGTCGATTCACGTTGAGCAGAAATGATGGCCACCAACGATGTTGGAGACGTCAAGGAGAGCGCTATGCATCAGCCACTGTTGTCACCAGACGACCCTTTGGTGGTGGCGGTGTTACAGTGTGGGCAGGTGTGTCTAGTCAATACAGAACTGCCCTACACTTTGTGAATGGTACAGTGACAAGCCCATACTACCTGAATAACATCATTAATCCAGTCATTGTGCCCCTGCATGAACAACACAGGCCTAATTTCATCTTCATGGACGACAATGCTCCAGCTCATCGAGGTCGCATCATTAGGGAAAGGCTGCTGGAGACTGGGGTACCTCAAATGGAGTAGCCTGCACTTTCTCCAGACCTGAATCCCATAGAAAACCTATGGGATCAGCTGACTCACCGTGTAGAGGCTCGTAACTCTGTACCCCAGAACCTCAATGACCTGAGGGCCGCCCTTCAAGAAGAGTGGGATGCCATGCCTCAGCAGACAATAAGTTGACTTGTGAACAGCATGAGACGTCGTTGTCAAGCTGTAATTGATGCTCAAGGGCACATGACAAGTTATTGAGACATTGACATTTTTGTTGTGGTATACCCACCACTGTTGTTGGCTTTTGTTTCAATAAATTGTTTGAGATGAGGAAATCACCATTGCATGCTTCTACTTAAATGCCCTACTTTCATGATACGTATAATATCACTGTAGCGTGAACTTACATTTTCCATAAATTTCACCCGAAAGCCAAATATCCCTAACTTTTTGTGAGTAGTGTAGTGTATAAAGCCGGCTTTTATAGTTGACATTTTGTTTGCGAGGGAGGAGGGGACATTTTTAATAATCACCTGCTACGTGCAAACTGCAGTCAAAAAAGGATTAGGACTGACACTTGAGTACAAAATAATTTTTATTATAACAATACCGTCCATTACAACATGATAATATTGTGTGGGGGACTATTTGATGTTTTCTGTTGAACGCATTATTTGCTCCACTGTCTCTGAAATTCAGCTGACAGCATAGTGAGGTAACAGAGTACTGTATCAATAAACTTAGGCCTAAATAATGCACTGAACGGTTATGAAAAATTTGCACTTAATGACACCCTGTCAAATTCCCATTACCTCCACCGAGGTGACAGATTTTTCACACTCAAGCTGTTTAAGGGACTGATCAACACTGCTGTCACTACATCAAATTTGAATAAACACCACGCTTTAGTTTGGCAATACATGACATTCAACATCATGTTTTTCATGAGTTCTCTTAGCTGCTAATTTGTGTGTACAGTTTATGTGTTCATTTCAGATGAAACTGCTATTTTATGGGGTGTCTCGATGGCGTGGCCATGCTCATTGCAAACCGCGACGTCGGTGGTTCGAGTCCGACCGCGCGACCTTTACCTCTCGCTCCTATACTTCCTGTCTCTCTACACTGTGCTGTCCAATAAAAACGTGGCAGCGTAACGTTACCTTTTTTTTTTTAGAGTGTGATGATCTGGTCGTTGATGCCCTCAATTTTGAAGTGGTGCACGTTGCGATAATTGTATCGCTGTTGGTACATGACATTCAAAGTGCTTTGAAAGCCATTTGGGAAGAGAGCTTTGTAAATAGCTTATTTTTACACTCCAGTCACAAAGACTACGCCTGTTTTTAATTACAAACAGAGATGAGGCAGGATGTGGGATGACTTTTAAATGTGACTAATTGACTTGTGGCTTTCAGTACATTTACTTTGCTTAGCAACCTACAACCTACAATAGCTCTCTCTCTCGCTCATTCTCTCTCTCAATCTCTGTCACACACACACACACACACACACACACACATACACACACACACACAAACGATAAAACACTCAATACAGAAGCACTCTATAGCCGTTAATGAAACTGGACACTTAATGAAGATGCTCTACTTGACTACTTATGGTTGACAGCTCCATATGTCAACTGCAATCTATTTTTTGCCCGAGGTGTTGACTACCCGTCATCAAAAACAATGGGCAATCGCTGGCACCGTTGATTGGTTGAGTGATTGATTTCTTTATTCATCTTGCGCTGTTATTGTCGTTGTTATGGCAGCCACATCAACGGTCGAAAGGAGCGTTTTTTCTTTTTCGGCTCTTCAAAGGCTCGGTTTACTGCCACACGGGCGGTCCGGCTGTCAATCAAGTTCGGCCGGTGCTCGCTCGCACGCTCGCACGCTCGCTCGCTACGGCTCACCTCTGAAAGGGCCCTTCTACACCCCGGCATCCGGTTCTTCCACCCGTTCCCGATTTAACGTTAACCCATTCACCCGCTCCTCCTCCGTCGGCCCACTTACGACAACGTCTCATCCTGCAAAAGCCAAGCGAGGTTTTTGGGCCAACTTTATTTGAGAAGGGGCGGGGGGCAATTTCCTGATCCAATTTCAGAAATGTTCTACTTCAATCACCAACCTCCCCCCAAACAATACTGTACAAAGGCGTAAAGTTCTTGTAATAGTCAACCTACATACAATAGAAAAACATCCCCACGCTGCTTCCCAATTCGCCCATTCAGACTGTTCACGAAGGCCGAGGCAACAGCACAACACGCACGCAGCACGCGTACGCCTACCATTAGAATAAACAACTCCCGTCTCAGTGAACGGCTACGACCGCAGGTCAAATTAGTCACACGGTCAAGGGGCAGGCGGGAAACGCTTCCGTTTAAAACGCATTACAATGTCAAGTTCAAACTCATAAAAAAGCAGAAGGGGACTTATGTCCGATGCAGACTGAGGATTACGTGCAATGTTGTACGTCGTGTGGTTGCAGACACCCACAGCTGGGGCCGCCGGGGCCAAACGTTAAACACGGCTTCTCACCACAAGGGGAAATGCTACCGCTAAGTAAGCTTTGCAATGCAAATGGTAAAGCAGAACAGAACAGAGGCTTCTTCTGCTACAAAAATTGTGCAAGCAACAAGTGGGCTCTTTTCTTTCCCCATCGTTTCGCTGCGTATCCTGTGGAAAGCCTACGCTTGATGCGGCTTCCTATGCTGTATGTGACACGAGCCACGTGCACAAGCAAGAAATGGAAGACAACCCCGTCTCATTGCTTTCAGTTTCCAAAATATCAAGCAAACAAACGACATATTATAAAACACATCAAGACAAACTAGGCCAATCCAACAAAGAGAGAAAATAGTTTAAAAAACAAATACAAAACAAAACGAAACAAAAAAACCGAATAAGCAACAGCCATACAAGTTTGTGGATTTCAATTCCTGTCAAGCAGCCGTGCCTTCGCATGCTATGGGCACACTGCGTTTGTGTCATTTGCAATGCAAATGCATCTTTTGGTTGGACAATGAATATCAACTTCCTCAGACAATGAAACTGGACTTATCAAATAAATGGGCTGGAAAATCACATTTTCTGGTTTTATCTGGAATACGTTTGACATCAAATCAGAAAGGGGGCCTCAGCAGCGAGAGGTGGCCCTGTTAACGGCCTCTGCAGTAAGGTGGGTGTTTCCTCCGCGGCATGTTCAGCAAATGACTACTGCTTCCAGGACCGGTGAGACAGCACGGTAAGATACCTCTCTAGATTTACACTTGTATTTAGTAATAATCTGATTCATGAATTACGGTGTGTTGTTATGAAGGCGACCTTTTGGCACTGCAGGCATGGTTCATGACTGTCGGCAGAGTAATGTTTTATAATTGCTTTAATGTTTTATAATTGAGTGGGGTCAGAATGTCAAATACAGTACTAATGTCTGGACATGAGTAAAATATGTATTTGCAAATACAATGAAGTGAACAGTCCTCCAGATCCCTGAGTCTGTTAAAACTAACCAAAATACTGGTCATGTTACCAATCAACACACACAATAATATGGAGTATTAAAGGATATTTTTGTCCTGAATATCGATGAAGCTAGATGTTTCTTTATTAAAATTGTCAGTAATCCTCATGCGAGACTTTTTCTGCATTCAACAATGCTGCTTGTTTCTAAGCAGATAGTTTCTTTGAATATCGTACAATTAAAAAAATGAAAAAAGAAAATGTTTATCGTGACACTTTGGAATAATTTCTACTTTAGGACTGACTATCTAATTGTATACTGTACACTGTAATCTATAATCTTTTTCTAAATAAAAAAAAAAGTGCAAAAAAGGAAGTAAAAAAATTACCCGTACATTTAAATTTCTCTGTTAGAACTAGTCTTCCAGTTCTTCTCTTGCAGGAAATAATAGATTTGTGTCTAACTGAATTTGCACAGAAAAAGACTGTGGTCTCATATAAACACCCTAGGGCCCTATCTTACACCCGGCGCAAAGCGGCGCTAACGCAAACGCAAGTGTCTTTGCTATCTTACACCCGGCGCTAGGTCCATAATAACGCCTAACGCTTACACCGTCAAACTAGCATGTTTGACGGCGTAACTCTTGCGCCATCATTAGTGAACTGGGCGTGTTGGTCTTAAGATGAGGAGTGGCCAGGATTCTTTTTGGCGTATTGCTATCTTGAGCCAGCAGAAAGCGCTTGCGCTAGAACCACCACAAACCTGGTCTAAAGTCATGTCGCAGTTGTTTACATGCTATTTTAACGGCGCATATAAGTGCGTCTACATAGGCGTGTGCACAACGCGCATACCCTCCTGTCTGTTACACACAGGGGCGTGCACAGGCATGACTAAAATATCTAGATCACAATGTGAAATATTATTATTGTGTAGGCTATATCAAAAATGCATAATAATGAAAGGTTCCATAGGTCCACATACCTTTCCCTCAGCGAAGGGAAACAATGCCACATTACATTGCTCTCAGCCCACTCCATCAACATCCAGGCGATGTGCGATGGTACGGGACAATGGTTATCCATTAAAAAGGAGCTGATAACACCTATAGTTATCAAGCCTAATGCGCGAATTGTCTTTGCACCTAATGCGTGAATTGTCATTCAATGGAAAACTCGCGCACGGCAATAGACGGACATTTAAGTTCTGAAAATGCGCTTCAGATGTCATTACAATACAGCTCTGTTTATCTATGAATACAGCCTGTAAGTAGCTAAATAGAATGGTTTGTGACTGAAAAAAGTTCAAAACCTTGTCCAGTGAATATTGCATTTATTGTTTTTCAAATAGCCTAGGCTACAGCGAATTCGCTGTGCATAAGGTTTTTTTCGATAGCCTATGGTTAAAAAACGGAGATGTCACCATGTTAACTAAATTGTAACCTTAGCTATTCTTCGTCCTTCATATTTTTTAAAATGACAGTGACCAGGTTTCCATACTCTCACCGTTTAAAACCCAGCTGATTTCACCCGTTATTCCTTAACTGAACAAAACGATTTTAAAGAGAACTAAGCGTCTAATTAGAAACTAAAACAAATTTGCAGCACGTTACACAATTAATTCACAATTAATTTTAATGCCATTCTCTGCACGTTTAACGGTCTTCCTGGGAAAGTGGATTGTTTTAAAGGATTACGCTACGAGTAAAACAGGTTGGTCACATTTCCATAAACAGGACATTATTAAACAAGGGGAAATATGCGTGAACTTATGGGTTGCGAACCTGACAGCTTTATTGTATGGCTATTTAGTGTCATCATTAAGGCAAAATAACGGTATGTATGTTATTAATCAATATTAGCCTACTATGCAGGTAGCCTAATGAACTTTGGATGAAGCTTGAACTTCGAGAACTCCATGAGAACAGCCTCTTGGAATTGATGTTTGACACTTTCATTGCATAATCAAACGAAATTCGCTGAACAAGCAGGCTAATTTGGCGTTTTCTAAGGTGAGACTGAAGCCATTGATAGCTTATTCTCAGCTGTTGCAGGTCCTTTTAACGAAATTTAACCGCACATATTTTGTAAAATAACAGCCCTGTCTGGAATTACCGGGAACTCATAGGCTAATGGTTAGTCCGAATAATATTGATCATACTCCATTTAGCCTATTCCTTGATCACACTAAACACGCACGAGCATGTCTGTTTCGCCATCATAAGCAATCCGCCAAGGTGGAAAAGCAGGCTTTTAAAGGGAATGGGATATGACATTTTGATTGGTTTATTGAATGTCACGCCCAAGACACACCTATAATTAATGAAGCAACTAGGTTCAGCCCAGTTGCGCCATGCGCCGTGCTTAGCGCCAAAAAAACACGCCGTTAAAATAGCAAAAGTGGACTTGGACACGCCCTAAATGGACTTAGCGCCATGCGCTTAGACTAAGCGCCAAGATCGCCAAGATAGGGCCCCTAGGGTGTTAAGTGTACACCAGCAGTGTTTGATTTACACTGACATTTTTGCTGTGTGCTTCTATCCCCATTCACTGTAGCTTGGCATTTTATCACATCTTAACTCTTTATGCCAGTTTGAGTTTTCAGATATTCACTGCATTAAAGCAGGGATCTCAAACTCGAATCCTGGAGGGCCGCTGTGGTCCACTGGTTTTTGACGTGTTCCTGCATTTAAGTGCTTAATTTAAGTCATGATTGCTAAAGAGTCTACACACCTTGTTTCCGAGGCCTAAATTGGCTGCTGATCGAAAGGAAATCACAAAAACCAACAGAGACTGCGGCGCCCCCCCCAGGACTGGAGTTAAACCAGCAGACACTGCGGCCCCCCAGGACTGGAGTTTGAGGGCCCTGCATTGAAGTGTTACCTGCAGCTCCATACAGTAATTTTAGCATTGGACACAGCGTACAATCTAACCACGATGGCACTTTAACGTTGTAGTAACAAAACTGTTTAAATAGTAGGCTAGTAACAAATTAAATGTTTAGTTATAATTTAATAAATTATTATTATTATGCAAACCTATAAGGACATGGATCAAGGGGGGTAAAACTAAGTGATCGTGAAAGTTCAAAAATGTAACATTAATCCAGTTTCACTGTGTGGTAGAGGTAATAATAGCTGGTATGACACACTGACATAGTTGATAAACTTTATGCTTGCAATGCTAAACACGGAGGACTTCGTGGATTGTCCAGCTCTCTGTATGGCTTTGACCTAATTAACTCTCAGTGAGACAGTCAATACTATTATGGCATTGTGAGCGTGTGCACAATGTGCGCTAATAGCCGACACTCTCAGAAATAAAGGTACAGTGGAGATACATTTTGTGATTTTGTTGCTTGAGGAACAAATTTCCATAATGTACCCTGAAAGTGCAATGATGTTCTATTTGGGAACTAATAAGTACCGTTTACATGCAAAAAAAGGTACAAATGAATTATGTATTGCTGTCTAGGGGTACAATTTCATGTACCTATAGGGTACCACCACAGTGACAAGCGTTTGTACCTTTTTAGGCACTTTTTCGTCTATTTTTTTCTGAGAGTGTATAGGTAATTAAACATCAGCGCAATGCGGACACAAGCTAGCAGTTGACAGCAGTGGACATCCCTCAGTTTTACATAAAAGAACGAGGACAAGTGCACATCTTCCGTGGAAATACAACAACGTTGAGCTCTTGCTTTTGAGGGGCGATAAGCCAGGCCTGCACATTGTGTTCAGTCACACACAAAAAAAGCTTCAAACTGGAAGAAAACTGAGAAGAACAAAAGCACAAAAGACACAATAAGTCTGCGGATGTTTGAGGGAACACCGTGTGTGTAACACGTGGGCCGAGGGAACAACCCACGAGACCGCTTCCTCCATTTCAGAGTAACTTTGACTTTTTCAAAACCTCGTCTCAAAATGTTTCTCTTTTTTTCTGCTCTCAATTCTCAGCTTTGTAAATCCGTTCAACATAAAAGCAGAACCAATCTCCTTATGAATTCTGACCAATTAGGCTTATACTTATATTTTTTAATTACTTATTTTAAATATACTTTTTATTTTATGAACTAGAGGAAAATGCAAATATAGGCCAAATGTTGTGTTTTAGTTGGTAATTATGCTCAAGTGCACAGTGTTTATCTTGGAAGTTTCTGGGCTCCTGATATTGATGAATATTTCTATTTGGGAAGTGCTTTTCAGAAGCTTTTGGGAAGTGGTTTTCAGACTGCAGGTTGAACAAGGCTCAATTGTTCACACATACCTGCACCTCAGCACTACCCCATACACACAGCCTACAGGTATGCAAAAATGCAACAAGGAATAGTCCTTCCCTCTGTGCTGCATACCATCAATAATTATGAACGGGGCATACAAATATTTTGTCCAAGGTGCCTTTGTATTAAACTACAGCACCAAATTACCACGTCCTGCTCAGTTCTGGATTACTTTATTTTAGTAATAACAAAAAAAACCACCATTTGAACACCAGAACACACCTGTATTCAATTGCCAAATTGTCTTAATTGTTAAGACATTGTGATCGTTAGCCCTAAACCTAATTTTACCAAATGTTAATCCATATGCACGGTTCTACGATAGCTCGGTTATGATTAGGCGTAGTGTCAATGATATGGAAACATAGGTTTAGGTTTCATTTCAAATTTGGGGGACACACTGCTGGACGGATTATGGCTCCGCCCAATCCTGTGCACACATATGGACAGCATTGTATAGCTTTCCATTCACCATGTTGCAAGCTCCTGATATGATGTCATGATCCTCATCTTCTAGCTAGGTACAGTGCGGTCTTCACAAGCGGATTCAAGTTTGTATGCAACTATCCTTCACACAGCCACTGAATTCCCATAAAGAGATTAAAACCACCAGTTGTACTGTGTTAAACAGTTTCTTATTTTTCATATTTCACCTGAGAAATTTCATGGGACATTTATTTTGGATCTACCTATACTTATGTGTACGCGTCATGTGTGTGAACAGAGGGAAGCACCTTATGCTTATATAAACACTGATACTGACAGTAAATCTTTCAGTGCTGACTGTTGAAAACCTTCGCTCTTCCTTGTTCATTCCCGGACTTCCATATAATCTCTGCCGTGAACTACACTACACTTTTGCACTTCCTTGTTAATTCCTGAACTGCCTTATCATATCTTCCCTGAACTCCACTTCACCTAATTAGATCTAATCTATTAGTTCAGTTCTTACCTATGAAACTGCTTCACATTACTTACATAAGCGACTTTTGCTAATTTTAGTAAACCTTGGACCAGTGGTGCCCAGTCCTGACCTTGGAGAGCCACTGATCTGTTGGCCTTAAGATCTGCGTCTAATTCAGACCCAAGAAAAGCAGGTGAGACAAGTGTAGCTGTGTAACCAACTGTTTTAATGGAATAATTATTTGCAGAGAAACAAAGAAAACCAGCTGGCCCCTGCAGCTCTCTGGAACCAGGGCCCAGTTGTTCCAAAAGTTTAATCTGGATCAAAATGATCCAGATTTGGAAATCCCATGTTTTGCTATCCAGGATCAGGTAATCCATCTTACTTTTGTGCCGGTTTTTCAAAGCAACATTGGGTTGGATCACCCTGATCCAGATACAAACTTTTCAAGATTACCAAATACGGATTACCAGTGCTCTAAATGGGACTAGATATCACAATGTAGGCTACTAGCTATGTAAAGAACATCAGGTAGAATAGCCAGCGTGGGGTCACTTTAAGTGTTTTTATTTGAAGAGACAGAAAACAGCACAATAATCAGACCCCTCATCTGACCCACAACAAATAAATAAAAACAAACAAATATACATTATTCACAAATACATTGTGGATAATTTGAACACGTTTTAAATCATAAAAAGGCTAAATGTCCAATAGTTAACAAAATAAAGAACGTTTATGAATGCAATTGAGGCAATTGTTAGAAACTACTTTTGACTGGTTCACATTTGTATTTAATACACAGTGATAAATGACAATTAAAATGAAATATATTATTTTTGTTTGATATTGACAGCTGTTTGGGGGATTATTTTATGGGGACAAAATCATTTTCTTTTCTTTTTTTTAAAACTTTACTTTACTGAAAGGCTTAATAAGCCTAACGTCTACATTATCTACTTTATCACTGTAACAGTTAAACAAATCAAATGCAAAATATAAATAAATGTATATATACTACATGATACAAATGTTGTATTTTTTGACCAATTTTAAAGTTTCATTACATTTTGTTCCTGAAATCCACCCTTCTGCTGGGATCAGGATAATCCAGATTTTTTGGATCAAAGGTATCCCAGTCCTACTAAAAAGTTTTGAACAACACATACTGAAGGTTTGATCCAGATCAAAACCAAGACTGGATTACGTGATCTAATCCGATTTCAGAATCATTTTTTTCTTTTGAACAACCCATTTTCAAGATTTGATCCAATCCAATAGCCGAAATCCGATCAGATTACTTCTGAACAACTGGGCCCAGGGCTGCTGTTACACAAAGCAGGATTACTGAGTTAGCTGGATAACTGCACTGAGTAAGAGAAGCAGGATTACTGAGTTAGCTGGATAACTGCACTGAGTAAAAGAAGCAGGATTACTGAGTTAGCTGGATAACTGAGTAAAACCCAGAACAGTCCATGTATCACATTCGGGATGGTTCCGGGTTTTACTCAGTGCAGTTATCCAGCTAACTCAGTAATCCTGCTTTGTGTAATACACCACAGGGCAGGGCACCCCCTACTATACACACAAGGAGAACAAATAGATCCATCAGGTAATGACACAAAACTCAAGGGTGTAGCAGCCAGTGAGGAGGCTGCTAAAATAATTCAGACCTTTTTTGAGGAATGAGCAATTTGGCAAATTAGATTTAAAGTTCTATATGTGCAATGTGTGTAATGAAAATGATAACAATAAAATTATATGCAGGCCTTTTGTTTTACTATTATTCATATTTATTCTTTTTTTGACCAGAGAAAATGTCCTGGAATCAGACGGATCGGTGCAATCTAACCCTAATGGAGGAGGTGGAGGTTTTCCACAAGGTGGCCTACATCCCCGTCTTTGCGTTGGGCCTCCTGTTGAACTCCATGGCATTGTACATGTTCATCCTCAAGAGAGCCAGCCGGACTGAAACGGACATCTACATGATGAACCTGGCGGTGGCCGACTTCGCCCTCATCCTCTTCCTCCCGTTCAGGATATACGACAACTTCAATCGGTTGAACGTCTGGTATTTCTGCAGGATCCTCATTTGCATCCACTACTTGAACATGTACGCCAGCATCTTGACGCTCACGGCCATCAGCGTCCACCGCTTTGTGCTCGTCAAGTTTCCGTTCAACGCCAGAGCAGGGGGGTCGAGGAAACGAATGGCCTTCGCGCTATGCATTCTCATTTGGGTGGCGGTTGTGACAATATGCAGCATTTTTGGCGAGGAGTTCAATACGAAAAATTTACAGTCTTGTTTCGCAAGAGTTCCGGGACCACTGCCACTTCCGTTCATGTTAGTTATGTTCATATTGGGATTTTTCCTTCCATTTTGCACGATACTCATTCTCTCCAGTCAAACGATCCTTTCCCTGCAAAAGGACATGGTGGAAGTCACTCACGAGGAGAAAAGAAAAGTCGTTGCCATCATAACGGCGAATCTGATTGTGTTCATCGTCTGTTTCGTCCCCTTCCACATTATGTTGCTTGTTAAATTCATCGTTGGATTACAATCCAAGTACACGTGGAACTGCGCAACATATAATTTAGTGCACAACATTTTTTCAGTTTCTGAATGGATTGCGACAGTAAACTGCTGCTTAGACTCTATAGGGTACTACTTCTTATTCCGTGACATTTTACACTGAATTTAACACCTGACGCGCAACCAGAGAATATCAAATAAGAGGCTATTCAATACTTTACTATGCCCATTTTTTGTAAAATGTTTAAGAAATCCCTCACACAGTCAGAAGAATTGGGAAGAATTTATGACGTACAGTACAATAAGAAAATATCCTGGTTCAGTAGATTCCCCTCATATATTTAAGCTATTTAAGACATGCATTATTTCAAAAATGCAAAAAAAAAAAAAAGAGTCCAGCGTCAGGCAGGAATGCCTTCTAGTTTCCCTCCTGTACGTCATCTACATCGAGCTGGTTCCTCCAGGCCATCAGAGTTACCCCAGGCAATCACCATCAT
Source organism: Synaphobranchus kaupii (assembly GCA_029718625.1). Classification (NCBI taxonomy): domain Eukaryota; kingdom Metazoa; phylum Chordata; class Actinopteri; order Anguilliformes; family Synaphobranchidae; genus Synaphobranchus; species Synaphobranchus kaupii. Next base: position 37,985,039 of record CM056387.1, read on the forward strand.
CGGCACAGACAGTTATTCTATAGCCACTGCTAACAAGGTGTTAGATGACTTCTGTGCAGCCACGGGCACCCTGGTCAATAGGGGCAAGAGCATGGAGAAGAATTAGTACATCCTACAAAATGGCTGATTCCCTACTTAGTGCACTATGAAGCGTGTATGGATGGCCAGTCATGGTCAGGGTCCTGGGACCCCCTATCCCAGCAGGCATTGGGCGAGAGGCAGGAATACCCCCTGGACATGTCGCCAGTCCATCGCAGGGCACACACACACACACACACCATTCACTCACACACTCACGCCTATAGGGCAATTTAGAGTCCCATAGGCCTAACCCATGCAGACACGGGGGGAATATGCAAACTCCGCACAGAAAGGCCCCTTGGCCAGGATTGGAACACAGGACCTTCTTGCTGTGAAGCAACAATGCCTCCAGATAACAGCAGCTGATTTTTCAAAATCAATTTTTAAACTGTTTGGATTTTATATGCAGTGGACATGGACACACTCTTGATCTAATCACTCACCCCTCAGAGACTGTCTGTAGCTATCAGAGATGCACAGACCTCCATTAGATCATTATTGTCTTTTCAGATCATCAACTCTTTTAAAAAATGTTGAACGCACTGTGAAAACAACCTTATCTCGACTCTGTAGTGGCTGAAAGTTTTATTTCTCTTTTTAAAGAGAGTCCAACGTGATTCCTACCCTCCTGCGAAGCACTGACAATTCGTTTCTGTTCCCGTTTAAGGGCAACTAGTGACTCTATTAACCACAAGCTCCCTGGAAAAATTAAGAAACAGCACAGTCTAAAAGCATCCTCCACAGGGCAGAAGAGACAGCACAGTCATAAAAGTATCCTCCACAGGGCAGAAGAGACAGCACAGTCTAAAAGCATCCTCCACAGGGCAGAAGAGACAGCACAGTCTAAAAGCATCCTCCACAGGGCAGAAGAGACAGCACAGTCTAAAAGTATCCTCCACAGGGCAGAAGAGACAGCACAGTCTAAAAGTATCCTCCACAGGGCAGAAGAGACAGCACAGTCTAAAAGCATCCTCCACAGGGCAGAAGAGACAGCACAGTCTAAAAGCATCCTCCACAGGGCAGAAGAGACAGCACAGTCTAAAAGCATCCTCCACAGGGCAGAAGAGACAGCACAGTCTAAAAGCATCCTCCACAGGGCAGAAGAGACAGCACAGTCTAAAAGTATCCTCCACAGGGCAGAAGAGACAGCACAGTCTAAAAGCATCCTCCACAGGGCAGAAGAGACAGCACAGTCTAAAAGCATCCTCCACAGGGCAGAAGAGACAGCACAGTCTAAAAGCATCCTCCACAGGGCAGAAGAGACAGCACAGTCTAAAAGCATCCTCCACAGGGCAGAAGAGACAGCACAGTCTAAAAGCATCCTCCACAGGGCAGAAGAGACAGCACAGTCTAAAAGTATCCTCCACAGGGCAGAAGCGACAGCACAGTCTAAAAGCATCCTCCACAGGGCAGAAGAGACAGCGCAGTCTAAAAGCATCCTCCACAGGGCAGAAGAGACAGCACAGTCTAAAAGCATCCTCCACAGGGCAGAAGAGACAACACAGTCATAAAGGCATCCTCCACAGGGCAGAAGAGACAGCACAGTCTAAAAACGTCTTGCCAAACACAATATTAGTATTAAAGCCATAAGGCAAGCATACTTCGAATAAAGGGGAAATTAAGCATCCGGTAACGTGGCTTTGGTTCATTCCCTTTTTACTTTAGATAAGATAAGATATGGCCCTGTATTCAAATGTCAAATTGACCCGTGTCTGCTAGAAGAATAAATTAAAGTGAGCTTTTTTTGCACTAGGACGCAGCCATTTTGGAACAACCTAGGTTGTGACGTCACTAGGTTGGTTCAGCTCGGCTGGTCAATGTATTCCTATGAGTAAATAACTGACTTTCAATGAGCTCAATGATGAATCGTGAGGAAAAAACAAAACAAAAAAAATGCACAGACTTTTTTATTGCCCTGGAATGTTCTAATGAGTATTACTGAACAAAACAATCCCAGATTTTAAATTCTCAACTGTTGATAGTCTAATTACACCCACCCCCATTGTTGATAATGAGGTGATATCTTCACCTAAACGTAATGAATTTGCCATGTTCTTCAGAGACAAGATGCTGTAAATAAAACATAGATAATAAATGTATTTTAACTGACCCTCCATCACCACCAGAGGGCACTCTGGAGCGCTTTGCAATAATTGAAGAGGATCTGTTATGCAACGTAATGACAATGATTAAGTCCTCTACCTGTGCTCTTGATCCTGTCCCCACTTTCTTTTATAAAAAAAACATTTCTAGCTGTTTGTCAGGGGAACTGCTAAATATTAGCAATTACTCACTCAAAGTGGCTGCTTCCCATCTACATTTAAATTCGCCATTTTACGACCCTTGCCGAAAAGACCCAGTGAGGGCTCCTCTACTATCAGAAACTACAGGCCAATTTCTCATTTGACGTTTCTCAGCAAAATACTCAAGAAGCTTGGTTTTCTTATACAACTGACTGAGTCTTTAAACACAAGCAGCATATTTCAGAAGTTCCAATCTGGATTTTGTGCAATGCACAGCATAAAGACTCCTCTGGCCTAGGCCAGTCAATGATCTCGGAGTCAATTTAGATGCTAAAAAGGTATTGGGCTTGGTGCTTCTTGGCCTTAGTGAAGTTTTTCACACTGTCGACCATGTTCAGAATTCCAATAACAATAATGATGATGATTGCCTTTATACAGTGCCTTTCACCTCACAATCTCAAAGAGAATCTCACCTCAGCCTCCTCCGTGTAGCACCACCCAGGGCGAAGCACGGCAGCCATTTTGCAACAGAATGTTCACCGCACATTAGAGGGCCCCATTGCAAGGCAGTCTCTGGGCTTCACAACAAGACACTAGGACTGCTAAAAAATATTACACAGAATTCTGCTGCTGGAGTTTTAACCAAAACAAAGAAGACTGGAATATATTACTCCTGTCCTTAAGTCTCTGCACTGGTTACTAGTGAATTTTTAAATTGATTTTAAGATTATTTTTTACTGGATTTTAAAATCATTCACAGACTTGCCCCACAGTTCATTACTGGTTACGTTCACGGCGGAACACGTCGTTCCTCTGAATCCTGTCCTTTAGTTTGACCTCCTACCACGACATACACGTATGAGGAGGTCGCTTTCGGTTACTCTGGAAGAGTCGCCCTGGGGCCTGAGAGCAACTGAAACAGTCTACATTTTTAAACACAAAATCAAGACCTACTTTTTTTTAGTCATGCTTTTCTGTAGCATTTGTTATGTTCTTAATCTTTTATTTTCTCCTATTGATTTTATGCTTTTATTGTGCTTCTTGCACAAAAATACACATTTTTGTTTTATTTATCTAATTTTGCCTTTTGTTTAGTGTTAATTTTATTCCATTGTTAATTGTGTGAAATGTGCTGTATAAATAATGTTTGATTGATTGATAATCCGATCATGAATACGATTGTGACGGAGAAGGCCTAACACGCAAGCAGGTTAGCCTACATTACATGAGCAAAGCCGTACGTCGGCCCACGCCTCTGGTAGACTGCTGCCCTCCCATGGCCAGTGATTAGAATGCATGATGCATTTTGACCTGCGATGAACGACAAGGAACCCGTAGTATTTGGCAAAGAAAAGGACTCGTTTAGGCTGTGGCAACAAGTTTTTTGGAAGGAGCAATAGATAGGGAATACATTTCTGTTTTTTTAACGAGACACCCCAACAGCGAATATCAAAGGACAATATATGCTCGTCAAATACACCTTTACTCGGCTAAACTAAGCATCCATAATACTCCCTATCCAACAATAAATCACTTTCCTTATTGAGAAGCCGGCTTTATTTTCCTGTGTGAGGGTTACACGAAGTTGCCAGCTACTTTTCATGCAATCGCAGAAAACACTTAGTCGGGAAACGGTTTGAGCGTATCGCAATCTCCGACAATTTGAAACAAGCCATTGCGCTTCACACCAGAGAACTCTGATTGGGTCAAATTGGCAGTCGCTTCAGTGAACACTCACCTGTTTGATGTACCGGGACTGAGGTCTGACATCTTTGTGGCCACAGTGCCACCTGCTGGTCATATAATGTAAATTAGGATGTACAGTCGTTTAAAGTGATATAAAACGGTGGTGGCATTTGAGTTCTTGACATTTCAGTCTCGAAGCGTAAACAATATTGTCTGCAGCATCAGCAAGAAACAGAAAAACAGTAAATAACGTTGTGTATGAGAAGGCTGATGATCATCTACCAGAGGACAGAATTTACTTTTGTTCACTACCAGAACACAAAAGTGCACTCTTTCAAGCTATTATTAGGTGTGATTGTGAAACACACCTTTTGTTATTCACCATACTTATTATTTCACCACTTTTTGAGAACCTATCTCCTTCTACACCATTCATACCTCATATTATACCTTTATATACCCTCCAGATTGCTAATACGTTTTACCTTTATACCATATACACTTTTTCAGATAATTAACCTTTTATCACCAAAAACAGAATGGGGGTCAATGGGCACATTTTCAAAACCAATGCAATAGAATGTGGATGCTGTAACATATTACATTGCTTAGGACATTACAATGCTTTGCTCTACAACACTGTTATGACCTAACAATACTATCCCAGATGATTTGACATTACCTTTTTGTGCTTTCATCACAATTCATTACTTCTTTGTATCACTTCCAGGTTCTTTAGACTACTTACCACAAAAAATACATCACCATATTTGAACACTTTCACCTTCTTTAGATCCCATTATACCGCATTACCACTTAATACCATTTCCACCTTTTATTTACCACCTCACACTAGACCATATTACCATCTTTCTATACCATTTTCAGCAATTGATACCACTGCGAAGCAACCACACCTACAATTTCTTTAGGAATTGTTAATCTAGTTGGGAATCCAATTTCCTGCCAGCAAAATAAAAAGCCAAAACAAAATGGAACATTTTTTTTTTTTTAATATTCAAACCTCCAGTTGAATAAGTCTAATATATATAACCAAGGGATCAAAACAAATCTGATATATAAAAAGAAAACGCAAATTATAATACAACAAAAAAAAAACAAAGACAAATGGAGACACACCAGCAGGAATTCATTACGTTTTCTTTTATGGTTTATTAGAACGGAAAAGGTGACAGAGATGAGTCTCCATGGCAACTGGCGGCCAGACTGCCAATTTCGCCAAGGACCGAGCATACAGGCCACTGCTGACAAGTTAGTGGTGTGTGTTGTGTGCATGTGTGCGTGTACACTGTAGAACAAAAAGTTCTGCTTATATAAATGGTTTGAATAAACTGATTATCTTGAACCGTACTGTGTGACTTAATCTGCTCAGTTTTTCACTGGTTAAACTGCTTTGTTCTTAGTTTTTAATGGACTTACTCCCATTTGTTTTTTTTAGGTTGAGACAATTCAATTTACTTGGCGAAAATCAGCATTTACATTTACAATGTAGATGAGCATGTGCTCATGTCAGTGTATAGTGTATAGACACACATGAATTTTTGTGTATAGTAATATAACAGACACAAAGTATTCATAAACCACACACTCAAACCGTATATGCGCTGAAATGCACATGTATACTTGCAGTGCATCAACAACGGCATCAAGTTTCTCTCTCACACTTAAGATCCCTTCAAGAATTGAAATTATGCACAGCACACATGGGGGAAGCCTTTTGGTCAATAAGATGGCCGCCTCTTGTGGCACACACATACACAAACACACAGCACTGCAGCTGGTCGCCAAAGCAACGGGAGACTAGACGCTGTGTAGAAGTGGGATTCGTACCCGAAGGCAAGCCTGCAATTATCCTCTTCCTGTTTCACAGAGGCGACAGCAAGCTGCAGTCATCCAGGATGGTAAATACTGGGACCATCTCATTCGCCAAACAGTCAACACTCGCACACTGATGAGCCAATCAAATCAAAACACGTAATTATCCCCAAACCCCCCAACAAAAATATTTCCGCTGAAATAAAAAGACACTGATAAAGTACTGGCTAATATATCAGTCTACAGCTTCACAAAATGCTAAATTCCTTGTGCTCATGTTTAAAAAAAATTCATAGTGGTGGTGGAGAGAATGAATTTGCTGTATACATTATTTTACATGGTCTCTTTATACTGTTTTATGGCAGTCTGCAGCAGGGGGTACAGTCCTACAGCTCTGCAATCCCCTAAACGCAGTAGAGTACATGATGCCACCACTTTAACCCTTAAGGTGTAAGATCACAAATATGTGATTAGAATGTTCTTAAACTGAACATTCTAAATGGTGATGTCACAATCACTACTTCAAAGCAATGGAGTTCTAGAACACTGACTTAGAATTTGAAAAAAACCAAAAACAACCTACTCCTCAAAGGGTTAAGTTTGGTTTGGGGATGGGGGGGGAGAGGTCAGCAAAACGAAAGTAAAAGAGTTTTTAAAGAAAATAAAAGCAAACTTTTTTTTTTTTTCTCCGTTGCTGGATTTGAAAGCAAACACCATTGGCTGCATCGTTCACCACATATAAGCAATAAAACACTTAAAATGGAGAGAGACCTCCCTTTGGGGTTCCCCCCCTTTGTTTCTCTTATTTATTTTTTTAAAATGTCAGGTCGCAGGAGTTCACTACTGTTCCCATGGTAAAAACGCAGCAGCTTGGCACATGTGAGTGTGAGTGTGTGCGCGTGTGTGTGTGTGCGCGTGCGTGTGTGTGTGCGAGATTGAGACATTTTGTTCCTCCTCTTTAAAAATGTGGGTTCCACGGGGAAAGAAAAGCGGTTCGCTGTAAGCCCGGTGTGCACACACACACACACTCACTCACAAAGACAAAGCAAACACACAGATACACACGCACGCGCACACACACACACACACACAAAACGGTAAAACAAAGCAGTCACACAGATGTGCACGCACGCACGCACGCACACACAAGCAGACCTATCCAGATGTGGACAGAACGGGGGCGATCAGTATCCTGTGACATCACGTCTTTAAGGACCGGTTGCCATGGCTACTTCAGTTACCTCGCCCACCTGCATTATAACATTGGGGCCGCTACACTTTTACCTGCCATTAAGGTAATAAACGATAAAAGCACCAGCTGCTCCACTGCGCTCTCAGGCAGCCGAGGATATCGCTGCTATTCCATTAAATGTTGTGGAAATGCAGCGACATCCTCAATAGAAGCTCCTCTCCTTCCATAATGCAGAAATACAATTTTCACACACTTTTCCTTGGCGGTTATTACCTGCCCTGTTAATGTACTGTGAAGACCGGGATAACCGCCAGCCGGAAAAGCGTAGCGGTAAATCGTTTGGACGCCATCACATATTTATTCACAGTTACCTTTTTAAAAGTACATTTAATCCCCGATTTGCCTTTATTAACGCTCCTCGGAAAGGCCCAGCAGTAACCGTGGGTAACGTGTCTATTGCCCTCCGTCAGTTTGCGAGAGAGACTCTTACTGAAGAGTCAAGGTGAGTGGCTCCCTTTATCTGCACACCGGACACGCCCTGAGCAGCTGACGCAGACAGACGGCAGGGGACCAATCAAACGGAGGGGGTATTTAAGCAGCTTTACACAAGGGGGGACGGGGGGGTGTCCACTAACAGACCTTGATAAGTAGAATCAGGTGTCGTAGTGCTGGGCTAAAACAAAAACCCGCACCCACACCGGCCCGTTTCGGGTAAGACTAGGAGAAACCCCTGTGCTGAACTCATCAGCTGCTCCATGCAGCCCACCTCCCACCTGTCCCCAATGCACCCCACCTCCCACCTGTCCCCGATGCACCCCACCTCCCACCTGTCCCCGATGCACCCCACCTCCCACCTGTCCCCGATGCACCCCACCTCCCACCTGTCCCCGATGCACCCCACCTCCCACCTGTCCCCAATGCTTTTTAACTCCGCAAGTTAACAGGGGTTCTCTGGGTGCCAACAGGAGTTTCCGGCGCTAGGCAACAGCACAGAACCGCCTTTGTTCAAGAATTCTGAAGAAGGTGCATCAAACTGGACACTGTGGGCTTCAGCGGTAGAGACAGCTCTTACAGCGCTGTGGTTACGGGGTACGCTGTGGTTACGGGGTGCGCTGTGGATACGGGGTACACTGTGGTTACGGGGTGCGCTGTGGTTACGGGGTGCGCTGTAGGTTCTGTAGCCTCTCAGTGAGGCTCAAAGTCCATAAAGGAGCCACAGGACATGGCCCTGATGAATCGGTATACTATATACTAGCACTGCACAGGTACGGCTTTCATGACTCACCTGGACACACAAACAAGCGCGCGCACGCACGCACACACACATGCAGACTGTACATAAACACACACAGGCCATACACACACAGGGCTTACACACAAACACGCACACACACAGGCCATATACACACCCACACCCACAGGCAACACAAACACACACACAATGGCAACTCTTTCACCCCACACCTTGTATTCCTGGAGCCAGTGTCCCCCTCCACTCCAATAAAACAGCGCCCCCTGCAGTCTGCTTACTGAAGGTGCACCAGGCAGCCTGCGGCTGGGTCAGCCTCCGTTTCCCTCAACAAGGTGAATCAGCCTCCAGCAGCCAATCAGATCATGTCCAGCGCCTCTACTCCTCCCAGTCTGTGCGCCATTGGTTCCAGCCAGGTGTCCGTCTGTTTGTCTGTGCAATGAGAGCAAGCGTCGGCCGGGACGTATGGGAAGCGGTGTTGGAGGTACGGTTGCCACGACGAATGGGAAACGGCCCCTCGCTGGTGGTCCTGGGGGGTCGTACAGGGTGATCCGACGTGTAACATCACCTGCTTCTCACGTCTGCTTTAAGAGTGATGGCTTGCGTGTGGGTTTGGACTGTGTGTGTGTGTATTTGTACGGCCTGTGTGTATCTGTACGAGTG